>CAWZYM010000147.1:407500-470000 GCA_963966185.1 Rhabditoides inermis
AGTCAGTGGTAGTAGAAAGGAAGTGCACACGGTAGAACTGCTACGTCCTAGGTGCTACATCAAAAGATGAGCGTGCTTCTGTCAGTTGTTACCATGTGCACTTCTTTCCTACCACCATCCTTGCAGTGTGGTTATCTGCCATCACTTCCCCTGGATCCATCCGGAGACTCGCTGCCGCCTGCGCCGTCGGAGACGCGATGTACATGCTGGGCGGAAAGAACAAGTGAGGGGCATTGATTGAAATGCGATATCGATCGGTTCCTCGCAGCCCCACCTCGCAATCCTATCACCCCGATATCAACATCTGGATGCCCTTCACTCTTATTGACAGGTATTGACTTTCGACGTTTGCAAGGTGGTTCATCACATTCCTCGTAAGATGGTATGTTGTATGTTTAGGCATCCCGCACTGTCTGCCGTCGCTGTCGGTTGCCTAACCTATAACAATCGTTGAATGAGTAGATTCAAACCAGTGAGGTTAGAAATGTGGATAATTCCTGACGTCATCAAATTAAGATTGTGAGAGTTCTTTCATTGACCTACTAATACCAGGAAACGGGTGTAGTGATTATTGAGTGATTGATTGCAGGACCAGGATTCGTGCCTTGCAATGGATGCATTGGGCGGTTGTAAGCGGCTTGCCCTTGTCCGCACCTTTTCCCAAGCAACAAGTGCTGCACTATGTTTGGCGGGGATCATGGGATTGGTAAATTGGGAGCTCGAGCAGCAGTATAACTACTACCCATGTACAGTATTGCTACCGTACAGTCAGTTTGATTGGAGGAAGCAGGACTCTATAGATTGAGTACTTCCTTTTTCAGAGGTCATGGTTGTGACATGATTATTAGGGTTGTACTGTCCATAGGGTTCGCTTAATGAAGAAATAGTGTCCTCCGCACACGAATGTGGGTGTTCACTATTCCCACCAATCTAAGCTCAGAGTATGTTTTTACCTGTCTCTCGACAGCATACCTGATGATTGGTTGAGGTCATGGAAACAAAAAGAAATTTCTTCGCGGTGCCCAGCCACAGACACATTTTCGCTAACTGTTAGTTTATATACAGACACAGCTGAATCTGTATACCTTTCGACTGATCACTTTTGTCAGTGAAAGGAGACGTCGTATTACCTCAAACTTGGGTAATTAAACCGACTCCACTATGGTGGTTACTTTTTTTGAAATGCCCCCGCGTCCAATGTTATAGTGGTTGTGTGCGGGTACATTTCGATATTTAGTGACCTTTCCAGTGCGCGGGGAACTTGTTTTCGTGACCCGTGGACTGGTTTTTGGACCCTGCAGTGGTACGCGTGACCCCGAAAACGGAGGGCTGTGGTATATTTTCTTAGCCTTGCGTTTCCGTACTTTTGTCGGCGGGTGTATTATTTTACCCCCTGTAGGTGGATTTCACCCCCCTTTTTCCATCTCTCAGCGATCTTTGCATTGTGGCTGGTGCTGTCCGATCACTAATTGATGGGGACTCCCATCTAGCTTGCGTAGAGAGAGAATAGTTCCATGTCCTCTTTTCCTTTCGTTTTGTAGTCATTTCCAAATACATGGATCCAGAAGATGTTTTTACTCATCTGAAGGACCGCTCCTTGTATATGTCTGATTACATTCCTCCGTCTTGCTCCTGTTATACCAAGCTCGTCCAGTGCCTCGTCATTGGGTTTATACCAATCTCCGAAACTGCTTACGATCAGAGGTACAACTTTTGCTGTGTACCCCTTCTCTCTGTACGAGTCTGCTAGCGGCGAGTACTTCGAAGTCTTTTCTTCAGAAGCCTTCTTCATTGCCTCTATCCCACGTCCGAAGGACACACGAAAGTCGCATATAGTTATATGTTTTTTCTTAGTGTCTTTCATGACCAGATCCGGGAACTTGTTACTACCATCACCACCTTCTCTTTGGTCGACTGTGATAGTTTTCCCTTCATTCGCCACCTCCGACCTGGTAGCCTCAAGTATAATATCTTGGACTTTGTTATGTCGGAGGGTGTACCCCCTGGCGAGGTGCGTTGAGCACGAGTTGAGGACATGGTGCAGATATTCGATGTCCTTACCACAACGCCTGCATAGATTATCCTTCCCAGAACTACAGCTGGAGGAACCCGCACTCGTCGAAGTAGTTGTGGATTTCGACTTTGTAAGGTTCAACCGCGCGCCATTTGCCGGGAGTATGTCAAGCATTGCCTTGTGGCGCCACACAAGCGTGCTCGCAGAGCAGACTGCTTTCTGAGGTTTCAGTATTTCCGCGTTGCGCTTGTCCGCGGAGAAAACCTCAAATGGCAGTTTCAGACGACGGTAGTCGGAACCTGTTTCCCGGTTTCCATTCATCATCGCCCAGGTGTAGTAGGAGGACATTGCCCTTGATAGGATTCTCTGCAACTTCCACTTGTTTTGCCAAGTGATACGTTCAATCTTATCTTGGGGAGTGGCTTGTATTTCCAAGATTACTCCTGTCCCTCCTTCTGCTGCCTGTATGCTGATAAGGTGTAGTCTCTTGCGAAAATGTCTTACCGCTTCTCTAGCACCCTTCATTATAGTGAGACCCCCGTATGACCCTTTCTCTACCCAACTTTTGTCGTTAAGGTAGGATATGGCCACTCCCACTCTTCCCTCCGCTTCTAGGCGAGTTTTTCCTGCCCAAGTAGCTGATATGTTGAACAAGAAGTTCCAGAAGACCTTCCTTACATACGGGTCGCTACTCCACAGTAGTTTTAGTGGAGTAGCTAGTTTGCCAGTGTACATGGTATCCTTGGGGTTCTTCATCTTGAATCCTAGATTGGAGAAAGTGTACGGCTGGGGTGCTGGAGCTCTGAGATCATAGACTTGATTTACCTGGTCACAGAGTGTCTTCCTGATTGACTGGACTGAGTCCATTGACAGGTTGTCGTTTGTGCTGATGTAGTTGAGTCTCGATAAAACTGTAGACTTCATCAGTTCTGTTAGCTGCCACGGGTGAAGTTTGTCTTTGTGGTCTGCTAGTTTTTTGAGGTCTCGATTGATCCCTTCAACTGCCTTTTTGGGTTCGTGGATATCCCGGAAGCCCAGGCCTACTCCAAGGTATTCATATGCATCATCCATTCCCAGAGTTTTTATGGGCTGGTTGTTCAGACGAATGGTCCTGAGGGTGTGCTTTCCTTTCTCGATGATAAGGGCTCCGCATTTCTTTGGTTTGAATATTAGGTTGATGCTTTTTCCATCCTTTTCGAACCGATCCAGCTGGTTTTGCAGTGATGTCGAGTCTCTTGTCATTAAGACCATGTCATCTGCAAACGCCAGTAGGCTGAAATCACACTCAAAAATTTTGATAGGTACCGTTCTTTTGTGGTGAGCCCTGATCAACAGTTCGAGTGCAATGTTGAAGAGGAGAGGACTGATAGGATCTCCTTGCTTCACTCCTGCATTGATTGGTATGGCCTGAGTGGAACCTTTATGGACGTTCACTCTCATGGTTGCTCCATCGTACAGGTCGCGTATGATATCCCTGAACTCTTTCGGGAAACCAAAAGCCTTCATTGCTTCCAGTATTGCTGGGTGGGGTACAGACCCGAAGGCATTGGCTAAGTCTAGCCATGCGACACTGAGGTTATTTTTGTTCACCGACTTGGCGTCTTGGATTGCGGCCCTTAGGAGAGCTATGTTCTCCGTTGTGCCATCCGTGCTTGTGAAGCCTCTCTGTCCTACACTTGTCACGCCTTTGATAGAAGCTAGACGTTGGGTCAGGAGGGCTGTGTAGAGTTTGTACACCACGTTCATCAGTGATATGGGTCTCCAGTTTTCTATGTCCATTTTATCTCCTTTCTTATAGAGAAGTGAGACATCGGTCATTTTCCAACTGCTGGGGATCCTCCTTTCTTTTAGGCAGGCGTTGAAAAGACTTGTCTGGAAGCTACAATCAGGGTCTTGTGCCTGAAGGTCGCTGTACCGTAGTTTGTCTGGCCCCGGTGCGGTGTCCTTTTTGCCTTTGAGTACTTTTTTCACTTCTGCGCAGGTGAAAGGCCTACATAAGTTACTCAGCGGGATTCTCCTTTTGGGGATATTTCTCGCTAGGTCTTGTATCGCTCCAAAATCCATGTCGGGTGCAGAAGTGACCTTTCTGAAGTGTTTTTCAACCCTGTTTGGGTCTATTAGACACGGGACTGACTCTTCACCCAAGATGGACTTCGTGATGGCTCCACGTAACTTATGGAAGTTTTCTTTCCAGTCGGTTTGGAGTATTTCTTTCCTTGCTACCTGGGTTTGTTTCCGCACAGGTAGTTTGGGTGGGCCTCTGGCCTTGAGCATTTCCACTGTCGGGATTGTCGATTCACTTATTTTTAGTGCTTCTGCTTCCTGTTTTGTGGATTTGGCATGTGCGTACTTGACAAACTGGTCAGCAACCCATTCTATTTGTTCGAAGCTTCTACACATGCCAAGTTTCTGTTTCCATACAGAGGAATCAACCTTATTAGGTTCTTCTACCCGTTGGATTTCTGGGATGAAGCCATTCGGTTGTGCGACGTCCATGAGCCTTGCGAGTCTCGATGTGTTGTCTTTCCATAGTGTGGTTTTGATCCGTTCCCTTAACAGTTCAAGATCTCCCGTCCTATGGTAGGTAGGTCTTCCCTGTCTAAGTTGTTCCAGGATCATGATGATTCGCAGGCCACAGTTGTTTTCAGCCTGGGTCTGCTTGCTGTAACTGCTGTAATCTGCATGTAGAAGATCAAACCCAAAGATTCGTCTCAGTCTGTCTTCCATTCTATCGGACAGGTTTCTTTCGTTTTGCAGAGGGTCATATATGACCGTTCTCAGCAGTTCTTTGTCCGCTATGGCCAACATCCAATGCTCTCTCTCTAAGATTGGTAGGATGACTCGCTTGTATTTTGCGAGATTCATGGCGGGGTGCAGGTAGACCTCATGCTGGTGGTACAACCATCCCTTTGATTTTGTGATGGCTGGGTTGAGGATGTAGTCACCTTGGGTTGTGTGTGAGACTCGTAGGTATCTGAATATAACTTTGTTATTCAGCCAGGAGTTCTTTCCTTCACTGTAATCCAGACACTGTAGGATTTGGGAATCCTCAAATCTTCCTTGTCTGATCTCATCAGCTGATTCCTTGACTCCCAAGTACGTATCCTCAATTGGAGGAGGGGGTACATTTTGATTGTCATTGGTGTCTGGGGTTTCAGGACGGTATGGTTCCGGGGCTACTGCATTTTGCATATCATCCGGATTAGATGTAGGTTGTTCCAATCCCAGGGGGGTACTGTTGTTATTCCTCACCCTCCCGTCCTCTTCATGAGAGTTACAGGGCTCACTATCCGTGTTTACAACTATTTGTTCGTTGATGGAAGCAAGGGGGGTTGGTGGTTGAGTGTCATTGCTAATGATTTCTTCAGCATTGAACTGTTGTTCACATGCCCGTTCTCCCATGGTTGTCATCTCAGAGGAGACAGTTGCCATTCCAGTGTCCTGGATCTCGTAGTCCGTGTTAAAACCGGTTTTTTCTTTGCCGGGTGACACGAGGGGGATTGTGGTTTGTGAGCATTCCATTTCTTCCACATCGTCCTCCACCATTATTGAGTGGGGTGATACGGGTGGTGTGGCATTAGCCCGAGACGTTGAGGGTACTTCGTCGTCCACAATCAGGATTTCAGAGTTACCGGTTTTCATTGCGACGGGTAGGCACCAGCTGGGATCATGGGAGACCGATTGTATCGGCTCCTCATGAGTTCTTTGGTAGAATGCCAAGATTCCTTTCGGAGGGAGTTTTCTTTTAGGCGTGTTTTCTCCTCTGTCGGAATGAGCTCGTTTATTCATACCTGGTAGATCCGCAGGAGAGCCGGCAATTGGAGTCAGCATCCCCATTCTGTGAAGAAGGTTCGCTTTTCTCTTCATGCCTGTTTTCGCTTTGGGAGTGTTTTCTACCCCATCGCTAGCTTTTTGTGCCGACGCTTGTTTCCTAAGCGTTCTTTCCGACACCAATCCCCCCTCTAGAGATATGTTTTTCTCAGTGGAGTATTGCCTGGTGACGGGTCGCTGCACCGACTTTGCGGGAGACGCCTCATTTTTCACCGTTAGTGCTGAGCCCGGAGTGCACAGAGCTTCGATGGCCAAGTGATCCGCATACAGATCTTGGTGAGTGGTTTTGAGATGAGCGTTCGCTGGCCTTCGGTCAGTGAATTCTCTGCCGCACCCTTTACATTTGAAGTGGATTTTGGCAACCAGATCATGCGTTTGGAAAAACTGAATGATGAGGCATCTCTTTGCCGCAGTATTGCGGTCGTCCCTGCCCTTGCGCTTTTTAAGCTGCTTGGCGAGGTCAGAGAATCGATGCTGCGAGTTTCGGGAGAACCCGCAACCACATTCGCAGGAGAATCCTGCGGTTGGGTATGGGACCATGACGATTTTTCTTGCTTCATCTAGGTTAACCACATCCAACGGACGCCCCGATCCCCCGCTGAGTATACGGTCGGGATTGGGGTTGTGATACGTCAGCGTTTCCTTAGTTTCCAGGATTGCTTTAGTATCGTATGCTCCAGGGGTAGCTTGATACCCCAGGCACCTTTGACTCAATGAGTCGCAGGGATTTTTCGCTGCTTCCACCCTTCCAGGCAAAAAGCCTTTCAGAGCGGCATTATCCTTAAGAGGACTACGGTCACTGGAGGTCTTGGAGCGTTGCTCAGCGCAATGCTTTCGTTCGGTTTCACATGTGTGAATCCTTTCCTTGAGACTACGTATAGTCGCGCTTGTCCCCATGCATAGACTAGGCACGTCAGTGAACATGCCTTTCCCGTGTCTTTCATGGGGGGTAATAACGCTGGCTTGACTGGTGTTGTAGTCAATTCCGTCGTTATTGGTATGCCCTATGGGCGGTGTAGTGTATGGGACCCCCTTGGTTAAGGGCTGATCCTTTGCAGGTTCCTCAGTGTTATGGGGTTTCCTTGCAGGTGTATGACCGGACTTGACAATTTGGATCAGGTCTGTCATGGGATGACCGCTTTGTTGCCAAGGCGCTCTATTTTGCTGGGGTGTCCTATTTTGAGGCGTACCCATCGCGTGTTCTGACTGATGGCTAATTGATTTTGGCCAGTTGTCTACCGATGTGCTCTGGTTTTCCTTGTTTGAGGGCCAGTGTTCGGTGGTAGGTAAATGAGTGATTACTCCATTTTCAGGAGTAACTTCCTCGTAGCTTTGGTCGAGTTTGCTATTTGGTAGCATACCCGGCGCTGGTTGTGTGCTTCCAGGTGATATACTGGCAAGAGTCGGTTTAGTTACCCAAGTTTGAGGTAGTTTCGACCGATTGTGTGCCAGTTCGCATTGCCGTTCCTTGTTGGGGAGGCAATGTTCCGTGGCACATGGATGAGGCAATTCTTCATGGTTCGGAGAATTGTTCTCGTTGATTTGTTCGATTTTGCCATTTGGCGGTGAACCCGGTGTGGGTTGTATGCTGCCAGTTGATATACAGGCAGGTGTTGGTTTAGTTACCCAAGTTTGGGGTAGTTTCAACCGGTTGTATGCCATATCGCTGTGCTTCTCCATGTTCGGGAAACAAAGTTCAGTGGCATGTGTTTGAGAGTTTTCCCCATGGTTCGGGGTAGTGTTCCCATTATTTTGGTCGGGTTTGTCATTTGACAGTGAACCCGGTGTGGATTGTATGTTGCCAGGTGGTTTACAGGCAAGTTCAGTTACCCAAGTTTGAGGTAGTTTCGACATGTTGCATGCCGTATCACCTTGCTTCTCCATGTTCGGGAAACAAAGTTCAGTGGCATTTGGATGAGAGTTTTCTTCATGGTTTGGTGAAGTGTTCTCATTGTTTTGCTCGAATTTGCCAGTTGGCAGTGAACCCGGTGCAGTTTGTTTGCTGCCAGTTGATATATAGGCGAGCGTTGGTTTAGTTGCCCAAGTTTGAGGTAGTTTCAACCGGTTGTATGCCCGATCGCTGTGTTTCTCCATGTTTGGGAAACAGAGCTCAGTGGCACATGAATCAGTGTTTACTCCAGTATTCGGAGTAACCTTCTCATAGTTTTGGCCAGATTCGCCTTTTTTCGGTGAACCCGGCGCGGATTTGTTGCTGCCAGTAGGTAAGTTGGCAGGTGTCGGTTCAGTTACCCAAGTTTGAGGTAGACTGGACCGACCCTCGGTTGGAGATTCATGCAACCCTAGCACCTGAGAGGGAGCCCGGAAACTAGCCACCGGGAAAGGGTACTCCATCTCAGGATAGTTTTGGGAGCCTGAATCCACATCGGGGTGAGAAAATCTTCCGTGATCAGGAATACTTTGCTCGGTATGGACGGTTTTGCCATGTTGCGGCAAATCCGGCGTAGATTTGTTGCTGCCAGTAGATAAGTTGGCGAGCGTCGGTTTAGTTACCCAATTTTGAGGTACTCTAATGACCGATACTTCTGATGGATTCTGGGGTGTTGATTCACAGAGTCCTTCAGAAGGAAGGGGTGTCACGAGCATCCGGTCATTTTGACGGAGTGCAGCTCTTTTTGTGACGTACTGGGCACTTCCCGCTAGTTTCGGAGGGTGCACAATGCCGTTTTGGCACCTCGTCGTGACAGGTGTCAAAGCGTTGGATTCAGAATCTTGACACATCGTCGTAACGTGTGTCAAAGTTTCAGCCTCCGGGGAGGATTTTGGATTATTCCGATACCTCGTCATAACGGGTATCGAGAATTTTGCCTCCGGGGAGGACTTTCCAGATTTCCGACACCACGTCATGACGGGTGACAGAAATCTGACCTTCCAGCGGAAGGGTTTGAGCCGTATCACCAGAGACGGCAATGCTCGTCTCCGGCGATACGGTCGCCCAGGCAGGGTCACCCTGCTTGGACTTCTCCAGCAAGGCGACCCCCAGTGACGGAGCAGCAGAGGGCGGCGATGGTTGATCATCGTCTTGGGAGCTGATCGCAACCCAACCTTAGCAGCGTAAGACAAATATTCCATTTGATCTTAGCCAAAAGGCCGAGAAGGGACAAGGCTGACCCACCTGGCTTATGCTGATGATGTGGTTTTGATCGCGAAATCAGCAAAAGCGGCAGAACTGATGCTCAACGACGTGGCCAGAGAGAGCAAACAATATGGACTGGAAATGAACCGGCAGAAAACTTTTGTGATGACAAATGCGCATGAAAAGGACGTCTACCTTGAGAAGAAGTGGAAAATCGAGTACGTTAGGGAGTTCGGCTACTTGGGACGACTACTGAGCTGCGAGAAGGACGACAAGGACGAGATTACGCGACGCATCCAGAGTGGTTGGGCAGGATTCCAGAAGCACAAACACTTCCTCACCCTGCAAAGTGCCCCGATGAGTCTACGACGAAAGGTATTCCGTGCGGGAGTACTGTCGTGCATGACGTACGGCTGCGAGACGTGGAGCAACAAGGATGAGGACCTCCAAAGACTGCAGAGAGCTCAAAGGAAGATGGAACGCCAGATGCTGGGAATCACCCTTCGCGACCGCATCCGAAGCAGCACCATACGAAGGCAGACGCGCGTCCGTGACGTCATCCAGGAAGTGCGACAGAGGAAGTGGAGGTTCGCAGAGAGGATCTTCAATGCGGACGGACGACGATGGGCAAAGGAGATTGTGAACTGGAAACCGAAGAAGACAGCTCGACCTGGCAGGCCATACAAGGAGTGGGAGGACGAGTTCGCGGATGCTATCGATCTACCGAAGAAAGATGCACGAACGGAATGGCGACACCGAATCACACAACACGACCAATGGAATGATCTATTCTCCCAGCGCTTATACTAAGACCTCTCATGCATGTGTACTTTGTACTTTATGTTCATGAAACGCGATTCTGGATAAACCTTTGATTTGATTTGATTTGATTTGATTGCAGGGGGGCGTGGCGGCTCGGACCCTCGTACCCCTTCGTGAGTCAGAGTGCTGAATATTGATTTATCGATTGATGTAATGATTGGAGGGATTCGGTGCGGTGTCGGTCGTGAGGTTAGGTCGGTCGCGGTGTGCGAAGGTCATGTGGTGGTGGCTGGAGGATGGACCAACAAGGGATGCAAGAGCGACGTCTATGTGAGCGCATTGTTTCGAACTATTGCATCGTCAATAAATCGATAGTACATTGGAGATCTGAATGTTTAAACGTATATAATACGGATAGAATTATTGGTTGTGATATATCGATTGATTGCAGAGTCTTTTGAAAGGAAAGTGGCTGCGTCTTCCTTCGAGGATCGACGCTCGCAGCGATCACGCGCTGCGCTGGTCGCCGACGGGGAAGTCGCTCTCTCTCCCCCTTTCTCTTTCTCTTTCTCTCTCTCTATCTCTATCTCTCTCTCCCTCTCTCTCTCTCTTCCTTTCCATCTCTCTCGCTCTCTCTCGCTCTCTCTCTTTCCCTCTCCCCCTCTCTCTCTTCCACTCTCTCTTTCTCTCTCCCTCCCTCTCCCTTTCCATATTTCTCGCTCTCTCTTTCTCTCTCTCCCCATCCCCTCTCTCTTTCTCTCTCTCCCCATCCCCTCTCTCTTTTTTCTTTCCCCATCCCCTCTCTCTTTCCTCTCTCTTAATTCCTTATATTGGAATCAGGATTTAAGAGAGAGGAAAGATCATGGGTGCGCGGATCGCGGTGGAATCAATGCCAGTGGAGGTTATGATTTCTTGGAGTATGGCACTAGACGCGGCTATTGTATGTGGGCTGTGATTCTGGAGCAGTGAGATCACAGGTGTGCATACCTGATGGGGTCTGCCGAATGCAGGCTGCATCCAAAACATCCCCCT
This sequence comes from Rhabditoides inermis, assembly GCA_963966185.1. NCBI lineage: Eukaryota > Metazoa > Nematoda > Chromadorea > Rhabditida > Rhabditidae > Rhabditoides > Rhabditoides inermis. The sequence goes on from CAWZYM010000147.1 coordinate 418,234, forward strand.
TCCCCCTCTCTTTCTCCTTCCAGGTGGGAGAGCGCGGGGAAGGCTCATCACTGATTCCAATGGCGTGACGCCACCTCATTTACCTCCCCCAGGCGCCCCGAGAGATATAGAAGGAGGGAGAGAGAGAGAGAGAAGGATAGAGAGGGGGAAGAGTGTTGGATTGCCAAATAGTCGCTTGCTGTCACCTGGGTGATACTACTATACTAGTTGACGCTTGCTAGGCCCGGTTTGTATATTCGACGGTATATTTCTGAATAGGAACGTTTATTCTCACTGTTATCGAAGCAGGATTCGTCCGCAATGGTATGATTTTTGTTTCGTTAAAAATGGATTTTTGATTTCACAGTAAAAAACTTGGTCAATTAAAACGGTCAATATTCAGTTCGGCTTCATCCACGAATCGGTGCGGCAGTTGATGCTGCGGAAGTACGGAGAAGAGTTCTGGGCAAAAGTATTGTGAGTCTCTCTCTTCCTTTTCCTATTATCAGTATCGATATCATCACTCTTTTCTTTGTTTTTACAACTACGGATCAATAAAGTTATAATGAATCATCACAGACAGAGCGCGAGGCGGAGAACGAGCATTCATAATCAATAAATCAATACAGACAGCGCGCGGGGTTCGAGGCTGGCAAGGAGAACATCGTCAACCACTACTACTCTGACAGCGACACAAACATGCTCATTGACGCTGTGTCGGCGCTGCTGAGTGAGTGGGAGGAGGGAGCATTCAGTGGATAGAAATCTCGAGTGTCCGAATGTGATTGTAGTAGAATGTGAGTGTAAGTTATTGTGATGAGAGATAGAGAGGGAGAGAGAGAGAGAGAGAGAGAGAGAGAGAGGGAGCTGTGATTGAGATAAGAGAGTCACGATTTCATGATAGAGTAGAGAGAGTGAGTGAAAACAGCAAAATCGAGGAAACACTCAACGGATAAAAAAATTGTCGGCGTGTCCGAAAGAAGCTTCCCGGATGTGACGTGGCATAGTCAATGAAAGCAGGAACTGTAGTGTATCATGCAAACCAGTTACCAGTTCGTTGAATATGTACACCTTGAGGTGTATAATACATACTGACAATCCCATAATTTGAGAGGTTCCGAAGGAGCAGGTGTGGGAGATGTACGGTGAGTTCCTCATCGAATACACGATGGAGATCGGATGGGACGACCTCATTCGAAGTATGAGCCCAAACCTAAAGGTATGTGTGTAATAAGCTGCGCTGGATTGAGATACAGTGCGCGAAAAGTAGCCCTATTAATGGTTAAATATTTGACGTCAAGCGCGATAATACTGTGATGAGAGACGCAGACTGTTAACAACTCTCGCGATTCGAACGATTCAAATAATCCGCCCAGCCACTGTAGTGCGTTGGATACATACAACAGAAACGAGTTCCAGGGTTTTCTGGACAACCTCGACTCTCTTCACTACTTCATCGATCATGTGGTGTACAAGGCGAACCTGCGAGGACCGAGCTTCCGGTGGGGGAGGGGTTCTCTTTCTTTCTCTCTCTCTCTCTCTCTCTCTCTTCTTCTTCTTCTTCTTCTTCTTCTCTCTCTCCCTCCCTCTTTTCTCTTCTCTCTCCAGCTTCTCTCCCCTCTCTCTCCCATCTCTCTCCTCTCTTTCACACTACCTTTCAGCGAGGAATATCGCTTTTTTGGTAAATGCTACTTTAGGTATGGGTTCGCTGTACGTTTGAGAGTGATTGGTTTCCTGAGTTTCTGAAAATTGTAGATAATCAATAAATGGATGTTGGTTCAGTTGTGAGGACAACTCTGACGGGACGATCACCCTGCACTACTACACTGGACGGCCGGGACTCTATCCCATTGTCAGGGGTGAGACATGGCCCATGACACGACAACACTTCGATACAACATAATAATGTGTATATACCGTAACATAAGCACATAATAAGTATATCGACTAGGCGAACAGCGGCAGATATGGAGCTTTTTCTAGGCTAATCGGTGTAAACACCTTACACGTATAACTGTAACTACCAGGCATAGGTTTTCGGAATTGCATAAGAATTGACCACCACAAGTGTGTGGACGTGGTTCACAATAGTTCCAATGTTTTCCTGTGCAGGTGTGGTTCGCGAGGCTGCGAAGCGCGTGTTCAAACTGGACATCACGATGTCGATCGCCGGGCGGACACAGAGGAGCGTGCAGATGAGCACAGGAGAGAGAATAGAGGAACACGTCATTCTCATCATAAAGGTATGTTCCGTTCTATCACCAACAACACGTAAGCATACACGGAACCACCGAAACTCGCATTAGGCTGTATCACTGTACTTACTTTACCGCAACCTTACTGTAAATTACATTGATTCTTGATTTCATTCTGGTTCGATGCGGTCACTTCTCTCGTCTATTTTTACATAGATATTGTGCTATGTTTTGCATTGCTTATTGATTTATTGATTTATCGATCGTTTTGAGATGGCGGCGGGGAAGGAGACGGACCAGAACCTGGTGATGAATCCGCCCCCCATTATGAGTGGAGGGGCGACGTGCAGACTGAGCAATAAGGTGGGGACATCCATCAAACATGCACCATTTTTCTCTCTCTCTCTCTCTCTCTCTCTCTCTCTTTCTCTCTCGTTCGCCCTCTCTCTTGTTCTCGTTTATTATTCTGATGTACACTCAAGACGTATTACGGAACACGGAACATAGTAATTGTAACGCCACGACATTTCAGGATTTTGTCACAACGTTTCCCTATCACTTTGTTATCGATACGGACTGCAAACTGGTGCAAGTGGGAAAGGAGTTGTAGTAAGTGGGAAGGGGGAGAGAGGGAGAGAGAGACAGGGGGGGGGGGTGTGAGAGAGAGAGGGAGAGAGAGGGAGAGAGAGAGGGGGAGAGAGAGGGAGAGAGAGAGGGGAGAGAGAGAAAGAGATCTTTCCAGCAACTACATCCCCCGCGATCTTCTCGAACCAGGCACACCTCTGTTGAGGGTTTTCGAGGTACGTAAATAAAAACAACAACAAAATAACGAAGAAAACGTGTGTTTCAGGTGAACCGCCCGCAAATCCCGCTCGACTTTGACTCCATCTGCAACTTCATCAACGCTGTCTTCGTACTGCAAGTGAGAATGAATGAGTCCTTCCAACCATTTCCATTCATAGCAACTAGACCACATACGGTATTGAATGAAGCATAATCCATACTCACTCTTCAGATAAGACCACGTTTAACATTTCCGGTATCCTAGGATAGATCATAGTATAGATTATTTTTCCATTCTATCACTTGGTTCTCACTCTCACTCACTAACAGCCGTGACGTCATGCAATATGCAAATGTTTCCCCGATCCATTGCAGGTGCGAACCACTCCAATGGAATTCCGAAAGAGCCGCGCAAAGCAGAGGGATAGCACAGCTAGCGATAGGTGAGGCTCTCTTGTTCATTCTAACGTAAAATCAAATGAACTAACAATTAATTTGAAGAACTAATATCAATGATTCCGATTTTCAGTTCCGTCTCCACCGAACCGCAAACCGAACAGATCACAGTCGTCAACGTCCAACAGCAACACTTGAAACTCAAGGTTATCGATTGTTTATTGATCGAAACTATCAATCAATAAGTATTTTAGGGTGAAATGATGATGATGAAGAGTGGAAAGCACATCATGTACCTCTGCTCCCCGTACGTGACGAGTGAGTGTGCTTGAATTCACGCACAAGTGTGTGATGTGCATATTTCATATGAAAACGTTTTTAACAATACGCTATACGCATCAAACACTCGTTATATAGCGTTTCGTAACTCACATTATAGTTTGCTTCACATCATACAATCAAAACATGTTTATAATCACTAATAAAACACATCATTCAAATCGCACCGTACCTGTATGATGTGCAGGTATCCCGGAGCTGCTGCAGTTCGGGATGCGGCTGACTGCAATGCCACTTCACGACGCGACAAGAGACCTCATCCTACTCAACCAACAGAGACTCAGCGATGTGGAGATGAAGTGAGTGGTAGTGATATTACACAAACTGGTATGCGAACACGGACAAGTATGATGACAAGTACGAAGTATACGAACAGGTACGAACAAGTATATTCCAGTCTGCAACTGGAGGCAAACACGGAGCAACTCGAGGCAATGGCCAAAGACATGGAGATCGAGAAGGCGAGTTTCATTTTTTTCGGTCGTTCGTAATTAGAAAACTTCTATATTCACAGGCGAAAACAGACGCGCTGCTCTCCGAAATGCTGCCAGCCACCGTCGCCCATCAATTGAAGATGGGACAGAGTGTGGATGCAAGTGAGTGTGAGAGGGGGAAGGAGAGAGGGGCTGCAAATGTTTTCTTATCAGGAGAGTACGACGAGGCCACTGTCATGTTCTCCGACGTGCCGCAGTTCCAGTTCATCGTTCCGCGGAGTCAGCCCAAGGTGACGTCATCTGAATCGTCTGAACGGTGTCGATATCCTTTTTTCAGGAAGTTGTCCACTTGCTCAACGATCTGTTCACAAAGTTCGATCGTCTTGTTGTTTTGCAAAAAGTGAGTGAAAAGAGAAAGAAACATCGGTTCTGGAAATTTCACTTTTCCTCCAGACAACTGGAAAATCCGACTGTGGAATGGAAAACTGCATTTTCAAAAAAGAGTTGAAACCACTGTAGGCGTACAAAGTGGAGACGGTGGGCGACTCGTACATGTGCGTGGGCGGGATTCCGGAGACGTGCGACGACCACTGCGAGGTCATCTGCCATCTCGCACTCGGTGAGGGGGGGAGATCACGGAGGCACACTTGTATGGAAACAGTGTGCGCTTAGTAGGATGTGCATGCGTGTTTCACTTGTAAAGAAAAAGGTAAAAGTAGCGTCTCGATGCAAGAGATTACTTTGCGGAGAATACGAGGAGACAATTGTGATGTGTTTCACACATTCATATTTGCAGGTATGCTGTACCAGGCGCGATCCGTCCTGGATCCCACATCCGGGGCGCCTCTCTCCATCCGGGCGGGCATACACAGCGGGCCCGTAGTGGCCGGAGTGGTCGGGGCGAAGATGCCAAGGTGGGGGGGGGGGAGAGAGAGGGGGAGAGAGGTAGAGAGGGAGAGAGGGAGAGAGGGAGAGAGAGGGAGAGAGAGGGGAGAGATGGGAGAGAGGGAGGGGAAAGGGAAGGACAGTACGAGTGACACCCCCGTCAGGTACTGTCTGTTCGGCGACACAGTGAACACGTCTTCCCGCATGGAGTCCCACTCCCCCAACGGGCGCATCCACTGCAGCGAGAACGCCAAACGGTGAGAAGAAAACATAATAATGAGAACGAGAATAACATCGCATACGTAACGTCCATGCGGTGAATGAAACATACGTAGCAGACATAACCTATAGATGTCAATAATGTGTTATATAGTTCTATAGTGAACTTTTGTTATTTTAGAATTATTGTGTCAATTTTATGGTATGTATATTCATGGCTCAACTGTATTCCAATCAGATGCGCCGAGAAAACGGGTCGATTCGCTTTTGAGGAACGAGGAAAGGTGCAGATAAAGGGAAAAGGTGGGTGTATACCTCTTTCTTCACTTCGGACCATCCACTCTCATTTTTATCTTCACTCTACTTGTGATATGTAATAAATATCTTTCACATGTTCAGGTGAGATGAACACTTTCTTCCTCCAGCGAAGTTTCAAGCGCTCAATCTGGGAGATCATCGATGAGAAGAGAGGTGAGAACACTGGGTGGTGAGAACACAATTTTTCATCTTTTTGGAATACGTAAGTAATCGCATACAAATGTCTTGTGAAACGTGTTCATTACACAGTATTGCATTTGCATTGATTTTATCGGGCGTAAGCATACAAAGGCTAGTGCAAATTACTGGCTGTTCTAAACAAAACAATTGATTCATTTGTGAAACGTAATTATGAAATCCGTTTTGAGACGAGAACGTGCATTCGATCGATGGCTACCAGGAACTGTTCGATGCGACGCCGGAGGAAATCGTCGTCAAGAAAACAAGCAAGAACAGCATATCCTGCTCCCTTCAATAGTCCAAACAACAAACTAAAGAATTTGAATTCCCCCTCCTTTTTATCTTCATATTATATCCACAGTCTTCATGTGCTCTTTTATCAAATGTGAAAGTATTGTCTATCAAAATGATTGATGTTATCATTGTTGTTTTTTGAATCGGAAATAATTGTTTTTTTATTATTAATTTCTGATTAAAAATACAATGTAATGTGCGCATCTCGTCGAACGAGCCCATGTCAGTGTTGTGATAACACGCTATTGCTACCAAATTGATATAGAAATAGAAGGTAGCTTTAGGGTATGAAAACATAACGTCGTGCGATGTCACCAAAGCCCACACCAGAAGTGTAAAACAAAGCCTGTGGAACTAGTCTCTGTCTTGACTCGACTGTCTTGACTTCAAGTCAAGTGAGTATTTTGATTTGTATATTGTGTATTAACATCAATAACGAAAACAAATTATAACGATTCCCATTTTCACAGTTTTCATTGTTTTGTTCAGACATCAACGAACGAGGAGGTCGTCGCCGCCCCACTGCCCGCCGTATCGGAATGGAGACGAAGGAGAAGGAGGAACAGAAGTAGTGGAAGATGTTTTTGTTTTGTTAATTTAGTTGTTCATATTATATGTGTTGTAGATATGTTTGTTATTGTTTACATGTATTTTGTCATGCCATAAAGGTGCTTTCAGGCCCATACTGTGGTATTATTTGTGAAACATACCACAATGTGAAACACAACTTGATTAGAAAGAGTATTTGGGAGTGTTCGGGTTTTTTTTGCAAATTGCGTGATGATACATACAATTACTTGTTGTCTGCATTGTGATAGATTTCTGCCGGTGTTATCATCGCTCTCTCTATCTCTAGGCTCGACTGCCAGCATGGCGCAGTTGGTTAGCGCGCCGTCTAGTAATCTCGAGGTCGCGGGTTCGAATCTGCCATGTCTGCCCATGTTCATTTTGCGAGTAAAACGACCCTTCTCTGTCGCGGTAACACGCGCGAAATTTGAAAATTTCATTACCAAACGGTTTTTCTAAACGCCTCTGTTCCTTTAATGAGTGATTATTATTACATTCTCTCTCTCTCTCTCTCTCTCTCTCTCTCTCCTTCATCATCTGTCCTCTCCTCCCTTCTCTTTGACTCGCTCTCCATCCCTTGTAGTGGCAGGGGCCATCATGGCTGCCGGATGAAAGGCGTTACTATTTACAGTACTTCTCTATTCTCTCAGTCTACAGTTTTGCGCGCCTACTTGCATCGGCCCTTACACCATCTCTCTCTCTCTCTCTCTCTCTCTCTCTCTCTCTCTCTGTCTCTGTCTCTCTCTCTCTCTCTCTCTCTCTCTCTCTCTCTCTCTCTCTCTCTCTCTCTCTCTCTCTCTCTTTCGAATTTGCATGCGCCTCTCTCGCGCTCGCCAATCACTCGATTAGCTTAATCGTCTGCCTAATCAACGTGATTTGCATCTGCTCGAATCGCGCGATTCGCTGATTATCATGGATGGGAGAGCGTACAAAAGCCGGTGAGTGGAGAGTGGTGGCATCTCGCAGCACATCTCAGCCGGCGGTCGACTTCGTCTTCTCACTGCTCCTTCTCAAAACAAAATAACTCATAAATGTCTTGGAAATACCAAGGTGTACGGTATCTCTCTCTGTCTGTCTCTATGTCTCTCTATATCTCTCTCTCTGTCTCTCTGTCTTTCTGTCTTTCTCTCTCTCTCTCTCTCTCTCTCTCTCACACACACAGTTTCATGTTCTTAACATGTCTATTCGACAGAGGTGGACGCGGATCGATGCTCTTCCGGCAGACGAGGAGGTGTGCGACCCGTTCGTGCCGCATAATCTCACGTGGGAGAGTCGTCGCAGCATTGTGCTCGCCGCAGGTGCTCTCCCCCCTCTTTTCGTCTCCATCAATCCGTGTTCTCCAGCCAGAGGCATGCTGTCGGAGGCGGTGCAGTGGGCGGCCGGCCGAGCAGATCGAGGACCTCCGGAGCATTCAACTGGACCCATCGAGTGTGGTGCGTGTCTCCAAATAGACGATTGAATATGTTATCAATATTCAGAGTGCCGCCCGCATCCCTCCTCCGCAGTTACAACAGTTCGTCCACTTGACGTCCACAGATGCGAAACGTTTCTGTATTACTGACTGTATGAGCGTGTGTATTCAGAATGCATGCAAGCCGTCTTCACAACTCTGCTGGAGGCAAACGCGCGCCGCGCAGCGTCTACGTGGGAAGGATATTCGTTATCGCAACTCTTCCCGGCGGAGCCTACTACGCAGCCACGCTCTTGGATCGCATATCCACTGTGCATGAAGGGTACGTGTTCCGGAATTAGATAGTGGTCATGATCTTTCAGGGTCAAATGGCTGCTGCTGTTCCTTGCCCCGCACACAGTGCCTCACCACTCCATCTACAACGAGAAATTCATGAATTCTGATACATTCTCGACTCCCGACCATGCTCTGTCTCGGTATTCCTACTTCATTTTGATAGCGTATCATAATCGATGTGATAGGGCTGGAATGGATCAAAGCTCGTCGACGCCGCCAAAGCTCATGACCAAATCAAGCCGGTACGCTAACAAGTAGAACTTAGTACTTAGTTGGTTCAAATTTCGGTTGCAGGAGCTGTTCATGCACTGTACGATAGCCGCCGCTCACGCGACGGGGGAGAGCAATCGTCATGGTAGAGCAGTCGGCGCTTCGGTGGTATTATCATCAGCCTCTATGCCGGTGACAGCCGAAAATTTGGAGATGTTAACGATGAGGTACCTGTTTATCTGTAGTAGTAACAATCATCATTGCATTACAGATATTTGCTGATTCGGGTCCGCTGTTTCCATCCGACCTATGACTTTATCTTTTGCCCTTTGGAGACGTCGTTCACAGAATCCGCAAATGGAAAAGAGGCGACACAATCACGGGTACGGGTACATCATTCAATGCGGGGTGAATGAGCGACTATCGTATCTAGATTCGGTACCGTACTGGTTTGGCAAGTGGGCGTCGAATGGAGGACCGTTTCATGCACTGCTCTCGCTGGATGATGGTGGAGCGATTCACAACACCATCTGAAACACACTGACCAAGTTGGCTAGAGAAGATGAAGGACCGAGATGAAGGGGAACGTGGACATCTAACAACCTGCTGCCTGCTCCTGTGCATTCATCCATTTGTCCATTTGCATTCATCCACTCCAACCGTGTGACGTGCACACTGCACTCTCACGTCTCTCTTTGTTGCACGCAGTTCCCCGCTTCTGCCGATTCTGAGGACGGTCGTGCCCTCGCGAGAACTCTGCAACCTCTACGAACACTTTCAAGGTATCAGTATGTTATATGATAACGTTTGTAACTTCGCTATTTAGGATCACAGTTCCCGGTCCGCGGATCGTCGCTACAACCGATTGATGCGCTGGAGGAAGAGGCGCGACGAGGTTGGCGGCTGGGCACCGTCTCCTCACCTGTAGTACAACTCGCGCAGTCTGTACGCGCCAATGGCTCGCCGCACACAACAAGCACACTACGTGGAGATGGGTGTGGAGTGCGGGAGACATATTCCCTACCGTGTGTTGCAGTGAGGTGTCAGCGTGTCAGCTGCTCGCAGCCGACTCGTTAGGACTGCTATAGTCGGATTGGATCCTATAATATGCCATCCGTGACATTCATTTCACATGTTGTGCAGTTTTGTGCGCAACACAACGTGTATGTCTTCAAATATCCAAAACGCTTCCATGGGAAGGAATCGAACCCTTGGACAGTTCGCAGCGATTGTGCATTGGCAGCGCGCACTACCACTGCGCCATAGAGGCAGTGCTTAGGAGATCGAATAGAGAGCACATGTAGCTCCACTAGCCTCTTCAGTGTACAATGATGAGAGATAACGAGCAAACATATCTTCGAAATTCAATGCCGTCTCAGTATGAGCCTCAATGGCGCAGTGGTAGAGCGCCCCACACTCTTCAATACAAGATGCTACATAGCCCGTCACCAGCCTCATTTCCACTAGCCACCTCGAGTCATTAAGGGCGGCGCGCAGCGCCGCCCGTTTGTCTTGATCTTTGGCGCGCAGCGCGTCACCCTCAAGGCACACACAATTTCCTATATTGCAATACGATATACTCCATAGTGTGTTTTTTTGTTAGAATGTCATTTGACAAGACCTATGAGTATGATTCGAGAAATAAAAAATCGGTTGCGGCATCCAAAACCGCCCTCTCTCGCTCTCTCCCGCTTTGCCACTAAACGTGTTTACGACGACGACGACGACGAACGACGACGGTGTGCATCACGTAAGCGCCGCCCACTGCACTCTGCGCTCATTGATTGCACGGCTTACTTGCATGTGCACTCTGATTGGCCGAACGCGCATGCCCCGCCTTTCGCTCAGCCACTCTCATCCCTGCGCGTCTGATGGCTCTCTCACGAGCGCGCGCTCTCTGCGCGCTCTTCTCTGAAGGTTTTCGATAGTATACATTCCCCTTAGCTGAAGGCTACATGAGGGTCAACCATGAATGTTATGTGTGCGGTACACATAACATTCATTGACCCGAAAGTAACCTTCCTTTTGACCCACATGTAACCTACTTCTGACCAGAATGTAACCTACTCAAGGCGCAAAGTGAGATTGCCAGTGGCACTTTTCGAATTGGTAAAGCATAATCGAAATCCACTGGTGATTTGCGTGCGATTCGAGTGGTGCAGCAGGCAGGGGTGAGAGGGCCCAAATTTTGGCGCGAAAACTGTGGGGGTGGTGTATGCGAGCGGAGTGTAGAGAAGTGAGCATGCGTTTCCATATTCAGGATACGTTTTCGAACGTTTCTACCCAAGGGTGAGAGGTCCCAAGTTATGGTGTGAAAACTGTGGGGTGATGTGTGGCGTGCGAACAGAGTGAAGAGAGAGACGCGTAATAACGCGCGTCAATAAGAAACTGGCAGGCGCGTGAGCATGCGTTATGCGTTTCCATATTCAGAATACGTCTTCGTTTCTAATTTTGATAAATCCATTTGCGAGTAACTCTTATCAACGCACATCAACCTAACCTGAAAAAAATTCTTCGAAACTCGAGAAAAGGACATCCATTCTCTTTCGAAAAGTACATAAGTAAAGAGAAAGGATTTGTTTTGATCTGATTCAACAAAAGCACATGCATAAAATCTCTTCGCAGCTGATTAAATATCAAAACAAACCTGTTTTTTTAATCGATGAAAAGCCAACATAAAAAGCCAACACACTATGCATTATAATAATTTATTTAGAGTGATGAACTCTAATCAAAATTTGGTCATATTTTTTTCAGTCACAATACATTAGTCATATATTTCATAGTCACAATACATTATTCATACTTTGTTTTGAAAAAAAAATCATTGCAAAACAAAAAAAACATATAAAATATGTGTGTGTGTGCATGCGTATATCTGCACCATTCACAAATTTTAGAGGGATAAACCCTCATTCGAAAGAGCAGGTTTGTTTTGATATTTTAGTCAGCTGCGAACATATTTTATGCATGTGCTTTTGTTGAATCAGATCAAAACAAACCACTCCTCTTTACTAATGTACTTTTCGAAAGAGAATTGTAGTTGTAGATGTTAAACTTTTGTTTCCATAGTACCGTGTACCGTGTCTCAGTCTTTATTTATAACTGTAGACTTACCTTAAAGAAGTAGCAAATTTTAATTCGAGTTTCGTTTAATGTATGTGATTTGTACTGTTTAGTTCTGCGAGTAAACATGTTATTGTGTCAAGCCATCGATTAATTTGACATATCATCATTAAATCATGAATAATTTAGTGATTGATATATTTGACAATGAGCATAATGATATCGACATTAGGATGTCATGGTATCTTTTCCCTTCGCATAGTGTCAGTAGTCATCATATCTTTTTTTATTCACCGAATTCGTTCATATCGCGATTTCCTACACCAAATGCATCCAACTATTATGAAAACCACGACAACGACAGTGAAAATGATCACGTAAATGAGGGCATTGCTCTTAGGAGAACCAGGAATGAGTTCGGAAGTGGAAGAGAGGTCGATGCCTTCTGGAGTAGCGTACAACCATGGCATTTCATTGACGATGGGATACTGTAACACAGAGTTGTTTTTTGGTTGGTAAACAATCGACTCACATCTTCATCCACATTCAATTTCTTCGACAGACTGATATTTAGGTCGAATTCAACCAGTTCATCCAGCCAATAGTTCACGATCTGAAATTATGTTTATGTCATTCATTGTGAGTATTAATACATAGGCTCGGAACTTACATTGTAGTGGTATCCTTCTTTCATATGCGGTTTCACTCCAGCAGTGGTATTGAAATGGATCGAGTAGTAATTGCCCTTGGACGGATCAAATTGATTGACATCTGAAATATCACTTCCGATTTCAACATCAAAATATCTGGTAAGCGATTCTACCTTTACCAGGAGTACCATGTTTGGCGAAGTCTGTGAACATCTTAGCGTACATATCCATCACAAGTGAGTCTTCTTCGTTCATTACGTGAGAATGAGTACCGAGCTGGAATAATAATAATAACAAATACTACATAACATATTATACCAAGTAGTAAATGTCGTCCGCATGTATGTTGTACTGTTCAGTGTCGAGTTGGTAGAGAAAAATCTGAAGCATTTACTTCTGTTCTTTCTCTCCTCTCTCTCTCTCTTCTTGAACCCACATTTCTTTCCGGGTGTCTCTGTCTCATTGCAGAACCAATAATATAGTTTCCCGCAAAAGTAAGCTGACTGATGAAGGGCGCGTTGAATCCTACAAAGTTATGTCAATTTCAAATGAAAAAAGACTCACTCCAGGCATCCTTATTGATTTTGTCCATAAACTCGGGAACATGTTTGACGGCTAGTAGCTCTCCCTGAAAGGTAATGGTATTCTGAAAATAGTGTGGTGGTTGTCGCCCCGAAATTTATTTGGAAGACTGCTTGAACAATAATAATGAGGTTGGAAAACGGGTGTGAAATTGGTCCCGAGACGGACTTTTTTTCAAAACAGCTCACCAGAACACAAAATAGTGGCAATTGTCATCGTTTCGTGGATATCTTCTTTAACAATGAACAATAGTGATTGACTACTATTGTTCAACGACAATATCGTATTTCAGAAAGAGTTTCACAATGTCTCTCCACCCTATCCCCACCGTCTCCCCCTTTCCAGTGACGAGCGTCGTTGCCCCGCTGCCCAGAGGCCACTCCCTAGCCACCGCACCAAGCAGAAGATCGTAGGGCTGAACGACTGATTGTTTGTTTGTTTATTTGTTCACTCACCGGCGGATCTCTCAGATGGGGTTTGATGTCAGCATCTTGGAAGAGAGGCGCATCGTGAACCATGCCTCTGAACATATGCATGTATGACTAGCGCTCCGGCGCGCTGTCGCGCGCCTCCGCACTAGGTATACAAAAATAGAAAAATAGAAGAATAGTCAATAGTTCGTCTTGCATGTTTGATAGTTTATTGCTATCTGATGACTCTTGCGAAGATACATACACGCAAGGGTTTTAGTTGAAGTGTTCAAGTTATATGTATTTTGTATATGTAGCTTATTTTTTGTCTTTTTAACTATCACTCCTACTTCTTTTTCACTTGTTTTATGTTTCACAGATGTACACCGCCCCATCTCTTTCTCCTCTACACTGTTCTGTCTACTTTCTATCCTATCTCCCTCCTCCTCCCCTCGCTCCCCCCTCTCTCTCTCTCTCTCTCTCTCTCTCTCTCTCTTTCTCTCTTTTCTCGACACAGTTCTACTCTCCCCTATCTCTCCTCTCTCTCTCTTCTCTCTCTTCCACTGTCTCGCTATCTCTTTCTCTCTTTCCCTTTCTCTCTCAGTATTATATTCTCTAGAAACAGTATTATATTGTCTACTGTCTACTGTCTTTCTAGAGACAATACTAATACTATTATCTTTCAAAAGTACTTCCAAGTAAAAGTAGTTGGTTTGTACTGTTGTCTCAGTTGAGCAAAAGGACTGACATGTTTTCAATGGAGACATGTGCCAACAGGCTCTCTCTCTCATACCAGTGCAAAGCGGCCATATTATAATGAACGCGTTTACGAAGTTAAGCAGTTATTATCTTAAAGCACAACTTCTGTTGTAACATAACACGTCGAATAATGCTGAGAGCCTGTTTGCACATGTCTCCATTGAAAACATGTCAGTCCTTTTGCTCAACTGAGACAACAGTACAAACCAACTACTTTTACTTGGAAGTACTTTTGAAAGATAATATCTGTCCTTTTTTTAAGTTTTGTTTCACAAAATTACATTTTCATACACGTTCGCGATTCGCTGCGAGGATACCGACGCGCACCCGCTATTCGCCTCTCTCTCTCACTCACATACAGAGGGGGCGGGGCGAAAGCGATTGTCCGACGCCCGCCCGCCCGCCCGCCCGCCCGCCCGCCCGCCCGCCCGCCCGCCCGCCCGCCCGCCCGCCCGAGCGACCGACACCAATCTCAATCCGCACTCGAATGCGGACTCTCCGTATCTCGCTTCAAATTCAATCAAACTCAATACAACTTTCTATGACTCTATCGAATAGAGATGTGAATGCAATGTAACAGTGGAAATCACTTCAAAATGAGGAAAAGTGCTTCATCCGGGAAAAGTCGTTTTTGAGCATTCTAGCGCGCGGGGACATCCAGTACAAACGAGAGGGCGCTGGCGCGCCCTCTCTAATGCTCTTGTTTGTCTATTGCATCTTTTTCTTCTACTGTGACAACAACTTTCTAGAGACATTACTATGTTTTCTTCTGTCTACTTTCACCTCTCGTCACCTCTTCCACTCTCACTCTCACATCTGCAGTAATCACTATCACTGCGACTTTCGAGAGGCAGTTTTGTCTACTCTCCCTTCTCTCTCCTCTTTTCTTTCTCTTATTCTCTCTCTCCTATTCTCTCTTTTGTATACTTTCACGTCCCCGCTGCGGTGACAACAACTTTCTTTACAGTACTATGGTACCTTCTGTCTACTCTTCTATTCTGACATCTGCAGTAGTCACTGTGACTTTCGAGAGACAGTTATAGGGTATCCCCCATTTTCATGATACGCGAATTATCGGCGGTCGGCCAGACATGGGCGAAGTGACGAGCTTTTTATGCAAATTGGAGAAATTTCGAGGTTTTACACCGAAAACACAGCAAAAATGAAAGAAATCGAAAAATCGAAAACTAGAGTTCTGTGCAGACGCTATCAAAGAACCTTCTCCCTCCAACTGGGTTCTGTAGCATGGGTTTGAAGTGAGTTATTAAGTTTTCTACATTTCACCTATTAATCAGCCTCAAAAACGTAGTTATCGATTGATAACAAGAAAACTAGATCAAAAAAAAAAACGAAATCTAGACTTCTATTGGAACTGTTGATTCACACCACATATCCAAAAATTTGAAACATTCATCAACTCCGGAAAGAGTTATTAGCTCTGGAAGGTGAAGAACTATGCTTCATTAGAATTGCTAATCACCTTCATTTTCATAAAATCAGACCGCAAAGCGCGCGATTCGCGCGGTCGAATGGTCTTGCGCGGGCCGATAGCGCGATTAGATGCGATGAAATGATGTCTAGAAAGTATGCATCGAGATGGCTGCCGTACCGTGAACCGGGGGGGATACCCTATATGTAAAAACTTCTTAAAGCAGAAAGTACTATTCGCTTCTCTACTGTCTTCTCTCCCTACTGTCTCTCTCACGTTCTAAAAATATAATTTGACCGCCTGTGCTTGCCAAATGACATGTAAGGTGAACTCGATTCTCACCTCACCTCACTTCCACTCGACACTGTACTGCATCGAAAAGCGGAATTTCAGGCTGAATACGTACAAGAGTACAAGTAATAAACTTAAAACTAAGTTTCAACTGAAAAAAAGAATCAGTACATAGTTCTATATTACGTCTTCAATGACTTCGAGAAAAGAAGCCGGCTGGCGCGTCCTAACACGTTGTGCGCACGTGTGAAGGAATTTGAAACAGTTTGAGGTTGATTTGATCGTTAGAAAGCAATATCTATTGACGTCTCGAAACATTTTACTTAACTTTCAACCTTCAACTTTTCGTTTTGTCAAAGTTATTCGTTGAAGATAGAAATTTTGTCTTTTTCAACTGACTCAATCCATTATTGTTATATTAAGACATATTCCTATCAAAAAAGACACAACTGAGTGGATATGGGTCAGTGATTGCGAATGCCAACTATTCGATATCGATCGGTCGACCTGGTGGCTGGTAGCGAGCAATCCGGTGGGCGCGACCCCAGCAAGTAACGCGCGCTCAGAAATTGTCTAATACTGTATTAAAACAAAGTCCGATCGATCTGAAACTTTGACAGAAGGGTTTTTTGCCCATAAAAGCTTAAGTTTAAAACTGGACCCTCTATCTCGCCTGTACAAAAAAAAAATTCGCCATTTCTTTTAAAAAAAGGAAACCAGTTTCTATAATCTATTATACGTAATTTTTCTTCTACTCAATTTTTATAGAAATAGAAGATCATGAATTTTGGGTGCATTTTGGGTACAGACAGACAGACAGACAGACAGACAGACAGACAGACAGACAGACAGACAGACAGACAGACAGACAGACAGACAGACAGACAGACAGACAGACAGACAGACAGACAGACAGACAGACAGACAGACAGACAGACAGACAGACAGACAGACAGACAGACAGACAGACAGACAGACAGACAGACAGACAGACAGACAGACAGACAGACAGACAGACAGACAGACAGACAGACAGACAGACAGACAGACAGACAGACAGACAGACAGACAGACAGACAGACAGACAGACAGACAGACAGACAGACAGACAGACAGACAGACAGACAGACAGACAGACAGACAGACAGACAGACAGACAGACAGACAGACAGACAGACAGACAGACAGACAGACAGACAGACAGACAGACAGACAGACAGACAGACAGACAGACAGACAGACAGACAGACAGACAGACAGACAGACAGACAGACAGACAGACAGACAGACAGACAGACAGACAGACAGACAGACAGACAGACAGACAGACAGACAGACAGACAGACAGACAGACAGACAGACAGACAGACAGACAGACAGACAGACAGACAGACAGACAGACAGACAGACAGACAGACAGACAGACAGACAGACAGACAGACAGACAGACAGACAGACAGACAGACAGACAGACAGACAGACAGACAGACAGACAGACAGACAGACAGACAGACAGACAGACAGACAGACAGACAGACAGACAGACAGACAGACAGACAGACAGACAGACAGACAGACAGACAGACAGACAGACAGACAGACAGACAGACAGACAGACAGACAGACAGACAGACAGACAGACAGACAGACAGACAGACAGACAGACAGACAGACAGACAGACAGACAGACAGACAGACAGACAGACAGACAGACAGACAGACAGACAGACAGACAGACAGACAGACAGACAGACAGACAGACAGACAGACAGACAGACAGACAGACAGACAGACAGACAGACAGACAGACAGACAGACAGACAGACAGACAGACAGACAGACAGACAGACAGACAGACAGACAGACAGACAGACAGACAGACAGACAGACAGACAGACAGACAGACAGACAGACAGACAGACAGACAGACAGACAGACAGACAGACAGACAGACAGACAGACAGACAGACAGACAGACAGACAGACAGACAGACAGACAGACAGACAGACAGACAGACAGACAGACAGACAGACAGACAGACAGACAGACAGACAGACAGACAGACAGACAGACAGACAGACAGACAGACAGACAGACAGACAGACAGACAGACAGACAGACAGACAGACAGACAGACAGACAGACAGACAGACAGACAGACAGACAGACAGACAGACAGACAGACAGACAGACAGACAGACAGACAGACAGACAGACAGACAGACAGACAGACAGACAGACAGACAGACAGACAGACAGACAGACAGACAGACAGACAGACAGACAGACAGACAGACAGACAGACAGACAGACAGACAGACAGACAGACAGACAGACAGACAGACAGACAGACAGACAGACAGACAGACAGACAGACAGACAGACAGACAGACAGACAGACAGACAGACAGACAGACAGACAGACAGACAGACAGACAGACAGACAGACAGACAGACAGACAGACAGACAGACAGACACCATAGTAAATGTTAGTATGAAAGGGGGAATTATCAACAACATTAATATTACTTGAAATAAAACTACTCTACCTAACTACTTCTTACCTGAACACACTGTATCCTTCCTTGATATCCATTCTATACGCTATATCCGCGAGTTGAGAGGATGTGAGAGTGCGCAGACAGGCGAGGATCAGGCGCTCTTCCGGCAGAGACGCAGAGGAGAGCAGAGAAGATGTACACTAGACGGATCTCACTCTGCCTCTCCCTATCTTTCTCTCCCTATCTCTCTCTCTCTCCCTTTCTCCCTCTCTCCCTCTTCTCACATTAGCCCTATATGCCGCTTGCAGGGTCATAGAAGTTTGTAGGTCAATGGAGCAGGATTCCAGTGGACCAGACATCGACGCAACTCTAAAAAAAAGTATCAAAATGACAATCTCTTGTTTAAAAAAAACTACCTGTGAAAGAGCTGTCGGCCGATCCACGGCTGTCCGGGGATAGATAGATCGTGCGAGAGTGAGAGAACCAAAGCCTGTCATACTCGATATCAGCCATTATTCATCGAGGATCTACCATTTTCTTATGATCAATGGTTTTGTTTAGCGCACGTCTCATGACTGTCATGATCATGTTTGCGATTGCGAATTCACATTTGATTTGTTTGATTTGAATGTATCTGTCATTGAAACGTACTACGAGTAACATGAAAGAATGATCTCTCACATCGGTGGCGCCGTTGGAAGTTCCCAGTATGGTGACACTGTCTTTGTCTCCTCCGAACAAAGAAATCTCGTCCTGAATCCAACGCAAACCAGCGATCATGTCTGAATAAAGACATACGTTTCACAACCTGTATTTATGTCAGCGATGTAACTCGCTGATAATAACTGTTTAATCTGGTTAGTACATACTAGACATTCGAAATGTATTGATTGATCTTCAATATCTCAATATTCTATACCATAGAACGCCAGGTTCCTAGGAGCTGTTCGTTGGCTGAATGTGAGTAGACCGAATATTCCGAGGCGGAAAGCTGGCAGAGCAAAGATCACACCTAAACACACATAACTATCAATATACAAATTTTATCACTCTACTATTAAGTATAAAGAGTTTATAAGATATAAAACGTTTACCCTGACTAGCAATCTTGTGGAGAATGTGGGAGTCGTTGAACATGACAGCAGAATCGAAGTTGTTGTTTCCCGGATGGAAGTAGACCATCACGGGACACGGAGACGCGGGCTAAACAGGGGATCTTCCACTCCCCCTCTCTCTCCCTCTCTCTCCCTCTCCCTCTCTCTCGTTTTTTTTCTTTCTCTCTCTCTATCTTTTCTCTCTCTCTCTCTCTCTCTCTCTTTCTCTCCCTCCCTGTCTCTTTCTTCCTCTCTCAATCCCTCAATTTCTTTTTCTCCCTCTCTCTCATGTCTTTTTTACGTACCGTGCACCTCTCTCCTATGAACAGATTGATATAGAGACAATCCTCGCTCACTGTCTCTTGACTCGATGACGTGAACATGGATTTGGAGTAGCACGCGGCACTAAACACGTTATGAATTATATAATGGAAATCTCATACAGAGCTTTGCTCATCCTATCATAATCTCAAGATCAACACAAACAGTACATCGTGCAGAAAAACTGCTAATGGATTGTACCCACCTATACTGTCTCGCATCCTTCACTCCTTCCCATTGATTGGCCGGCTGAGGGAGAGCGAATCGGAGAGGTCCAATGGGAGGGGCTGCGAAAGGCAGCGACTGAACACATTCATATTCATCTCTCTCTCTCTCTCTTTCTCTCTCTCTCTTTCTCCCTCTCTCTCTCATACCTTGAAGACTCGAGCCGTCTGTCCGTCGCTCGTTCTCTCTGTATATCCGAGAACCTTTCCCTTGCTCGTTTCAATAAGCACATTCGTGGCAGTTGTGAATGAGAGTAGTGGAAAGAACAACAATAGTAAGAGCATTGTTCACGTAACAGCGAACACTGAATACGTGCACAATACAATGAAATGCAGTCCATGGATTGACCGGTAGTGATAAGGACTACAATTGATAGTAACTGGTGTCATTGGAGTCACTGATCTGAGCGTGATTGAATCGACTGATTACAGAATACTAATTTCAAAAGCAAACTCAACAAAATAGAACATACAAGACACATGTTGTCCGAACCATTTATTCAACAACAACAACAATTATACACCGACTTCTCGGAAGTCATCATGTATCATAGCTTCATAGAAGCAAGGAGATCGAACAGCCACTTGTACTACGGTAATAATACGCAAACGGAAATGTTCCATTTTGAGCAATGCCTCAAAGTTACAGTAGCCTTGACAGAAGATTACGACAACCATTTACTCCTTCTTCAATTCTCCGTCGTCAGCCGAAGGAACCTCGTCGGATGAAGGACCCTGGATGAGTTTCATAGACTTATGCCATAGTTCCTATTGTGAAACAGACGTGAAACGTATTCAATAATCCTACCTTCTCTGCGATGAACCCGACTCCCTTGTCCTTGATCAACTCGGCGAGTCCGGTGGTGGAAGAGAGGGCGGGGGAACAGAGCACCCCATGAGCGGCACCACATGGATACGACTCGTAGTGGAGAGAGGAACGGGAACTGAACAGACTCTCTCTATCTCTCTCTCTCTCTCTCTCTCTCTCTCTCTCTCTCTCTCTCTCTCTCTCTCTCTAACGATCTTCTTGAAATCAGGAATGATTGCCACTAAAACTATGAAACGTAGGACGCAGCTGTGCAATCACTGTGTGGTGTGATTGGTTCCCCCCTCCTCTCACCTGTAGCAGTGGTGCACCCTGTCGTCGACTATCATGTACTCATCCACCCCCAGACTCTTCTCCTTGTCCACATAGCATCCCATCTCCATCAGTTCTCCGTCCATGCACTCGTACCTGAAATGTCATTGTGGAAAACGATCCGAGAGACCTTGAAATGGTATTTTGTTTCATGTACGTGTTAATTACCTACGTACTTGATATGATCCTCGAAGAAGACGGCTCCCTCCGCGTAGACAGTGCCCCCGCGGGTACACTCCAGGCCTGCAACACGAGATCCTTCCTTAGTCACTTTATCACTTTGTACCGCCTTTTCTTTTCTTGACATTCAAGCAGTAAGTATGTAAACTACAAACTACGAACTACACTGTGTCCCTCCACTCACTCTTGGACCAATAGACGACGCTGCCGCTGCGTCTCTCGCAGTGGTGTTCGGTGCTGCAAACCAACTGTCAATCACAATTTCCGAAAACTAACTATATATAGCCACGCTCTTACAAACAAACAAAAACACTTCAGAACAAGTTATGTGACGCGTTGATTTGGTTTGCCTTCTTGTTTCTGGAGGTTGCGACGAATCGAAAGTTAACTATCGTCATGCTCATACAAACAAAAAACTGCGAAGCGTTAAAGGAACAGTGGCGTATATCAGAACCGTGTGGTAATGAAAATTTCGAATTCGCACTAAATCATCACGCACCGTATGTATGTTTCAGGCAGAGCATGTATGTTTCAGGCAGAGTTGCAAACAGGGATCAAACCCGTGGCCGAGAGATTTTTTGTAATGCATTCCAATGGGTCAAGTTATGATCCAAAGTCGAAAATAATGCGCCACTGTTCCTTCAATTAAAGTTAATTTGGTTTGCCTTCCGGCTACTGGAATGAAGAATCACTCACGTGTCCACTTCCTCACTCGTGTCTGGTTCCATCTCCACCTGACTCTCATTCGACTCGTAGTAACATCCTGAAAATGATGTGATATGATCCTCCCGCAAAATTTTATTTGAGGCATATTTTCAAGAACTGATTGATGCATCAGTTTGATGTTTCACATATGAGTTTTGTCTGAAATGTATGACGTATGGTGAGTTATATGTACTTCCCCGGTACCTCTGACAGAGTATCCATCCTTCTCGCATTGCAAGATGAGATTCGCAATGTACACCGGCTCTCCCTCTTTGTAGTCTTTTCCGAGGTGAGAACATCCGACCTCTGCAATCGTGCACATCATAGGGGTACTGTAGCTATTTGAATCATACCGTACCCTGTTCGTAGAAGTACTCTTTCTTTTCTTGATCGTAGCCGCAGCGATGCCAGAATCCATTCATCACCTGAATCGAATTATAAATAACGCTTTATGAAAATGAATATTGTACGAAAAAGACGATACTTTATTCTCTCCTATCCTCAGCTTCGCTTTCCCCACACGCTCCGATCCGATGCAGGCTGAAAGGGGCGGAGTCAGAGGGGGCGGAGCAAGTTTTGTCAGGGAAGATGTGAAAGCAGGGCTTACCATCGACAGTCTCGACTCCCTGTACGCATCTGTACACGAAGTGGTCTCCGTTCTTCTCGTATTGCTGCGAGTGCATGCGACGGGCGCCCGTCGAACCACTGCAAGCAACCTTATACGGTACAAATACTTGACAAAGATTATATGGTAGTAAAAAACTCTCATCATATCATGACGATAAAACCATATCACTCACACGCAATCAAAGACAGTTGTGCCGTCGGGCATTCGGCGACCGCTCACCTTTCCCGGTCTGAAACATCTCTCCTCTCTTTTTTTCTCTCTTTCCCCCTCTCCCCTCTCTCTTTCTTTATCTCGCTCCTCTCCTCTTTCCTCACCTCCCATTATTCAAATGATTCTCGAGCTTGGCAACCCATCGAATATCGTGTGGCTCCGTCTCCGAAATTGTCTAAATTTGTTAGGTAGCGAAAATAGTACATTAAATACTTTAAACGCCTACCTTCACAGTTTCGAAAACAACATCGTCTTCACATAACGCGAGCCCGAACAGAAATAGTAGTATGATCAACTTCATGGTATTTTATCCACAGTATCCATTTCTAACCTTTTATACATTTTGCCAACTACCAACTTCCTAGCAATCCGGTTTTCTCGGGAAGGGAAAACCCACGACTATGGTCTTTGAAAATCACGTCACTTTCGAGAGATACTGTGATTAATGTGTTTGCATAATATAGGAACTGGTAATGCAAAGGTCACAATCATTTATTATAAACGTGGGTACCACACAGAGGGGCAAGAAGAAATTGGTCGCTCTCTCAACGTTCGCTCACGTTCTATTTTCATATGAGAGCAAAATCCAATCAGATTGTCTTTTTTTGTTCATTCTCACATATCACGTACACGTTGTTATCAAATCACGTGGACACTGAAAGAAATTGATAATTGATACATCTACAACAAGTTGTTTTGAAAGGCTTGTGATTGTTATGTAAATGTAAATAAGTATATCATTTGTAAACATACACAAAATGAATAGGTCTTGTCTGGGTGAGATTCTACTTTTTATCTCACGTGGTCACTGTTATTGACTGGCCCACAACAATCTTATCTGCGCTTATCAAGTCAACAATTTATAGCTGAATATCGAAACTCCAGCTGTTGACCATACATCATTACCAATCGAGCCATGCGAGCACTATTCCTGTTACTCAATTGTGTTCTGTGCGTGAATGGAGCGAGTGATTTGTTGGTGGAAACGAGTAAGGGAAGTGTCCTCGGATACTCACAAAGGGCCAGCGACCTACAGAGGGCCAGGATATTCAAGGTATGAAGAATGTACATCAACTCATATAGCTTTGTGTGATGGTACTGACTATTAATTGTAATTGTAATTATGTTTTAACTGAACCAAACGCATCTGCAGGGCATTCCTCTGGCAGCCCCTCCCATTGGTCCACTGCGATTTGCTCTCCCCCAGCCGGCCAATCGATGGGAAGGAGTGAGGGATGCGAGCGAATACGGGTGAGCAGGCGTGTACGTTTCAGCAGTTTACTGAAAGGCGGAATGGAATTCACCACCAATACCATTATCGGGTAATCGGTTCAATATTCAATTATTATGTTCGTAAATACTGATAATGTAGCACTATCATTGCATTATGTATGGATAATATTACTGTTTATATTGTATTTGATCATATGCGTTGAGCCCGGCCTGCATCTCCCATACCCCCTATGCAACAGCGAAGAATGTGAGCATGTCAGAGGACTGCCTATACATCAATCTGTTCGTGGGAGAGAGGTGTACGGTGAGTTAGAAAGATGGGGAGCGAGAGAGAGAGAGAGAGAGAGAGAGAGAGAGAGAGAGAGAGAAAGAGAGAGAAGGAAAGAGAGGAGGAGCTTCGTTCAGGCCGCGACTCCATGTCCAGTGATCGTCTACTTGCAACCCGGCAACAACAACTTCGATTCAGCTGTCGACATCAACGACACACACATTGTCGACAGGTACACTACGCAAGGTGACGTCATCCTCTCTCTCTCACTTCCTCTCTACCTCTCTCTCTCTCTCTCTCTCTCTCTCTCTTCCTCTCTCCCTCCCTCCATTCCTCCCTCTCTACCTCCTTGTAGGCGTCATCTTCGTTGCCCCAGCCTTCCGAATGGGCATATTCGGTCTGCTCGAATTCGCGGACGACGCTGTTGTTCCGAGGAACCTCGCCTTCTATGGTTGGTTTACACTAAGATACAGAGTGATATTGAACGGGTAATGATGTACACTTGATTTACATTACGTGAAACGTGTTTGGTGCTAATCAGCGAAATCAAAATAGATCATGTGTAACATGTCCTCCTCAACAAGTCAACAACGACTATGAACTTTTTAAAATGATCTCAATCAAATCAGTAAACACATTGGAACGAAAACGTATTTTTATGTTGAAACATCGGTTAAAAAGTATTTGGCTCAACAAACTCACTATTATATACATTTTGAGACATGATCCACGCGCTTCGCTGGGTGCAGACAGAGATCGGGGCATTCGGGGGAGACAGGGAGAGGGTGACCATCATGGGACTGTCGGCGGGAGGAGAGGATGTGGGGAGAGAGAGGGAGGGAGAGAGGGAGAGAGAGGGGGGAGGCGGAGGGAGAGAGGGAGAGAGGGAGAGAGGGAGAGAGAGGGAGAGAGGGAGAGAAAGAGAGAGAGTGCGTTCAGGCCCTGGCCCTCTCGCTCTCACAAGACCTCTCCATTCCGGGCCAACCATGGAGCGGAGGGAAGCTGTTCCACAAGTGCAGTAACAGTACTTGTTTTACTCCAGGAGGCCTTGTACATTTGACTACAGTATATTCAATTTTCTTGCGGACTACCGGGCACTGTCTTCATTTCTGTAGTCAAATGTACAAGGCCTTCAATTATGTTCCTGAATAAAACTATATGTTCACAGTAATGTTGTCTTTCGCAGAATCGCGTCTCTGTCTGGCACCGTGGAAGCGGCCCCCTCGGAAACCCAACGACGAGCCACTGCCATGGCGGCCGTGTATGCCAATGTGGGAATGATTCATGCGCATAGACATATTTTTTTTTCTTTATCTGTTTCAAATTATACAACGACTTAGCCAATGAGGAGAGCCACCCTTTGCTTGCTAACAATGAAAACTATACCGAAGTAATAGTAGGAAGTTAGGTCTAAACGGAGAAGGACACTTTTCAGTGCACCTCATCTCCCCTCCTCTCCCCCTCTCCCGTGCAGACTCGTCTGCTGGCTGCCTGTCTGCGCACTCTCACGTGGAGACAGCTGGCAGATATCAGCTGGAGGATAGACGAGGACATGGGACATGTGGCATTCAGGTCAGCACTCTCTACTTGAACAGTACTCACGATCAGTCAGTCTCCTAGTAACACTCCTCACAACTTACTCGATATTATAGATTATAGCTTTTGGTCTTTTCGAAATAAGTATCCGAAGCTACTAATGTAGTTATCGCACTACTGAGAAATAGGCCACTAGGTCTTCAATATCAGGTCAAGGTATATATTTACAGGGCATACACCCACTCTCCGCCACTTTTCCACTCGAAAGACATCATACCGAATCTGCGAGATCCGCCGGTGAGTGGCAACAAACAGTAAATAAAATAAAATAAAAAAAACATCTGAAAAGATAAGCACCATATTCCATTTTCCAGTCGTGCGACCTTCTTCTGGGTGGGACGTCTCATGAGTGGGGCTGGAGTGCGGCGGACAGAGGGGGCAAGGGGTACGGAAAGATCGTCCAGGCAGAGGAGAAGACGGTAAGTACTTCACCATAATTTATCTTTCTCAAGGTAAATGTAAAAGTAGCCGCGATTCAAGTGACTCTGCGGAGAAAGGCCGAAGGAAGATTCTAGCCCTTTTCTCCCAAATCTGTGTAAAATCTCTTCCGTAAGTTTAGGGCGAACTGATCGCGATCAAGAATGTCGACGAGTTCTCGGACAAGTTCGAGGCAGATGTGTGGAGTGAGTCTGCAGTCTGTGAAGTGAAGTTGACTACATGTGTTTAGGATTCGAAGCGTCTTACCTCACCCAAGCAGTGTTTGCTTCGAACTACGTTGTCGCTTCGGCGATGCGGCAGAGACATCCGGAGAGCAAGGTGAAAGAGAAAGAGAGAGAGAGAGAGAGAGAGAGAGAAAAGAGAGAAGAGAGAAGAGAGAAGAGAGAAGAGAAAAGAGAGAGAGGAGAGAGATAGAGACTTGCAGGTGTACCTCTACCAACTCGACAACGCACAGAATCATCACGCGAGTGATCTCTACTTTCTGGTATGAAAATTTTCTTACTCTTCGTTTCTGTCAAGAAAGAGTAGTTTTAAAATATTTTTTCTCCGTTCTGCTAAATATTATATTAGTTACATAGTTAAAAAAGTGAGACTTAACCGAAAGAACGTATTATTTATACAAAACAGCGGTTAATTACAAGTCTAGTTAATTACAACTCTGTTAATTACATCTGAAACGTATGATAGATTACCGTTCCGTTCGCCATTTCCAATACGTCATTTCACTTGTGCAGTGACCCTTATCCACAGATGTCTAGAAGCATCTCTTCCTCGCTCTCTCTCTCTCTCCCCCCTCCCCCCCTCTCTCTCTCTTTCTCTCTCTCTCTCTCTCTCTCTCTCTCTATCCCCTCTCAGGTAGGTGCACACCCTCGCGATCTGAACGAAGAAGACCAGCTGGTGATGGACATGTATTCGAATATGTTCATCGAATTCGCCAAGTACGGACGACCAGCGACAGGTTTGTGTGTGTGTTTTTTTAAATTATTATAACTACTGTTTGTAATGCCATTTCCAGACGCTGTTGCATTCGAACCGTCCAAGGGCAACTACTACTCGATCCAATTCAATACAACTGCTGGAGTCAAACCGCATATGAAAAAAGGATACCACTACAATGTACGTTTCGACATTTTTCGTATTGATACAAGCATTTTCAGATTGTAAACTATTGGCTGGATGAACTGGTTGAATTCGACCGAAATGTCAGTCTTTCAAAGGGAATGAATGTGAATGAAGACGTGAGTTGTTTGTTTACCAACATGTGAACAACTCTGTGTTACAGTATCCCATCGTCAATGTTATGCCATTGTTGTACGCTACTCCAGAAGGCATCGACCTCTCTTCCACTTCCGAACTCATTCCTGGTTCTCCTAAAAGCAATGCCCTTATTTACTTGATCATTTTCACTGTCGTTGTCGTTGTTTTCATAATTGTTGGATGCATTTGGTGTAGGAAATCGCCCTATGAACGAATTCAGTGAATGAAAAATTGAGAGCTGGACTCATTACTCATAGCTCACATACATAGAATGACGTGTGAATGAGATAGCAAACCAGATATTTTTGATGACATAGTGAACTAATATAAAACTTTGTTTATTGCACAACAACTGTCATATGTACATCAAATTAACACAATTACGAAAAACCCAATTCACATGTAGAACACAAGTGATAATAATCATCACTACAGTACTCTTGTGCCCTATTGCCTCTGTTGTAGGAACGGTGCCATGAATCCACCCCCCGTGCCTCCATTCGACACATTGATGCGCAGACGGAAACCCAAATCATGCATCACCTGAACAGACAATCATCTGACGACAACTGAGAATGGGGGAAGAAGGAGAGGGAGAAAGGGGAGAGAGAAAGAGAAAGCACGATACACAGATACACAGAGAGAGAGGGGGGGGGAGAGATCCTGCTAACCTTATCATTGGTGTCCTTGCTTTTGATACAGCAGCACAGCAGAGTGATGAGAATGAAATCCAACAGCGTGAACACCAACATATACGGGAAATTCAGCGACGTCGCAGCTTCTGTAACGCAAAAGTCATTGATTTGTATATAATGAGTTTGATTCAATATACCACTTTTGCTAATTTCGATCTTTTTTTGTTTTCAGCATTCATTACAGGAAAACGATCTATAGAACTTAACACTTTGCGTGAAACGTATTCCAGAAGAAATAACAATCACACACCAGACATTTACTCTCACGTTTCGCAGAAACATATAAAACGCTCGTGTTTTAAGAGTTCCGGGGTTTCCTTTGAGGGTACTTCCCGCCATGTGGAAGCAGCTATGGCGCGAGGAGATACTAATTGGCACGGAAGCAAAGGAAACCCCGGAACTCTTCACGTCAAGAATGGTACTCTAATGGTCCAGGAATGATTATCGATCAAGTGTCGTTTTTCCCACCACTAACCTCGTCAGCCTACCTGTCTTTCCCCGGCGTTAGCCTTTTATGTTTCTAGCATCTTAGCCACTACTGTATGCTTCATATCATTATGATTGTGTTGTCATATTCAGATATAACGATTCCGGATAAAAGATTGATTGATTGATTGATTGTTGTTGGAGCAGCAATATCACATTCAGCGAATCACCCACCCTCGACCCTCAGTGGCTGGCTGTCTCCGAGGTCGTAGTCGAAGCCTTGATCTTCTTCTGACGACGACGGAGACTCGGTAGATGTCTGCAGTTCTATTTCATAACACACTCAAATTAACTTTTTCACGAGTCGCTACGATGTCACAATTGGTTGAAATATTTCAGAACAACGATTATTTTAAAAATGAAACGTATAGTGAAACAATCGAATAGACATGTTACCTCCGCAACCGCATGTTCTTTCGGGAACTCGTCGATAGGATCAACGTTTTCAAATGCCGAGAAAATGGCTTCAAGTGGCAGAGAAGTCTTAGTAGAAACCTGACACCTGAGGAATATAGTATTTTTGCAATCACTTTCGGAATACCTCGCTGCCACTTTTCTCCTTGTCTACCGCATCAGACGCCGAGAACAGAGTTTCGAACGGCAATTCGGTTGGCTGAAGTGGCAATACGTTTCACAACAGTAACTACTTCAAGTGTACACATTACACGCAATCCTATTCCGGTCGTCTTCATAATTGCAGAAATCTTTGAATAAATATGCAACTCACTTTCACATCGTCCGTCTGTTGCAGAGGTCTACAAGAGACTATGGGAACGAGGAATATCAGAAAACCTAGGAACATGTTCCGCTTCGTTAGACCAACTATCAAGTACTGGCAGGTCATCAAATCGCTCTCACGGCTAAATAGAGTCACGATAAGGTAGTGTTAATGTTCCCATAAATGCGCCTATTCCTGTGCCGTGTTCCGTTTGGCGCATTCGACAGTTCGAGAGATCAAAGCTGGAAATAGAAAAGGAGCTTATCTGAACCCATCAACCCTTCTAACTGACAGCGAACCAGACCGAAATAGCGTTTGTTATTGCGTTTATCAGAAATGCGGTCGGGCCCTTGTAGATTTAGTTCCGGACCAGCATAAGATCTACGATCTGCGATTATGGATAAATGTACGTTTCACAATCAATATATAAGCGGAACGACAAGGTGTAACGCAATGTTTCTTGTTTTTCCTTTCATTTTTAAACATTGTGATTATAAGCACTTCACCTTCTTCCGAAATTGATCGTCTTTCTTGTACAAAACCATTTATTCAAAACCATGTATAAACATACTCGTAAAGCTCTCATTCTGCCCTGTCGCGTGATATACACAATGATCTAATCTGAACATCCTACTCTCTGACGTCATCTGAATCTGACGTCATCTTAATCCGACGTGGCTGGTGGCTGCTCGTGGGAGATGATGTAGACGCTGTCGTAGTCGTACTGTCGGAAGTAGTAGACGAGGAATGCGAGGGCGACTGTGGTGAGAAGAACGAGAAACACTCCGTATTGCATGTAGAGGGCGGTGGAGGGGACGCCTTCGAGGGAGAGGAGTGGGTCCGACGGACGGTTCACCAAGGCGCCCGGAGCAGATGCTGACCGATCCAGCTGCAAGCAATTAGGGTTACAGGTTGTCATGCTATAGTCTTTCTTCGTTTTTGCAGGTTTAGTTTGTTTTACAATTTCATAATGTAAATGAAATTCGCACTCACATCTTCCTGAAAGATCTTGAGACCAGTGGGCATGGCTGCTGAGACTGGGATGAGGAGGGAGAGGAGGAGGAAGAAGTGCATTCTGGAAGAAATCAATCAATCAATTAATCAATCAATAGTTCATCATCGCGTACGTAGTGAGAAAAAAGTAAATATACGTGTAAATATAACAAGGAAAACAACATTTGAACAGAATCATCACGCGGCAACAGTGACTGTCATGTTTTTGCTGTGAAGGGAAGGGAATGGTGGGACATCTCAGTCCATCTCTCTCTTATATCATTCATCAATCTACCCATCTATAAACACACGTGCGGTAGTGTCTTTCGAAAATAGCAAGGGCGGTACCGGAAGTGAAATACAAGAATAGAAGAGAGAGAGAGAGAGAGAGAGAGAGAGAGAGAGATGCGCGTGCGACTAATAGCTCATTGAACTATCATCTGTCGCGTTGTTCTGACAATTCTGACCGAAAAAAGGTACTAGGAAACCCCATTCGAGTACACTAATACATATCGTGCTCGTGCAGACAGCAGAGATATGATTATCTTGATTATCAGCAGCTTTTACGTACTATAAACATGTGTACGTGATAATTGATATAAGAAAGGTGGAATTTGCGGAATGATCCAAAAGACAGTAGAGGAATGAACATGGCGCGTGATCGGTCACTGCCCCCATGTTGATTCACAGATTGGATGGGGGGATTTGGTCACGCTTCGACCGGAAACCGCGCATCTGTCACATGAGATTTCCATCCACCACAACGCGCTTTGAACTACGGTGTGATGTGGATTCATGCCTGTAGTAGTGTAGTGACGTCCTTCTTTTCACAACAAATGTTTTTTTTCAAAGTACACGTGTTGGTTCATAGTTCATTGGTACCACGTTATGCCTGCATGTTTCCCACGTGTTTCCCCAGACTTTCGACTTCAATTTAAAATGAAATGTTTCACCTCACGTGTTTTGTTGTTGATTGAAATGCTACACCCACCCGCTACAGTACAGGGAATCCCAAATGTCCAAATCAATTATATTACAACGCGTCTCACAATACTATTCCAGTCACCGGAAACTCGTGACTATAAAATGATTAATCACTTTATTTACAGCATGCCCTCAGTCTCGATCTACCAATGCACAGGCACAGTATTACAATCACGGGCAATTCCATGTCTGATTGCCTCTTGGACAAAACAAATGGTAGAAAATCATTATTTTAACGCTAAACACGTACGATGAACTTTTGATTGTAATTGTAACAACGATATCCATATGTACAACAATGGATTCAAACAATGATCAAAACATCTCGATTCGTACGGCGCAGCTTCTGATAGCCAACTGTTCGGAAGATTTGGAAGAGGAGGAAGAATATGACAAGGCATGCGGATATGAATAGAATGATGTAGAAGTCGTTTTCCTTCTGGCCCCTCATCCATCGGCGGGGACGATCCGAAGTGGCATCTGGAGGAGGGGAGGAGGGAACATCGAGTGGAGGAAAGGCCTGGAAGCATAGGAATTACATCAGTTTCACGTAGTGATAAGTGATATATATATATATATATTATATATATATATATATCACTCTAACAAAAATACTTATCTAGTTTCTCGTTATTGTAAGAACTAGGGAAACATACACCAACCTCCTTCTCCGTTTCTAAGCCCAGTACAATGGACGTGGAACAGAAGACAGTGGCTGCAAGGAGAATAAGAAGGGAGAGAGATCGCATGATGCTAACCACTACTAGTGGCTATATTTGAAATCTTATCTGATCTATCATCTACTATCGTCCACCACTCTTTTATAGCACCCACTTCTCTTTGCATTCTCAGAATAGACAGTGCGCAATGTACCCAAGTATAGACTTCGATCTTCCATGTCTTTTCACGTCTGCGGTAGTCAGTTTTTTTCATTCTCTCGCTTTCTGACACCGGAAGCTCACGATAGATCAGAATAGAACAGTAGGAGAAGAGAGAGAGAGAGAGAGAGGGGGGGGGGGGGGGAGAGAGAGTTGAAAGACCACGACGGAAGTGATCTGAATGTGGGTTATTAGGAAATCGCACCACGCACCACCGCACCACCGCACCACCGCACCACCGCACCACATTTTATCGCACCACCGCACCATCGCACCGCCGATCGCATCACCACTTATGTAGAAGTTGAGCGATGTTTGAGCGAATCAGATAGTACACCATGATTTAGGTCATTAACAATATTACTTCTGAAATCAAGCAACATCAATTTGAAACGAACTTATATCAAAAAACGCATGAGAAAAATGCTTGTTACGAAACTTCGCGTGAAAAATGATAGTTGTGAAACCTATGGGTGGTGGTGCGATCGGTGGTGCGATGAAGCGTGGTGCGATGGAATGTGGTGCGATGGTGTGGTGGTGCAGTGGTGTGGTGGTGTGGTGGTGCAGTGGTGTGGTGGTGTAGTGGTGCGGTGGTGCGGTGGTGTAGTGGTGCGGTGGTGTGGTGGTGCGTGGTGCGAATTCCTAATTGCCCTGAATGTGATCTCTCCATGTTTTCGGTGGATCTGATAATAGCACATGCGTTTTGTTATGTTTTATGTAAAATTACAAAAAAATTGACTGATTTACAATTAAAAAATACACAATAAAATTCATATTATGATTTTTGCATTATTCGTTTGTCACAAGTGCGTATTCCATCGCTTCCCGGTTGTAGTGAATGAACATAATCAGAATTAGTACAATCAGTACAACAATAATGGACAACATTATCAATGGATCAACATTGTATTCGTAAACTTTGTTGACGTACGGTTTGTGATCATATCTAAAATTGATTGAGGTAAACAGCAAAATTTGTAAGGAAAGCTCACCTATTTCACTGTTCAGGGACCAACAACTTTTGAATCGACTTTTGCATGTTGAATTCGAATAACTAACTTCTAGACTAATATATATGACATATGACTTATGATAGTCCATTTTCCCACACACATCGTGTCACACACAAGAACAAATAACTCTTTTATAAAAAAACGATTATTACTGTCGAATTATTATGATTGATTTATTGATTATCCATTCCCGAATAAAATCATAACTCGAATGTGTAATTTCGAAAAATTTCAGGTTGGCGTTAGTGTCCATGAACCCATGAAACCACCGTTATATTTATATAAATCAAAGCTTCTCTCGCGCCTGACGCGATTGCAAACAGTGAAACTCTTCACTTCAGTAGATGCATTATCACTGTACATTTAGTGATGTGAACAAATGATGTGATGTAGAATCATACAAATGTGTTCAGTTTGTCAAAGTTGATCGTTCCGTGGGTGAGCCGTGAATGAGGAAATGAATGAAATTGTAATCTCTATTCGTATATTGTACTGATTCCTGATCCTGAAGGGGAGAAAAAAGAGAAAGGGAGAGAGAGGGATGGAAAGAGAGAGAGAGAGAGAGAGAGAGAGAGAGAGAGAGAGCGAGAGCGAGAGAGGGAGAGGGAGTGAAATGATGAGAGTGAGATGATCCAGTGAACATTGAAGTTGGTCTCCTGTGATAGTATTTGCTCGTCAGTGTCATTGTTTGTTCCTCTTTTCATCACATATACGCCACACTATGATACTACAGCCTCATTTGCATAACACACATGTCCTTTGTCTCTTTTTATACGTAATCCGTTTAACATTTTTCGGTAGCTATATACAACGTTCCAAATGTGCCGTCACTATTCACTCTTTTCAAAGGATACTGTCATGTTGTGGTATCTACTACTTCTTCTGCTTTCATCACTCACTCTTTCGTCTTCCGTGTCATCAACACGACTTTCGGCGCTTTGGAAGGCGCCGAGATGAATTCGTTCGATGGACGCGTCAACTACATGTACAAGGTATTGTCAAGACTTCCTCCGAATTCAATCACTAACAGCTCACCTCTCTCTAACCCACTTCTTCGAAATAGAAAAAAATAGAATGTAGGTGTATTTTGTTGAAGGTCAATTGTTTGTAACATGATGGAGGTAATATAGGAGACTGTACCCTGACGGTTACTGTAACTATACTGCACACTGTCAGGCGATCCCCGCTCGCGCAGCCACCGATCGGTGATCTGCGATTCGCCATGCCACAGAAGCCACTCCCGTGGGAGGGCATACGAAACGCCAGACAATACAGGTGAGGTTCAAACATCCTTCCTCAATCATCCTCGTTCTACTTCCTGCATCCTCATCGCCTCTTCTGGGGGAGAGGTAGAAAGAGAGGGAGAGAGAGATAGAGCGAGAGAAGGAGGAAGAGAGAGAGAGAGAGAGAGAGAAAGTGGGAAGGGAGAGAGAGAGAGGTTCACTTTTCAGTGCGGCGTGCATGGCGAATGCGTCTCTGTACAGTGACGTCTCCAACATTCCCACCTCCGAGGACTGTCTCTATGGCAATGTTTTCGTGGGGGAGCGGTGTAATGTGAGTCGAGGCATCATACGTTTCATATATTGTGTTTGCAAACATGTCGAACTCACTCGATAAGTTTCACGCGCTATTCAAGCGCGCTCGCATTTCGACAAAGCTAATCACATCCGTGTGTTCACCTCTCGTATATATAACTACATAATAAGGGTTACTGTATGTTCCAGGCGACTCACAAGTGCCCTGTCATCGTATACATCCACGGAGGCGCGTACAACTTTGACTCTGCTGTCATGTTCAACGACTCACACATCGTCAACAAGTTCGCCGCCAAGGGTACGAGGAGGCGGGGCTAGAGGGGTGAAATCATGCGAGGCGGGGTCATGAAGGGCGGTGTCAAGAAGGAGTTTCAGATGTTGTGTTCTTGATTCCCGCCTACCGCCTCGGTCTCTTCGGGTTTCTCCACTTTGAGGATGACTCTGTGGTGCCGAGGAACCTCGCACTCTATGGTGCGTATGCAATACCTTTCACGCCCAATACGTATATCATTGCTGAAACGAACAATAATTTGACCTTGGTTGTACGTTGTAAACACGATAAAAAGCGAACTTGATTAACAATAAGTACAGTGAGTCATGTTACAGTATAACGATCACTTTGCAGACATCATTAACGCTCTGGAGTGGATGCAGTCTGAGATCGGGGCATTCGGAGGGGACAACACGCAGGTTACTCTGCTCGGACACTCCAGCGGTGCCACCACCGTATGCAATTACAGAACACATTTTCTTGTAATAAAAAACGTATTTTTACAAGTAGCTTTTTTGCAGGCCCTGCTTCTCTCTATGTCGGAACGGGTGCGCTCCTACAATCCCCCACTCATACAGGTGCGTGAGGCACTGTTCTGAAGCTCTACGAAGCTTCGAACCCTGGTCACTCACTTATCACTCACTCATCGTAGCCTTTAGGCACTATGCTAGTCCAAAAAAGACTAAATGACAGTGGGATGTCATCTTCATCTTCAGCGTGTGATCTCGTGGGCTGGTATGCACCGCTTCTTCGACTCGCAGATGGCCAGCCTCACCACCATGCAGCTGGCATACCACGCGGGGGTACGTTCATAGTCACACAACTTATTGGAATCACAGAATAGACAGAGTTACGAGAAACGAACAGGAACAAGACAATTATCTGGTGTTCCATAATGTCACATGGACATGGTTATCGTCTTGTTCTTGTTCCTGTTCGTCTTCGGAACAAGGACAAGACTGCTGATCACTCTAGTCGCACAGTTTTTTCCTAATGAGTGTGAGAGTAAGTGTCTAATTTGCTTAATATACAAAAATAAGAAACATGATACTCAACAATCCGTGCCTTCAGTGTGTGACGTCTCCGAAGATGCGTTCGGAGAGTCGATGGGAGGCGCTGGTATAGTGGAGTGTCTGCGCACCAAGAGCCCTCATGAACTACTCGACCTAGTCAACCAGATGGACATGTCCCACGGAAAGTTACCATCGTTCGGGTGAGCGAGTAGACTTTAGACGTCATTAGAGCAATTATTATTCCTATGCTCGCAGTCAGTTTCGTTTATATCGTTGATGAAAAAAAATTGAAACATGAATATTGTATAGATTATATACGTTCTACTGTTGTAGATGAATACTGTACGAATCGTTCGTGCATGTACATACCGAAACAGGAAGAGCGTATGGTGGTTACAGGGGCATAGTGCTGTGCGCTCCTATCGTGGAGGACAACTCGACTCTCGAGGACCTGCTCGCAAATGCACCCGTACAGGTATGAGATGACACCTGCTCACAACAGATTGGACCACTCGTACAACTTTTTGGGGCTGTGAGTGTCTAGATGAGATCTACATTATGTATCTACTCGGTGGTTCAGTGGTCTAGATACCTCACAGTCGATAGTGGGGCTAGGCCTTTCTTGCGAGGACAATGGCCGCGACAACAAGTGGTTGGTCTTTATCTGTCATTACAATGTTGAACCATTGCAGGACACTCTGCTGGGCTCTGGCATACACGAGTTCGCTGACACCGAACACCTCTACGATTTCGGGGCGGTGCGTTTCTCACCTTTTTATTCCAGAAAATATAGCTTTTAATTTCTCGATTCTGGAAGATGAATGAATCGCAGCCAATAAGACCAATAGACTTTTTAGTTCATCGGCGTGAAGAACCTGAAGGAGGTGTCGGAGAAGTATATCAATGACACGGAGAATGGTGGGTCAACCGCCTCCCCCCCCCCCTCTCTCTCTCTCTCTCTCTCTCTCTCTCTCTCTCTCTCTCTCTCTCTCTCTCTCTCTCTCTCTCTCTCTCCGCCCCTCATCTCACCTGTGCAGGCTACCTGCCGGGCAACGCCTCCTACAGTTCTCAGATGATATACGTGAGCAACTACATGTACGGAACGGCACTCCTCAATGCGGGCAGCAATGTGAGCTCCATATCACATCCACTCTACCAAACATCTTGTGTATTTGGTGTTTGTCTGGTCTATCTAGAGTCTTGTCTACCCCCACATCGTGTGTGCGGTGCAAACGAGAGAGAGAGAGAGAGAGAGAGAGAGAGAGAGAGGGAGAGAGAGAGAGAGAGAGAGAGAGATTGCCTTGCAGGTGTA
Source organism: Rhabditoides inermis (assembly GCA_963966185.1). Classification (NCBI taxonomy): domain Eukaryota; kingdom Metazoa; phylum Nematoda; class Chromadorea; order Rhabditida; family Rhabditidae; genus Rhabditoides; species Rhabditoides inermis. The sequence continues at coordinate 455,660 of CAWZYM010000147.1, forward strand.
CCTGTGGCAGATGGATAAGGACGCTCGTGGCTGGCACGCGGGCGATATGTACTATGTTGTCGGTGAGTCGAGAATCACATCTCCATGAGCATCTCACACTCTATTCGGGGACTTGCTGCGCTCTTTTGAGAAGCACTTGTTCACAATTATTTGTTTGTAAAAGCGGTGATACCTGCGACCTGTCTGCGCAGAGCAAAAATGTACATACTTCATAAATGCCGCGCTATCCTAAAACCAATCTAGAACAGGAGTCGATACTGATTCAGTAGAACGTTATTTCAAATTTTTGTTATTTCAAACACGCATTTCAGGCATCCACCAGTTCGACTTCGATGAAGACGACTACGTGATCGACGCCCTCTATTCCAACTACTTCGTGCACTTCGCGAAGAATGGACGGCCGGGAAATGACAAGGCGAGCCGAACCTCTCATCTCTCTCTCCCCTCATTCCATTCGCCACTCCACTACACACTCACCATTATGAGACACTGTAGTTTCGTCTAGACACATCTCTTTTCAGTGGTCCCAATTCGACCCGGTCGTCGGCAGCTACTGGTCCGTCGACAGCAACAAGGCCACTGGTACGCTGGGCAAAACAGTAAATGTATCCATGGTCCCATCGACCAGGAACTGAGGAAGAAACTATCTCTGCCCGCAGACTCTAATCAAAGCGCGAGCTGTCATTGACAAGATAATTGTAGCTACTGGTTCAGGCGTGGTGCCTCACATGAAGTACTACTATCACTACGAGGAGACCGTCTACTGGCTCACACACATGACCATGTTCGATGCGGCTGTGTCATTCATCAAGAACGTTCCCCACCAACTGGTGAGTGGACTGGGGAACCAAACTGGTGCCGACAAACTGGTACACTCAAACTGGTGACTGGTTCTTGGTTCCGTGGTGCTAACTGGTTCCCATTTCAGTTCCCAGTTCAAGTGGAGATGCCGGCTCCGGACAACAGAACTGGTCTGGTAGAAGCGAGAACGACGAGAGGAGCGGGAGTGAGTGGAGAGAGAGGGAGAGAGGGAGAGAGGGAGAGAGGGAGAGAGGGAGAGAGGGAGAGAGGGAGAGAGGGAGAGAGGGAGAGAGGGAGAGAGGGAGAGAGGGAGAGAGGAGAGAGGGAGAGAGGGAGAGAGGGAGAGAGGGAGAGAGGGAGAGAGGGAGAGAGGGAGAGAGGGAGAGAGGGAGAGAGGGAGAGAGGGAGAGAGGGAGAGAGGGAGAGAGGGAGAGAGGGAGAGAGGGAGAGAGGGAGAGAGGGAGAGAGGGAAAGAGAGAGAGAGAGAGAGAGAGATTTTTTCACCTTTGCAGGTCGGTCCATGGATCCCCCTCATTATCGTATTCGCTGTCCTCATTCTCGTATTGGCAGTTGCTGCCGCTTTTGTCTTCCGAAAACGATGTCCCTACCCGACACGGAATCGCTCAAATCAAAATCATATTAATGTTTCTCCATAATTCATACATAATTGTGCTCCATTCTTCTATGTACATAATTATATAATCATTTCCTAGCATGGTCGCAGAAACAGACTTATGCAAATGTATACTGTTTTAACTCGTGGCAATAACACGTTACGTTTTCCGTTTTCTAAAATATAAGGGCAGCGAGAAGGAGAAGGAGAACGGAATAGAATATCATCGCATAACAAGGAAAGAGAATATAGAAAGACACGAGGGAGTGGCATATTGATACATTGTAACATTCGTCTACCGAACTGGTACCTAGAAGCCTGCGAAGATGGATCCGTTCGCAATGTGTAGCGAGTGTGCACTGTCAGCGGGAAAGTGTGGTCAGTGGGCGGGGCATCGCCACGACAACGCCGACTGTTGGACGAATCTCAGTCATCTGATGTTGCGTTCACGATTCCAGTCTTAAAAATCGTTATAACGTAGCGCATCGGCGGTACCGCAGGGTCGTCTCTTGGCCCACCGTACCAAAGTAAGCCCGAGAGTTCAGTACCCCATATGCATAGCATCCTCATACATCATCAACGTACACATGAACTGTAAGAATCAAACGTTTATCTATTAAGCACAGACGTCGTGTTTTAAAGTAAGCTTTTGATAGTGTTTCGAAACTGTGGCACTCTAGTTAGCGAGAAGTTCAATTGTAAGCGAGAAACAAGGGTTAGTGTGAAGTGGCGGCTTCACATCATGGCGTCGCGAGACTTGCGCTGCAGCAGCGGAGCCACGCCCATCTTGGTCGGAACGTACTGAAATGGAATGGAGTAGACTCGCTGCTACCAGTCACCCGCCACTCACAGACTTGTCCGAATCAGCTCCAGGCTGCATCATCGGAGCCACACCGGCCAGCGTCGGAACGTATGACTTCTCGCCGCCAGCTCCCGCGTTGTACTGCGAGGCCACTCCGGTTACCGTAGGCACATACGACTTCTCTCCGCCCGATCCAGCTCCATACTGAGAAGCGACTCCAGCGACGGTCGGAACGTACGACTTCTCTCCGGGTGCGTTGTACTGAGAGGCAACGCCCTTGACTGTGGGAATGTAAGACTTGTCGGCTTCGACTCCAGGCTGCATCATGGGAGCGACTCCGGCAACGGTGGGCACATAGGACTTCTCTCCTCCCCCATACTGGGAGACGCCACCGACGGGCATGTAAGACCTCTCTGTGGAGGGACGACGCTGCATCTGAGGGGCAACTCCGGTGACAGTGGGCACATAAGACTTCTCTGTAACGGCACCAGCCTGGTACTGCGAGGCAACGCCCTTCACCGTAGGCGCATACTAAACACAAATTGTAGACATGTCTTAAAATGCTCGACTCACAGATTTCTCAGACTCGGCTCCGGGTTGCATCATGGGAGCGACTCCATTAAGGGTGGGCACATAGGACTTCTCTCCTCCTCCATACTGGGAAACACCTCCGACGGGCATGTAAGACTTCTCGGTAGAGAGACGGCGTTGCATCTGAGGGGCGACGCCGGTGACAGTGGGCACATAGGACTTTTCTCCTCCGACTCCCGCTCCATACTGCGAGGCGACTCCAGCCACCGTCGGAACATATGACTTCTCTCCAGGGGCGGCGCCTGCGTTGTACTGCGATGCAACTCCCTTCAATGTCGGCGCGTACTAAATCAATATGATTTGAAATCTGACTCTACGAAAGTGGATGGAACACCTACCGATTTGTCCGACTCCGCTCCAGGCTGGAACATCGGAGCCACTCCGGCTACGGTAGGCACATAAGACTTCTCTCCTCCGACTCCCGCTCCATACTGCGAGGCGACACCAGCAACCGTCGGAACATATGACTTCTCTCCAGGGGCGTTGTACTGAGAAGCGACTCCAGCGACGGTCGGAACGTACGACTTCTCTCCGGGTGCGTTGTACTGGGACGCGACTCCCTTGACAGTGGGAATGTAAGACTTCTCGGCGTCGACTCCGGGTTGCATCATGGGAGCGACTCCGGCAACTGTGGGCACATAGGACTTGTCAGAAGCGGCTCCGGGCGCGTTGTACTGTGAGGCGACTCCTTTGACAGTGGGCATGTAAGACTTGTCCGCGGCTGCTCCAGGCTGCATCATCGGGGCGATACCGGCGACAGTGGGCACGTACGACTTATCCGACTGGGCTCCGGGCTGCATCATGGGCGCGATTCCAGCTAGTGTAGGCACATACTGCATAGCCATTGGTCAGAAACCAGTCGCTGCTACCAGTGAGCCTACCGATTTATCCGAGGCGGCTCCGGGCGGTGGCGGACCAACGGGAAGGGCGGCAGTGGGGGCATAGTAAGAGAGAGCAGTCGCGCCGGCGGGAGCAGAGAACTGGACCAGATTCGAGGTCGCTCCTCCGGGGGCGTAGTACGACATAGCCTCGTTATCCTTGGCAACATACTGAAATAGACATGATCGTTATCTAATCGATAATTAATCGCGACGCACGACAACAGGCGGGGCGGCAACGGGAATGTAGGCAGAGATGGCGCCTCCGGGTACGGGCGAGCCGGGAGGCGGCGGTGCGCCGTTGATGAGTGGTGCGACTCCGGCGAGAGTGGGCACATAGGACTTGTCGGAAGTGGCGCCCGGCCCGACCATGACTGATGCTCCTCCCGCTCCTCCCGCCTGCATGAGTGGCGCCACTCCCGCCACCGTCGGCACATAGGACTTGTCCGACACCGCAGACGTCACATCCGGCACCCCTCGGTCAATCTGGATCGTCAGCTTCTTGAACGTGTTCACCAGGTGCATCATCTCCTGAAAGGGGTGTCGTGAGATGAGTGGTTACTGTATGTACAGTACCCTCCGCGCGATTTCCTTGTCCTTCATCTCCTTGCCGTTCACCGAGAATAGAAAATCACCCTCCTTTGCGAACTGAAGAGAGGGATGCAATAGGAATTACGGTAAGCTACAGTACCTTGGAAGCTGGCAGAGTGGGCACAACAGTGACGACGATTAGTTTGCCGGATGCAGTCTGAAAGCAATGCAATCAGGCATAGATCGATATCGCGCACTGGCACGCTCTGTGTCGAGTGGCAAGAGAGATCCATAACGCGCGCACAAGAGAGAGAAACGGTGAACCTTGTTGACGTGGATTCCAACGGGCGTGCCGCCACTCCGCCAGTTCATGTCCACAGTGATACGCTCTCCTCCACCCGGAAGCGCCTGCTTGCCCTAAACACACACGGCTACCGTAACCCGCACCCAACTACCGTACCTTGACCACAGTCTGGCACTCGGTATCGCGCATGTATCCGATGCTGATCTTGCCCGGCGTGTTTTGCAGCAACGTGAGAATCATGGCCGCGGGCGTCGAGAATGTCTAGGTATACGGTAGACTAAAGTACACCGGGATGGCTGCGGTACTTTTCCGTTGATGGACTTGATGAGGTCTCCGACGAAGACGGCGCCGAGGAGGCAGGAGGTGGGGAAGACGCGGGTGACGCGGCCGTCCTTGTTCATCTCGATTCCCACCGAGATCTTCTTGTCGAAGTCGAGCGTCACGCTGCCCGCTGGAAAGGAAGGGGTGAGGGGAAGGAAAGGAGAGATGAGTGCACGCACCCTTACAGAAACCGCTCATCGCGCCGCCAGGTTTGCAACTGCCCTTGTCGACAGCGACGGCTCGGCTGGTGGACTGGTGTCATTGCAGGCAGATGAGTGCAGACATGCCGAGTGGAATGGTGATCGAAGCGAGCAATGCTAGTGGAAGAAAGTCTGGGTGCAGTTTTCGACAAGTATCCTTGAAAGATGCACGTGCCATCAATAATAACGACAGAATTGAATCTCTCTCTCTCTCTCTCTCTCTCTCTCTCTCTCTCTCTCTCTTCTTTTTTCTATACTTTTTTTCTAGGCTTTCGACTATCGAAGTTATTTCCTTTTAATGCGATTGCACTCGTCACACTATGGCACTTTTTTACTTTTACACTTGTACTCTAAAACATCCAAAACCACTTCCGCCCGTTCTTCCTTATGGGAGTATACTGTTATTGTCTGGATTGTTTGCATAATCATGACATACATGTTTGATGTCCCGTAATCACTTGGGGTACTCACAGTTGTCTGACACTGCATTTCCGTCATGTTATGCATTGTATTCTTTCTTGTCTCTTTTGTTCACTGCAAGATAGTACATACCTCTTATGGATCTATTAATGGTGCAGAACATGTGACCGACAATGGGGACAAGGCTTTTGTGTACAAGGTGAGATTTCGTACAAGGTGAGAACTCGATTAACGATTAACTTTTGTGAAAGTTGAACTGTTCTCGTTGTTTTTTTTGAAATGGAAATGTCTTGATATTCTCATCATAAGCATTTCCAGCGCATTCCACTTGCCAAGCCCCCTATTGGTTCACTTCGTTTCGCTCTGCTTCAAGAGCCTGAACCGTGGAATGGGGTGTTGGATGCCACAGAATATGGGTGAGTGCATTCACATTTCATGAGTAGGCAAGATAACAAAAAAGGCATTTTGTGTAGCATCTGTTAGAGAAATGAGAATGTGACAGAGAAAGGGAGTAAAGAATAGAGAGGGAATAGGAATCCATTTCAGTCCGGCATGCATGCAGAACTCTTCCCTTTCACCCTATCCCTCCCGGGTCAGCGAGGACTGCATACATGGAAATGTGTTCGGGGGCGAGCGGTGTAATGTGAGATTATTTTATTGTGAATGTGGTCATCCGCAATTTGGCCTGCTTCGACCCTCGGACAACGAAAATGCTTCGAAAATCAACAGTAGCCGTAGCAGTGTAGTTCATTGCAGCTGTTAAAAAAGATAAGTCGATTCTCAATTTATAGGAATCTCATCCCTGTCCCGTTATCGTCTACATTCATGAAGGGAGTTATATTTTTTACTCGGCTGTCATGTTTAGTGATAAGCACATTGTGAGAAACTTTGCTGTCAAAGGTAAGCTCAGTTAGCAATAAATTTATACATATATCTGAAAAATGAAAACATATTTTCTTCAACTCGAACGTTGAAGAAAATAAAAATAGGCCATGAAGAAAAACATATTCTAAAAAATAAAAAAAGATCTCTGTTGCAGACGTAGTGTTCTTCATTCCCGCGTACTGCCTGGGTGCATTCGGATTCCTGCATTTCGAGGATGACGCGGTGGTTCCGCGCAACTTCGCGGTGCACGGTATACAACCTTCTATGCTTCACTTCACTCATTCAGAGATATTGCCAAACACTTCCAACCAAAACGATGGCAAAGTGGCAATATTTTCACGCTTTTGGTACAATAGAAGTTTAGAATTGGTTCATCAGTGACAATTTGCTAACGAAAAAAGTTGATAACTTAATTTGCAAGCTCAATTATTATTTTGAGATGTTTTGTCGCATCTTCGTTGGGTGCAGCGTGAGATTGGTGCATTTGGGGGAGATGCGGGCAGCGTCATTCTCATGGGACACTCCAGCGGAGCTGTTACTGTGAGTGTTTAAAAAATAGTGAAATATTGTTATATATAATTTATATAACATTCCTCACAGGAAGAAAATGTTCTATACGTATGAACGAATTAGGCTAAAAGATTCGATCAGGATGAGATTCGAACTCACGCGGGAAAATCCCATTGGATTAGCAGTCCAACGCCTTAACCACTCGGCCACCTGACCACTGCTCGCTGAGCTCTTATATTCGTCTGCGTGAGAGAGACACGCGAATGATTATAGAGCGCGAGAGCAGTCTGCGAACGAAATACATGTCACATCATCAAGCATACCTTCACATACTTATACATAATATTCACGTTGCAGTCTCTCTGCACCTCCTTTTCTCTCGCACTACAGAATCACAAGCCACCACTGATACACAGGGTGATATCGTGGACTGGCATTGGACGGTGGGTGATTCTTTCTCCCCTCTCTCTCCCTTTCTCTCTCTTTCTCCCTCTTTCCCATCTCACCTCACGATTACCATAAAACACAATGCACAAGCCGAATCCCGAATGCTTCATCGGAAGACATGAAACTCACCCCTTCAGTTTCTTCAACGCCGCCCTGGCCAGCCGTTCCACAATGGAGATTGCATACTATGCAAATGTCAGTCGATCGATATTGTACCAATCGATATTGATATTGTCCAAAAACAATCTATAATGTCCAAGAGCAATGTTCCATTTTCCCGTCGGAGGTTGGTTCGATCGTGGAGTGTCTCCGGGGAATGGACGCGTGGCAGCTGGCCAACACGGCTGACCTCGTCGATCGGATGAAGGGAGTACGACCGAGTCTGGAGTGGGTACCGTGTGCGAGTGTGGAAGGACGGCAGCACGGAAATGCATATCATAATACATAATAGTGCGGCCTAAAAGTTATTAATTAAAAAAGACTATCATGATTTTCATGATTTATGATATATGATTGCAGCGGTATCACTCTGTCGCCTCCTATCGTCCCAGATGGACAGTCCCTCGAGTCCCTCCTACAACACCCCCCACCTGGTCGGTTGGCACTTGTCTCCTCATTCCACCACACGTTGATCTTGACTTTTCAAACACTATTCTCGCTGACTCATCTTCACTAACAATTGACACTAACATTTATAGCATCTACAAACTAGCGTCAAGAGTTCCCACCAAAGTGTGTGTGTGTATTGGGGGAGGGGGCCCTATTGCCATTTGCTTGTAAGAGTCCACACTCTTCCTGATTCCTTCCTCTCCAGGTGTGGACTTCCTGTTTGGCAGTAGCTGCATCATTTCCTGTTTGGCAGTAGCTGCATCGAGTTCAAGGAGGTACTTCGTACTGTATTAGTACTGTTGATGTTGTTTTTCAAAAGTGACATTACTTGCAGCGGTTCTGTTCATACGTTCTGTTCATATGCGGTTCTGTTCATAGGCACTTTTATCTGCCGGAATTGGCGCGAAAGTATCGCAATGACTCGTCGCATTTCGGTAAGTTTCATGGTTTTTGTAAAACCATATTATTTTATGAGTACAATACCGTATAACTGTAACATGAATAGTAATTCAGCTTTCAACTCTACTTATCGATCGCAGATCATCTACACTGCAAACTATATGTATGCAAGTGCCGCAAAGAGAAAGGGAGCAAAGGTGAGGAGAGATTGCGAAGGAGAGTTATACACTGATACACGAGTACTCTTTTCCGTTCAATCGTCGTAGTGCCGTTGGTGGGATCATACAAAGCCAACACAGAACAAAGTACGAAGACCAATATGATAATATGAATGCAGTGCAGTGTATTTCGATTAAGCTGTACCATATTACCATGAAATGTATGAATAAATCATTTTTATTAATGCACAACATTCTATTCAGGTGTGGCTGTGGCAGAACGACAAATGGAATCGCTGCGAGCACGCAGGCGACATGTACTATGTAGTCGGTGAGGAGAAGGTGGACAGGAAACCATTCTCAACTGTTATTGCGTTCCTTTGACCTTTGACAGGACACTTGCCATTCGAAATGGATGCTGATGACCGGGTGATCGAGAGCGTTTACCCAGGGTGAGCCAAGAGAGAGAGAGAGAGAGAGAGAGAGAGAGAGAGAGAGAGAGAGAGAGAGACTGTTCAGCTACTTTGCCTCGTTCGCCAAGTATGGTCACCCGGGCGATCCTCGCTGGACCGAGTTCGACCCTGTCCACGGCAACTACTGGTCTATCAACAGTGATGTGAAGACGGGTTCGTTTCATATTGATGTAGATATATCTATATATAGACAGTATTCGACTGCAACATTAATCGTACAAAAAATCCCAAAAAATAAAAACATCGTACATCGAATAAAAGTCGCTTCAGAGATGAAACTTGAACAATTTGAAACAAAAAATTTTTCACTCCCACGAGATCGCGCAAAACGCAAAATGTTCACAACTCACCAAACTTTCGAAATAACGAAGGAACGAAGAAGAATATCTGCCTTTTTAAACACTTGTTCAGGAGTCGTTCCGCGCATGAAATCGCGCTACCAATACGAGGTACATATGTTTCTCTATCTCTCTTCGCACTCTCTTCTTCTCGTTCTCTCATTCTCCCTCTTTCTAGGTGATAGACTACTGGTTGTATGAGATGGCTGATTTCGATGCGAACGTCTCCCACTGACAAACGAGAGCCGTACGAGAAGGTAGGATACGATACGTATGAGAGTGCAACCACCGTTACACGAAGTGCGTAGACGCATTGAGTATATAAAGAAACTTTGAAAAACTGGAGATACTCTTCCGCTGCTTCACTAAAGCTATAAACGTCGGATTGTACGAAGTGTTGTGAATGTGTCACTTTTCCAGCTGTCAATCCGCAATCAGATGTCGCCCGTTGTTGTCAACTCGTCTGTCCTCTCTCAGTCCGGTCTGGTCGCTCGCTCTGACAGTGCCGGATGGATGTTCAGGAAGAAGTGAATGAAATAGACTGGACATAAAGATACAACATATCTTATCACATCATAATCAGAAGTTGTTTATTTAAAAAATTGTCTGATCCGCTTATTAGAATTAGTTATTAGTTGCAGTGTTTAATGTTTCCAGAAAAAACACACACGCAGAAATGTCTACTGCAGCTACATATCAAAGATTAGATTCTGCAAAAACATTACTCATTTATTCTCCCCTGTTTAACTTGATTTCAGATAAACATAAACCGCTATAATCCTGTATAATCTTGAAATCTTTTTCGATCACGCATGGAACCAAAAACACTTCACGATTATGATAACGTCTTTATTTACTTACTTATTAATATCATCTACCGGTTGTTTCGAAATATCACCGACTTCTCTTTCTCTCTCTCAAATATGCAGTCAACACAACATTATACACAACTATTACAGAAATGGGAAACATTAAAAAGATATAGTCTTACATTCTCTCTTTTGCCTGAAATGCTCTGACGCTGGATAGGGGTGACTCTGGGGGAGACAATATTATAGTCCGTCGCGCTTCTATGGACAGGAGTGGACCGAACTGAATTGCAGAGAGGATGCGCGCCTCTAACAAGTAGACGATCAAGTGAACAATGCGGGGATAAATGTGTGGATGGAGATGTACGAAGACAGTGTTCGTTGGACTAATCAGATGTGAGATCGGAGGGGCGGGAGGGAAAGACGGTCCCTTAGAGGGTCCTCGAGGGGGGAAGGGTCCTTGGGGGGCTGAGTGAGGGTTCGCTTAGCTCAGCAGCTTCATCACAAGACAGCGCGTCGCGTCGTTCTCCATGTCGAATGGAACTGAAATGAACAATAATAATAATATAAGAATAGACGATGTCTTAGTTATTCATTCGTTCATTAGTTTATTTTTCATGCTTACTCAAACAGAAGATCACATAATAGTGATCAGCTACAACAACTTTTCGGATTAATACAATTTCAATGTTTCTCTGTGTTTGTTTCTCTGTGATTGATCGTATGCTCGTCATGAAAAAGTTATTTGTCAGTAAAATATCACATCCGGAATCCCGAAGTGTTCACATTCACGGCATTAGTCATAGCAGGATATAAGAATGCATCTCTTGCAGGTGATGCTAAGCCCCTCATATTCGGAAAACCAATCAAAATCTCTGCTCCCTGTGAAGATTGACATGAAGATTGACATGAGTTAACAAATGCCACGCGTAATTCTGAGAAAGTAGCAAACTAGATTGAAATTTTGCAAAAAAGAAATGCGTACCCCGCATCCGTTGCCGAGTTTGAAATCGTAGACAGTGTCTAGCTCCTCGTGCATCAGAGATCCATCCGCGTCCTGAAAAAAGAGAGAGTTAGTACTAAGTACGCTAAGTACTAAGTATGCTAAGTACTAAGTATGCTAAGTAAGTACTAAGGCACTGAGTCACTAAGTCACCCACCTTGAGTATGACGTCGAGGTCGAATTCGAGGGGAGTGGCGGCGACCTGGAGATCGAGTTCCTCCAGCGGCTGAGCTACCGCGTCTTAAAGAAAGGTTTGGTTTTTTGTATGGTAATGTATGTAAATACATAGTTTGGTATGCATTCAGAAATATCCCAAGCTATTCACAGCAAAAGACGTATTGCGGAGGCGCAGATGCAAATTGTTGGGTGGGTTGCGTTTGCAGGCGACCAGACATGTTGCAGGTCTCTCTCTCCCTCCCTCACTCTCTCTCTCTCTCTCTCTCTCTCTCTCTCTCTCTTTCTGTATTGTTTCCCTCTGGCTTTTCTACACTGCACGCGCCTGGCAATTCACTACGCGAAAAACAACAGTACGCGTGCTAACTAGACTGCGAGAGAGAGAGAGAGAGAGAGAGAGAGAGAGAGAGAGAGAGAGAAAGAGAGAGAGAGAGAGGAGAGAGAGGAGAGAAAGAGACGCACAGAGCCACAGAATATGTGAGAGAAGAAACAGAAAACACGAGGACATTCGTGTGATTCACTCAACGTGTAACTCTAAAACATCTAGCAATGAAACTGGCGTGCTAGTCGGAATCATACAGTGTTATCATAACAAATTTCCTTCATTAAAAATACGCGCACATCAGTAGACAAGGCACATGACGATCAAATAGTCAGGATATAGCGATTCTGGATAATTGATTGATTGAAATCACAGTACTCACGGTTGTGGTTGTTGTTGGCGTTGTTGTTCTGTCTGGCCTGAAGGGAGTGTCGCAGTTCCATTCGGACCATCTCGGATCGATTCGCTGCTGAGACGACGGCCAGAACGGGGCACAGTTGTCCGTCCTGGAAAACACACGCATTCAGTGTACATTCATTCATTATACATTGTCTCGTTTATTTGTGAACTACTCTCTTTGCTTTTGTGAAGTCCTCATTGTTAATAAACGTACATGTTTCCTATCGCTAATTCGCAGTTATTACATTGAACTGTGCGTGTTTTTTCTATTTCGCCTGTGAAACGTATACTCACTTGTATCCCATGACTGGCTCCTGTAGTCCGGGGAATTTGGCGTCGAATCCCGGCTGCTGATCCATCATCTAGAAAAAAAAACAGTAAATTGATAAATTGATAGTAGGAGCAGGCGTTGGCATCATGAACAATCCTTGTATGTTATGCATTCGCCACTGCCAAAACAACCACATTAGCCCGGGATACTGCGAGTTATTACGACCAGCCCCCACACAAGGAAGTTGTTCTGCAAACTAGGAAGCGGAAGTGGGTGTTTGCATATGCAAATTAGTACGATACTCACCTGGTACTGGTATGCGTAGGGTTGTTTCGCGGGTCGTTCAGTCTGCGGGGGCGCGGGCTTTCTCTTCTGACTGCGCGCGGGTTGAAGGGGCGCCGTGGGGGCGTACTGCATCTGAAATGTGAGTCAATATGTCAATAGATTTGTCTCGATCTCGAATCAAATGGCAAAATGTACGGGTTACGATAAAGTTCAGTATTACCACGCCCATGGATGCGTACGTGTTTTTGGTAATGCTTGTCAACAGGATATACATTTCTGTCAATATCGGCACGCACGCGCATTTTACTCATAAGTTCACAAGAGTAAGGAAGTCACGTTCGGAAACGTTTCTGCGATACGCTCTCAACTAGTCAAATCTATAAGTGCTAAGTCGTGTACTCGTATGTATAGTACAAAAACTGCACTTCATAAATCGTAATCATAATAATGTTGTAAATGTTGCGGATATGGTAATGTTCGTGAGAATGTTCTGTGGGTACATACATCACAATTTCGCATAATATAGTGTTATTGTTGTGGAGGCGGGAACAAAGCAGACTGTCTGTGTGAGAGAGAGAAAGTACTACGTACCCTACGAAAACACATGTATCAATTATTAACACAACGACGTCACGTTCTTTCCTAATCAGCCTGTTTTCCGAGAATGAGTGAGATATGTATCCATACGAATAAGTTATCAAAATGGGATTATGTGTTACTTTTTGAATGCTGTGTACCTGTTGTTGTTGATAGAACTGTTGTGGTTGATTGGCGGACCAATCGAATTCCGGAAAGTCTCCCATCACTCCCGGTTGCATGTAGGATGAACTGAAAATTATTTATTTGTCATTTATACAAAAAGTTGTATGTACAACAAAGTATCATTTTCCACTGAAAATTGTGCATGCAAAACGCAAACAAAAATTAAATGATATTTGTTTTGCTGTAACAAAGTGAATGTATAAATAATAAGAGGCACGCAATCGTAGACACAAAAACAGCATTTCGAATGAGAAAATACATTTCATATGTTTGAATGTTATGCAATACAGAGAATGTAATTTTAGCTAGTCTGGTGAAACAATTATCACATCTTGAGCAGACACTGACATAAACATAGACATAGACATCCCACGATAGCATGTCTGATGTTTTGATGATGATTATAATCTTGAAAGAGTTTCGATAACAAGAATCGCGTCTAGAGATTAGAGGAATCGAGACATGATTGAAAAAGCTGCTCACCACTGCGGATTTGCGGTGTTCATCGGAAAGTTTTGTCCGTTTTGCTGCGCGAACATTGCGAGTCTGAAAATGAATGGAATAACTGTGTACTTGTGAAGCGAGCAATCGTTGAGAATCACGTTGAATAGAGACAAGCAAAAACATTTTCTCGAAATAGATACGAGTGAATGGCCGAGTGGAGGAATTTGGGGCAACGAGAGTGAGAGATAGTGAGTGACACAGCGAGAGAGTGAGAGAGGCGGCCCTACCAGTATTACTCATTGTTATTGTTGTTGGGGGGTGGCGAGCGTATCCACTACTACTACTAGTATGTGCGAGTATAGAGACGAAAACACGGCGGAGAGAGAGAGAGAGTGAGAGAGACGGAGAGTGAGTGCGGAAGTGAGAGCGGTGAGAGATAGCCATGCCACTGACCGGCACCGCCACTGCTGCTGCGAAAACACAACAGTTACAAATAAACACACGTCGTAGATAAACAACAACAAGATAGAGGGAGGAGGGGGCGTGTAAACAGGACTGTACACGGGACACGACTGACGCTCGAGGCGGACCC
>CAWZYM010000148.1:0-140000 GCA_963966185.1 Rhabditoides inermis
TTACCGTGTACCCTGTAGCCTTGTTGCCTACTTTTCGTTAGTGAGTTATTAGTTATAACAAAAACAATTAGAAACTATAAACTATGTTTCTGAATATCACCCACCAAATACGGAAATACAAAGAGAGAAAACCGTAACTTTAACATTTTCAAAGTAACATATTTTTGAACAACATTGTACAATAGAGCGACACAACATAAAGTACCTTTGTTTTCCTTTTTCGTTCGACGGGCGTTCCGTCTTCTTTCACTGCCTTGGCTCGGGATTTCCTAAATCCATAAAAAATGGTTGCTGTGACAATGACAAATGATTGCACTTTTATACATGGCAAGGAAACGTACTGGTTTCTTCTCGATTATATTCATATCCTATGAAAACATGATTTCCTGTGTCTATGACGTGTGGGTTTAACATAATAATACAGCTGCTGCAGCAGTCATTACAAGTACAGCTGTGCTGATAACACAGAATATCAAACTACATAACTTGCGTCACGTAATCATTTTATGCGAGGTGCGCGGAAATAGCGTAGGATGCTTGCGATAAATACAGCATTGGATTAGTGCGCACAAATCAAATTCGCGCCAACCGTGAGTTGACGTAAGCTGTGTCGAGTATGTACAAAGTGATATCTTTCTTTCCAAAAAATATAATCATTGAGTTCGTCGCATCATATGTATAGAGGAAAAAAGTTTGATAAGATTTCAAATAATCAAAAAAATATAAACTCACCTTTGCTTCTTTGGCTTTTCCTCGGGCACTGGTTGTATTTGAGGCACGAAGGGACCTAAATTACATTGATATCTTAATGTGTTCACTTCTATATATATATATATATATTTATATATATATATATATATATATATATATATATATATATATATATATATATATATATATATATATATATATATATATATATACAGAAACACTATGACCTTTTCGCTTGTGACTTGTGATAGTTTGTAGTAATCGACAAAGGGTTCACTAGAATTGCTTACTATAATCTATAATGAACATCCCCAAAGAGACTTGAGGCGTGTACTTTACACATAGTAAAAATGTGATTGTGGCCTCCGCTTACGTTCGAAAATGTCGAGTGAAGTGTGATTTCAGAATGTCATAGGGAACTGAGTGATAGGAAAGTGCATCTTGTCATATCACGATATATGACAAAAGTGTTTTGAAACGTATGGGGACGTTTGTGAAACGAAACGTACTGTGCATGTACTGCATGGGGCCTGTGACTGTGCCCTCGTGGAAAAGACTCGGCATCTCCTGGAAATCGATCGATAAATCAATAAATCATATCATTATATTTGCAAAAACAAAAAAAAACAAATAAAAAGCTAGTGTATTATCGCATGAAAAATGAAAAATGATGAGTAAGATATAGGTAGTGAAAGGGAAGAGTGTTTACGAGTTCGCATCTTGTCTTCTAGTATACCTGGTATCCGATCGGCTGTGTTGCCAGGGGAGTGATGGCTGGAGAGAGGAACGAGGAAGGTGTCGAGGGGAGAGTCGAGGGCGACTGCAATCGAGGCATTCACCGTTAGGGTTACTGTGATAGGATAACTGATTTGTTGTATACGGTGTATACTTTACTTGTAGTTGAAGATTGTGGTAGTATCTATAAGAGCCAACTATAAGCCTAGGATTCTCGATTTCTCTTTTTATATGTATTGAGGAGAGTGAGTAAGTGATGCGATTTATGGATATGATGGGATGAAATTCGAAAAGATCCAAATCGATGAACATTATCCTTTAAATTCATAAATTACAAATAATGATCCACCCACATCCATGAATACCACCCTTTGGCCTTGCCCAGACAACGGAAGAGACTGCGGTGTGAGCGGCAGCTGGTGCGAGATGGACTGCAAGACATCTCTCTCTCCTTCACTTTCTCTTCATCTCTCTCTCTCTCTCTCTCTCTCCCTCTCTATCTCTTCTGTAGAAAAGTTGACGACAGAGTGGCAGTGAGAGAAGATGATAATGTGAGCTTGTGCTACCTGTGTACTTCCACCGGCTGCTCTCTGGTGTTGCTCCCCTTGTAGATGTGGCGAGGCCGTTGACGATGAGATGCGCTCCTCCTGGATCGGCTGCTCTGAAAACGACAACGTCTCTTTCAGTTAGGCTACATCTCTCCGTTGTACGTTTATATTTCCACGTATGCTCTTGAAACAACGACCCGCGGATGCAAACTGCAAAAGTTTCTGGATTGTATGGTTTATGGTTTATTCTTTTTATCCCGACACCAAAGCGAAAACCGCGAATCCCAATCCTTTTACATCCCACAAATCAGCGGCGGTTTTTTCGCCGATTCACTTTTTTCCCGGAAAATCATTTGAGAATTTCGATCAATCACCGTGTTTCTTACAAGGTATTGAATGATCAAACAAGGAGAGAGAGAGAGAGAGAGAGAGAGAGAGAGAGAGAGAGGTGGTGGTTGGTGCTACTTGGAGATACTCGGTTGATTGGGTGATGATTGATTGTGGGTGGTCGGTGGTAGTGCCGCCCTGTGGCTATCCTCCCCTTCACACATACACACACAAATACCCCCCCCCCCTCTCGCGCATCCAAGGTCGCCCTTTCCATAGCCATTCCCCTATCCAAACTCTCACACATCCCGAAAAATTCCACGCCCGCCGCGCGCGCATAATAAGCGGTGACGTCATGTGAATCGCATATCGATTAGCTTGGTGTTGATCGAAGAAAGTGAATGAATGATGCACGTGCGGATGAGTGGAATCATCGTAAATCGTGAAATCTCGAGGGGTCACTGATATCATCACAGCAAACATCGGAATCGCGACAATCACATGACATGATGGGTGAGGAAGGAAGGGGGGCTATTCCCGTATTACTCGTCCCATCAGCTGACAAGATGTGATAAATGCGTGAATGTTTGCGCGTTTATTGGAAGAGAGAGAGAGAGAGAGACAGGCGAGCGTGCAAGGTTTACTGTTAGTGATCAGTAAGGGATCAGTGATAAGTCGAGGACTGGGCAACTTGTCAGTCAGTGAATGAAGGAAACCATTGTATGTTTAGCTGCAAACCGCCGAATATGTGATCGTGCGAGGGACTTCCGCATATCTGCATATGTTTTTCAGTTTGCTCATCCTCTAGGTTATCCTGTTATCCGATAGTATCCGATTATAAGGTGATCCTGACTCCATCCTATAACGTAGTCGTATATCATCGCCCGTGCAAATCGCAAAAGTCCAAAGAATATCAAGTTACGCAAATCCTGCAACAATCCAGTGATCCAAAGAGAGTTGACGTGATTACATTCACAACAGTGGCTCTGCCATCTATGGTCCCGACCGTTGATTTTGTGATCTCTCTCTCTCTCTCTCTCTCTCTCTCTCTCTCTCTCTTTCTCGGTGGGAACTGGTAGGGGGGATGTGTCCAGTCGGGCTCTCGGGGGTGCCAGTCAGTGGCGCGTGGTGCATAGCCCCAGCAGGGGAGACCGCAACTCTCACTGACCCACTTCCAACCATGCAATAGCAACCCAACACCACAACAGCTTAGCGAAAGTGAGATTACATGGTTAGCCTAGCCACAATGTTGTAATCGTGTTATAAAAGAGATTATGAGAAGAGAGAGAGAGAGAGAGAAATCGCGCGCGCGTGAAGTAAAGTAAGCGCTATGAAAGGGAAAGGCGGTGATGCGTTCTCGCTTTTTGACCAACCACCAAATGAATACATCACCATCACTGTATGAAATCATCAAAGGAATGCGGTAGTGAATCATCCGTCCAATATTTCGGGCATCGCTACAATGACGCGATAGACACAACACGGAAATCGATTGGACTCTACCTTTCTGGAAATCCATCTCCATGCTGTTGAAATGGTACTGCTCATTTTCCATGTCGAATGGCGTGTCGCTCTTGATCCAAGGAGGCTGCGACATTGTTGTACCCTGAACTTGAAAAATCATAAACACCAGAGTGAAATGAATGCGTGAATGAATAGTGCGAAATGCAATTAATGAAGAGACATAAAAAAACAAGAAAGAAAAATGGTATATGGGCATTCTGCAAGCGATCAAACTAGAGACATGCGGAGCAGACGACTAGACTAGACAATATTTGCAATTACGAGAATGATGAAAAACTAATTTATGATAATTTATGATTCATAGAAAACTATAATATTGAAAGAGGAACATGGTGTTCAAAGTACGAACAGTGCTGTTCGAGTGACCAGTAAGTGAGGGACAAACAGAGAGAGGGAGAGAGAGAGAGAGAGAGAGAGAGAGAGAGATGCGCGAAGATATTGGCACGGCACGCAGAACAGTTTGCACAGAGAGAGGGGGAAAGAGAGGGAGAGAGAGAGAGAGAGAGAGAGAGAGAGATGCGGAAGTTTGTACAGATCGCGCACGGCGTGTAAATATTGGTTTGCTGCGTGAGATCAGTGTAAGCGGACCATTCTCCCTTCAAAGGGACCACGCACGTCGCCATAACAACTAATCGCGTTCAGTAATTAGAAAGACACAGAAATTTGCATAGTCGCATGCGCAATCATGGGTTGTATCTGAGACACAGAGTGTTTTGGGAGGGTGTGAATGATACCGATTGCAGATTGCAGTTTTATGTGGAAAGATGAGAAGAATGAAAAGATCAAGTTCTCGGTTGCTAATCCATGGCAAGTCCGCACAATGGTCAACTGAAGACAGGTGTTGTGGGGAGATAGAGATGCGATGTCAAGATATTGATGGTCAGGCAACACACTGAGACAAGGAGATAGAGAGGGAGAGAGAGAGAGAGAGAGAGAGAGAGAGAGAGAGATTTGCATGCTGTGTTGTTGTTGTTGTTGTGGGGGCGACGCGAGTTGTTGTTGTTGTTGTTGTGTAGTAGATCTTGTCAACACGGCGGATAAACAACTATGTACAGCGGAAGAGAGAGGAGAGAGAAGGAGGGAGTATAGCCGAATACAGACGCTGCAAAACGCTTAGTCGTTACTCGTTAGTTTGCAAAATAACAAACAACAGCAAGGAACGCTCTGTGTATAGGAGAAAACAGGGGAAACGAGTTGAACCGGTGTACCAGCTGATTGTTGATCATGATAGCACGTGTTTTGTTCAAATTAGCAACTGCTTGGTCCAGGCAATCGAAATGTTCGAAAGTAGGGTAAACAAGGAATGCACATTGACTAGTGATTGCGAGATCACACATTGCATAGTCCGGCTGCACCCACTGCTAAACAGTTCGAGAGAGAGAGAAAGAGAGAGAGAGAGAGAGAGAGAGAGAGAGAGAGAGAGAGAGAGAGAGAGGCGGAGACAAGAGCCGAGACACACTGTGCCATCCATACCATACATTACACAAATCAGGCGTTCGTGCAAACCAAACGAGAGAGAGAGGAGAGAGAGAGAGAGAGAGAGAGAGAGAGAGAGATGTGGAGGAATGATAGGGCGATCTACACATGGTCATTGTCGTGACATGTATGAAGGCCGCGTGCGCGCGTAAACTAAACACACAACAAAGGTGCACTACAGCGCAACACACCACAGCGCGCCTAAACCGCAATTGATGAGCGGGCCTTGAAACGTATCCAGTAGTAAACAATAAACAGTTCAAAGTTCACGGTTGCACAATGTGGACACAGGTGATGAAATAGCAACACCAACGATGATGTTTGCAGTACCGGGTCTCGGTTCTCGGGAATTCGCAGATCGTCGCTCGTTCGATAGCCATGGGGGAGTGGGCGGGGCATCCCGAGACTGTCCGTACCGCCACTCGCGCAGCCTCCCTTACCGCACCAGACATCGATCGGGATCAGCTGATCCAACAGCTGATTACCTGATCACTGTGGTAGGCATTGTTGCCGAACTGAAATTGATGGCTATCTGTGTGCGCGAGGGTGCGAACTGCGCTTTTTTGTTAGGCGTTTGGAGAGATCGTTAAAATGATAGTGTCCAGCACAGGACATTCTTGGTAGATTTGTCGGTCTACCTGCAGTCTATGACCAGTCTCTCTCTCTCTCTCTCTCTCTCTCTCTCTTCTGCCCGCCAGGTGTGTTTTGGGTTCTGTGAACACTTTTTCCCCTCCTCTCTTTTTCTAGTTTCGATTGTGCAATCCTGATCGAATCCCATTGAATACGAACAGTGAATAGCTGGAGGATATAATGAATGAGAAAGGGGTCAGAGGGAGAAGAAGAAGGAGAGATAGAGAGAGAGAGAGAGAGAGAGAGAGAGGGAGAGGGAGAGAGAGAGGGAGAGAGAGAGAGGAGTATGAAAGAGAAATGATGAAAACTCGTATATCCTGAGAGAGTAACTATGCGTCTTCGAATGACGATATGCTTGCGAGATTAGCACCATCCTTGTCAAAAAATAGCAACACATAATCTTGCAAAGCTTACAATCACGGATCATCATACGTCTGTATGTTGTATGTTGTTGAAAAACGAGAGGCACACTTTCAGACTCATTCTCATTACATAAAGAATATTGAACAGATTTTTTTTATTAATCGATATCAATGTGGACAACTTCGAACTTCGTAATTCATGTGACCAGTCACAGTATCACATTTTCGAACCTTTTTTGCAGATTCGTTGGGCGAGTTACGTAAAAGAGAGTTCATCGATTTTTTTTTCTTTGATAGAATCAAGTGTTTATGTAATATGTAAATATATCACTTTTTCAGTATTTTTGGTTAGGTCCGAACCGGGAACCGAAGCGACCTATCGTCGACAACATTGCCGAACGAAAAGTGTTCGGAAAAATAGGTATTTTCGAAGATTTCCTAATCTGGTTCGGTTCGGAAATTTTTTTCGGAGCGTTTTTCGGCGATCGAAGACAGCAGTAGTGATGATTGATTACGTTCAGTTCAGATACGTTAGTTTCATTGATAGATCAGTTTCAATGTTGGATCAAGTTTTAGCTGATCCTTCTCATTTGTCCGTTGTTTTAGGTTTAAAAAAATTTCAATTTCTCTATTTGCACCAGTCGCGCGCAAGCAGCGCAATTTGGAATATACTGAAGCTATCAGTGATCGATGCTCTGGCTATTAGACATGATGCAAATCTTTTATATATAAAAAATATGTGGTATTTTGCTCCTGAAGAAGTTGTTCTGCTTGAAAAATGGACGGGACTTTACAAGACTACAACTACAATACTGAACGTATGTGGACTTCTTTCTGAACCGTTGACTAGAAGAACTGATTGTATGAACACGAATGACAAAAATATTAGGAACATTGGTGGGTGGGTTTTTTTTTGTTTTTCTAATTTTGCGTCACTTATAGCTTGTTGAGCACGTTTACATACAGAATGAGAGTCGTCTAGACGAGCTTCCTCTGCACTTTATTCTATATCTGTTGCCGCACTTGTTTGCGATTTCTTTTTTTAGCATTCATAACGTTACATTTTATAGGTAAGGTAATGCTTTCGGCTTTCCTGATCATGTGGAAAAGCGAAACATCGAAACAAATCTTACTCACAAAGTGCATAGCATTGTTTCTTTTTTATGATAATTTCGTGTCTATCTCTATAGTGGGCTCGCAAATGAGTTCTACTCTTTTCACGAGAGACATCAGGGTGGTTAGACAACTATAAGAACCTTTTCTATGATGTTTTCAATTTGACAAAATATTGAGTGGGTACCCAAGATCGAACCCGTGGACATTTGCTTCCTAAGCGAGAGCGTTACCACTACGCCACGTGGTCATAAGAGAGTATCTGTTGAGTAGAGATATGAATGGCAAAAACAATATACAGTGCATATTGTTCAGTATACGGTAATGTCAAAATCCACGATAATTTTTAAACGAAAAATCCTGAGCTAAGTGCGAGCCTATTATATAGGCCATCCCCCATTTTCATCGTACGGCATTATCGCCGGCGAACTAGACAGAGGCGAAATGACGACGATTTGATGCGATTTCTCCCATTTTGGAGCATTTTTGTATGAAACCTGTGTGAAATCGATCGAAATTCAAAAATCCGAAAAACAGGTCCTCTTCGGACACCATTGAGGAATATCCTTCAGAAAACTGGTTTCGGTTTTTGTGAAATATTGAGAAAACTAATAAGTCGAAACTCAAAATTCGAAGAAACAGGCCCTGTGAAGAATACCTTTCCGGACCACATGTGAAAAAAAAACTTTGCTTCATTTGGCTTGCAAATGACCCTCATTTCCCTCATTATAAACCGCCAAGCTCGCGAGTAGCGCGGTCGAATGATCTTGCGCAGGCCGATTGCGGGCTATTGATGCATCAAATGATGTCTGGTAAATATTCTGAGAAATGACTGCCGTACGATGAACCGGGGGGACGGCCTAGATGCATCTATATAGAAACGTTTCTATGAGCTTGAATTCAGATACGGAAACAGGTTATCTCTATAGAGTTGAATAGGATGTGTATTAGTAACTAGATTTTGTCAAACAAGTTACGTGCTGTGGCACACATTTTATGATATCCTCATCACGTCTACACATATTTTTGGGAAAAAATAAACAACAAACATGGTACTTTCCAGACACATAAATAAATAGTGCACTATATACGCATAACTACACTGGTCAATTATTTATTACATCATGTTGTGCTTCTTTCGAAGCCGATGACGTCACTGTTCTCTCTAGTTGTTTTCCAGATTCCTCGTGTACAGGAAGGCGCACGGCTCGTCATACCGGCAACCCTGAAAACTCAAATGTTTTTTTTAATATTTGAACATATTTAATTAAAAAATGTATATTAACATATCAGATCACTGAACATTTCTCATTATCTGCGACACATTTTGTTTATCCCTTGCAAAACACACACATTATACGTGTGCATCTTTACAATAATCAGCTGGTTCTCTGAAATTAATTTGGCAGCTGCCACAGACATTCTTCCTGCTTTTGCCATATTCGTTTGAAATTACCGTGAAACATTAATACTTTAATTTGAGATATACGAAGCGAAAGAAGTTACAATAAAACAGCGAAAGTGGTGCATGATCTTTGAAGATTGAAAGATCAGAAACTACTGCAAACTAATTCGATGGTAAAAGAAGTTCTTGAGGGCAATTTCAGATAAATAAATTGGACTAGAATACCAATTATGCGATCAAACGAGAGAGATACAGAGGGGAGGAAACAGAGAAGGAAGGAAAGAGAGAGAGAGAGAGAGAGAGAGAGAGAGAGAGAGGGAAAAGAAGGAGAGGAGAGAAGAGTCAATTAATCAATCATTTATCCAGAATCGCTATATCCTGACTATACAACAAGTGCATACGGCACACCACAAGGGCTAAGCGCTGGGAGAAACACAGTTTAGCAACGAAGATGGTAGGGTCGAAGGTCGAAAGTCGATATTTGATCTATAATCAGTCGATAATCATTCGATTTCCTTTCCATAATCCATTAGAATTAGATACCATAATAGACGACAGTGGAGCTCCGAGTGTTCCATTTCTTCCATTATAATCCACGAATAGTAACTCCACGGGCTGGGTTGACTGCGTTCTCAATGATCTATTCCCCGCCTCGCTCAAGGGTACTGGGGGAAGATCATTTCGACCCGACCGCGCGATGCGAGAGAGGAAGCAGAGAAAAGAGACGGAATAAATGGTGCCAATGGTATTCATTTGTCGTGAAGTTTGCAAAAAATTTCGTAAAGCTTGCAATAAACAAGAGTAATTTAGATGCAATTGTGAATGTGAATTCTTTCACTCAAACGTAAAGTTTTTTTTTCTGCGTCAAGTAAGTATTTATTCGGGAAAACACGAGGTAGAAAGAAAATACCATATGAATACATAATATAATACGACTTTTAGCTATCATGGTCTTTTCAACTTTGTACCAACTCGTTCTCGCACTTCTCATGGGTGGCGCGTGGTTCCGTATTTTGATACAGCCCTTAAAGCAACAGAGGCGCTTAGTTTTTGACTTTGGTTTATGGCTTGGCCCATAGAAACACGAAATAATCAAAGAAAACGCGAAAGAACGGCGTTTCCTCGTTACCTACACGCTTACCAAAATGTGCACGTGCGAAGCTTGGTAAGGCGAATTCGAACTTCGCGCCAAAATGCTTATCGTAAAGTTGAGCTCTGTGCGCATATCGTCGATATGAGGTTGGCAGAGCAAATCGTTATAGTGTTGTGGTAACGCTCACGGTTTGTGAACCATACTATGCCGGTTCGATTCCCGCCACGTGCAAACAGTTTTGCCAAGTTCTCATAAGTGAATTTCGATGAACCTTGGTAACGCTAAACGCCCCTGTGCCTTTAAGAGCAGTGCATTTTTCAACAGGATTTATAGGCTTTGGAACTTACTCCCCCCTTCCATAGTAATGTCTGCAAAACATGAAACTGTAAAATCCTTCCTAGAAAGTAATCCCCATTTGTTGCCAGTTTCGAAGATTCGTAGACTGTAGTCAACATTCGATGCTTTCTGTATCATGTTACACTTTTTTCTTCTCATACCGTATGCCATTGCTCATTTTGCTGTACTGAACTGTTTCTCCAAATGTACACGGTAATAAAAATAAACTTATTATTATTATTATTATTATTATTATTTTCATTCTTATGGGAATAGAGAAGGTCATATTAAATTATCATATTATAAATATGTCCTTATTTGTCATTTCGTAATTATGTCCAATTGTCGATAATTCATCGAAATTGGATTCATTTTGTAACGTGTGTGAAGTAAACTTATAGAATGCAGTAGGAACGCGCATTAGAACATTTCCTACAAGTTGTATTCGCTATTCGGAAACAACATTGCGTGAGAAAATTATGAGATCATTTGGTCGCCTAAATTACGATACAACATGCAAAACCAAAAAAAATACACATCTATTACTAAGCTAAAATACAAAAAAAAGTAATATCTTTCGAAATACTACGTATCACAACAAGTTGATTGTTTTGCACTTTTTTCTATAAGTACGCTACTTCGTCTTTCCTGTATAGAAATGTAGAATGTAGATTTTTTCTATCTTCAATTCAATATGAAATTGCAGATTGCAGAATTTTTGCAGTTCGGTTTGGCGTATGCAGAACACGCTCGCTTTTCTGTTCTTTCCGAGATTCCACCCACACAGTCATGTCACTCAAGAAAATAAGGCGAATGTGTATTAAAATACAATTCGATAACCTATGCACACTT
This sequence comes from Rhabditoides inermis, assembly GCA_963966185.1. NCBI lineage: Eukaryota > Metazoa > Nematoda > Chromadorea > Rhabditida > Rhabditidae > Rhabditoides > Rhabditoides inermis. The sequence continues at coordinate 11,113 of CAWZYM010000148.1, forward strand.
CTATTTCCAGACTGCAGCGCTACGTAAGAAATTTGCGCATAATATCTCGTTCGGTCTCGCCACGATTTGCTTGAGTGACTGCTCACCATCATGCTCCTCTGTGCCCGGGGCATTCCGAGGCGAAGACGCGAGTCGGCCTTCGGAATCGCGTGGAACATGAATGCCTGGAATAGGTCCCATCAAGATTGTTCGGGTACGGTAGTGACGAGGATATTGAGGATACTGCTGTAGGAATTGGTTATAGAACGGGTTTAGTACTTATTGAATGACCTAGTGTGTAGTGAGTGGCGGAAATTAGGAGCTAAATATACTGTACTGTGTTTTGCACTATCACTCTCACTTACAGAAGCTTTTCCGTACTTTTTTTCAAATATTCAACAATCGCTCTCTTTCGTCATTTCACAAGAAAGCAGAAAAAGTCGTCAATAGAAAACGTAATCTGCTTTATTTAGAAGTTTTTTTTCTCACAGTTTCTTTCTTGTTTCTTCTGTTTTCCGGAATTTAGACAGAAATTCTTGCCACGTGGTGCTACTATTCCTGCATGTTATGAGCGGATGGAAAATTGCGAGTGTACTTGCGTCGGCGTTTCCTCCAGAGATTAAATGATGTGTGGTAGCTCTCACACTCTCACATCACTGCGCGCAAATGAATCAGTGTTCGAATGATCATATCCGGAGTGTAACTAATTGTAAGTACCTTCTCACTCACTCGGCAATCCAATCATAATCGAGCACGATGTGATTTGTAACACATGTGGGCGCGTCTAACTTTAGAGTCAGATTTTTTTTTCGGAATCGTCACAGCTGAATCTGACATCACATTCACTTTGAAAGAATAAGAATAATCGAGGTAGGTGATGGACGCCAATTCTTGACCGGTTCAAAGCATCAGAGTACTATGACTGACAAATGGGAGTCTCCGGTTGTTCCGTTGTTACCATGTAGAATGTATGCCTTATCGTGATAGTGTCTGCTTCCACTGGAAATTTTAGAGGGAAGGGAGAGTGGGTGAGAGATACTCAAAATGCTAATAGCATGTTCGGTGGTCGCAGTGGTTTATCAGGATCGCTCACTGTGCAGGCTATCTGTATGAGACAGGTGTATAAATGATATATAATAATTGTGTGAGGCGCAGTTTATATCGGGATAGAGGACAGAATTATGACACACGTCACGAACAGCACAACTGAACAGAACACTTCCCACCGTTTAACGACTTGAAATCTTATTAGACATATTTCATGCAATATTATTCAAGGAAATAGTTCTCCGGGTCACTGTGGAAAATTGATTTACCCTCTAGTTCCACTTCAGATAGCGAGGAGACCAAAGCGCGTACATTCATACTTTCATTCAGACGAAGCTACTTTACTCTCATGATCCCGTCCGGAACAAACATTTTCTTCACTTTGATACGGTACAATTAATCTAATTCTAATTTCTCACCTGTGTAACAGCAATGATCGCAGCGAGAACGACGAGCGAGAAGACCTTCATTTGAGTGGGAGAGGGGAGGGAACCCGGTGTACCTATAGTGAATCAGCATACTGCAGAGGTGCAAAATATTTACAAGAATTAAGCAAAAATAGCCTTTCGGGCGCATCGCGTTTTCTGAACTACAGAAGAGGACAGAAGAAAGAAATGAAGAAGAGATAAAGAAAGCAATTAAAGAAAGATAAACGAAAGTCGACTTCTGATAAAAGATATTGCAACAGTAGTATTGGAATGCGGTTGAGAGATACCCACAGTGACCATGAGAACGTTTGAGTGAGTGAGGCAGAGTGAGTTGAATGAGAAGATCGGGAATATGAATAGGGTGATGGGAGTTTGCGGGAGTGGAGATTGTGGAAGGTGGAAGGCAGCAGCCGAGCTGCTCGACTCTTATGCGGCTGTAGAGACAGGGCCATTTTCGCAGGGGGCGGGGCCTCGCTGGAAGCTCATGTCCATTTACAAAAGAACCGCCTCGGCAAGCGAGAGCCGGGAGACAAGTTAGAGATTAGGATGATGTGAAGTGATCGAAACATCAGAGATTGACTTATTTTTGCAGCATGAAAAATTGGTATGAGCAATAACACATGATGAACGAAGTGGATGATTGGAGTTATGCAAACAGGAAATGTGCGGTGGCATTTCTTATGATGCGAGGGAATCAGATGCATGTGACTGTCGCGTGTTGAGATTGAAAAATATTTCAGCTAAACGGTTCGTGGGAATGTGCAAGTTGTATTTATGTAAGTTGATCGCGGGAACGTCTGAATCAGGAAGGCGATGATGTAGGCGTCATATACTTGTAGACTACTCTACTCGCTTCCGTGAGAACGTCACCGCATTGAGAGTCTCGCTGTCTAGGTTATTTGAGGTTGTGAGAATCTTTTCTTGAGTAATCGAATATTCTGAGTTTGTGTTTGCTTTTGTGACAGAAACAACATTATTGAATCTGTGTTTGTAAATATATTTTGCTGTTTGATTATTCTAGCGATCTCATAGAGTGACGAATAATATAATACGTTTACAGAAAACCGAGAGTATTTCATTAAATAAGTATTTCTTAAAATAACGATGCTCCAGCGAACCGTCTGCTCGTCTCGCGTTTCTCATAAGCGTGCACTCTCTCAGTTTTTCATCGGGACGCGGAAATATATTTGTCTTGAAGCGCCATTGAATTTATTTTTATTTTTTGCTGATGATTTGTTTATGTGTTTCACATTTTTTTCTCATTTTTTATAGAGATGCTGTAGCGCCTCGGTGTGAAATATTCGGAATGCGCGTCTCCTCACGCCCGCTCAACTAGGAATCCAATTATCTCTTTCACTACTTATCTGTGATATTCTCTATTCATTATAATCATTGCTCACACAATGTGCGAGTCTCCGAGATGGAGGAAGATCCTGTACGTGAAGCAGCCGTGGCCGGACAACTACTCGGGAGGCGACGAACAGTTCCTAAACGAAATGAAGAAGAACGGTGCGTTCAACACTTCAATTTCATTTGTATCAAGAAATATTCGTTATTAATACAAATGTCATATATCTTTCGTGACATAATATTGCACTATATACCCAATTTCAATATGAAAACGTATATACAATTCCGGATGAGACTCTAATTGCGTACAGTCGAAGTCCGTAGACACAACGCACTTTGTTGTTGAAACACTAAAGGACAAAAGGACTATTGCTTATTCACATTTAAACGATTGTATAAATATGTAATTGTGAAAATAATCTACCAATGTTCAGTGAGCGTCGTGAAGTACTCGTACAGTTCTGCGCTGGCGGGCGCTGCTCATCTGATGACTCACCTCGCCGCAGTCGCCCTCCACGCCATTCTCTTCTTCGCCGTCCGACACGAACAGGTATCGATTTATCGATTAGAAATAGCTTTTGACCATCTCATGAACCACGCGGAGTCACGTGATGGCGCGTCGATGAGAGGAAATTGATGTGGGGGGCCACTCAAATGACTAGTGTGGAAAAAATTGATGGGTAGGAAGTGCGTGAGAGGTATAAAGTGATTGAGTCGCAAGTACACACTGGGGTATATTTGCTTTGTATATGATTGTAATTGTCACTAGCGATGTTTTTTTTATTATTATTACAATTCCTATTTTGATGGATAGACATGTCGTATGGATTTGAAACATACGACATACAATAGTCGGCTTTGATTGCTCGTATCTCTTATTCTGTGCTATTTTGAAATTCCTAATAATACATTACGACATTACGGATTGAGCGACTATCATTAAGGTGTGGTAAACTATATGCTTAATGAGACCCCGATCGACTAATAAAAAAACATAACATTTGTTTTACCTCTAATTGGCTCTGGCTGATGTTCTCCCATTCCCACGGGCTCGGCATATTGTATCGTCAAAGGCTAACGCTACCTCAGAATTTTATGTATTTCTGATTATACGTTAGTGTATTAATAGTCTAATAATTGAGTATTGTATATTCAAAGGGAGAATACCGAAAGAGGAAAGATGGCGGGCTTACAGTCTCAGTACGAGTTATTTGTAGAATTCCGTGTAAAACCTGAACTAAGTATAAAATAGTTTACTTACTGACTGCAGATCTCGCCAGTCGTCGTTGCCTCCATCTTCTGTCTCGCCTCCGTTCTCCTCTACCTCATTCACTCGTGGCTGTGGCAGGAGAAGACTCATGTCAAGGTGCGAGTTGTATCTTTACTCGCACCGTTCACTAGTACTAGTTGTTATGCAGGAGCGCCTCGCTGACCACGCTCACACGCTCGCCACATTTCTGCTTTTTGGACTGGCACTCACGCCGATCATACGGTGAGCGAGACAATAATAATAACATCCAGTTCATTACCGTTTACAAGAAACAGTGCAAGACAGTACAGCAATTGCGGTATGCGGAAGGGATATGGGGTGAGACGGTTGTTGCAGTACCCTGACGGACACAATCTCGACGGACACGATCTACGCGCTGTCGTCGCTCGCCACACTCGCCAGCTGCGTCTTCCACGACTACGGAATAGACGCGCCCATGTCAGTACGGGGCGAGAGTACAACTACGAAATGTACAATTATATGTTCATTTGGAATGAGCATATACTAAAATTGGGGGGAAGAGACTGTTCATATTTGACAATCAGGAATAGTGCATTATTTCATTGAAATTCATCATTTTAACCGTTACCTAGGCTAACGCAAATTGTTTTTTTTTAACTAGCTGTGATGTTGAATATACGTGCACTTGACTATTTAAATCATGAACTATACAGAGGCATGTTTTTTGTGATTTATTTATAAAAGTAGCAACAGCTTTACCGAATAGGTTAATTTGAAAGTGGAACTCGTGACGTGATTGAATGTTAGCGTACGGTAGTTCTATATTTGTGAGGAGGGCTCATCTCTTGAGTATTGAGTATAAGGGAAAACGAGGAATTTCCTCGTTGGTGCATATTTTTTCGCACAGCTGCACTTGGGTTGAATAGGAGTGCGATGGCTGACAGCACAATGCATCGTGTTTTTCGTGTGCCTGTCATCTCTCGAGATTCATTAGACTACTACACTGTTTTCCTCTTTTCGCGCACGTCAAAGTACTTTAGTTGCCTGGGGATAGGGAACGCGAGTGTTCCTGCCTCATTTACACCTGGAATTATGCAAGTTCCACCTGTGAATGTTGGAGGGGATTGCTCGTGACGCTGCTTGTCTGCTGGATACAATAATAAAAATGAGCATTGATAAGTGTCATATTTTGCAATAAGGGAAATAGCGAGATAAATATTTTGTGATTCGAGATAAAATACTATCTCGCTATTTAGCGAGATAGTATCATCAATAGATCAATAAACAATATTGAAAAGTGGAAAAAAGTTACTAATACATATTTTTGCGTTTCAATGTTTCAAATGTGTACAGTGTGGTGTTGCAGCGTGTGCCGTCCAGTGTCTGTCTCGTGCGGGCTGGCCGCGTGTGTCTTCCTCATCTCCCGTCTCGAGTCGAACCACGCCGCATTCCTCCTACTCTCCATATCATTCGCCCTACACGAATACTGGCCGAGAATCAGGTGCGCTCAGAGTTCATACATCTAGAATATACTCATGTGAAGATTAAACCTGTAATTTGTATGACTACTGTAGGATGGTATGAGCGGAAGGAGTGTGTAACAGATAGTGAATGATTGTTTGCAGGAACCGTCTGGTGTCGTTTGCTCCTGCCTGCGTGTCGCTCTCCCTCCTCTCCAATGTGTGTTGTGTTCTGCTCCTCCCTCGACAGCTGCGAGCCCTGTGGGCGGGAGGCTATGTGGTGGTGAGATCTTCTTCCATTACCATTATCCATATTTCAATTGTGTATTCTTGCAGGATATATTTTATAATAATGATAAAAACTTTGAGGTAGTGTTTGTGTTTCCTGCGGTGTTGATCCGACTGCAGGCAGGCAAGAGGAACATCCACGGACCATGGGACGAGGCGGTCCCCAAGAGGGGGTAGAAGGAGGGACAGAATGTATAGTGTCTTGTCTTGTCGTTTATAGTCTGGGATCTACTTGAAGTGCCGTATTTGTATCTCGCTTACGCAACTTTCTCTTATTTTTCTAGCCGATCAATGACGATTTTGAATCTTTCGCTATAGCTGTACGGGTTCTGTGTGTTTGGTTTGTATAATTTAGTATTATAATAAAAAGTTTTTTTATTGTTGTTGCTGGACAAACATTGATACAGACAGGTTGTTCATACCTTTAGAATATCTAAGAATACTTGTGATTTGAATTGAATACTGATCTTACATCTTACTCGATTGTCTCGTTGCAGTTCACATTCACACTTTGAGTGTGGCGTGACGACTGACCGGGAGAGAACCATCCATCATTCATGTCGTGAGTTATATGTACTAGGTTGTGCATGATGCATGTAACGTCTTTTTAAATGCTTAATTGATTTATAGAGGTGACAACGGGGACGACACGGCGTCATCGCCGGTGAAGGAAGTGGGAGGAGGAGGGGAAGGCGCGCCTCCCGCGGCAGCGGAGCAGCAGCCGCCCCGTCGATTCGAGGGAGGACCGGGAGACAGTCATGCAGGGGTGCGTGCGTGATTAGTACATCATATTATATTACTTAAAAGTGATGAGCTGCTGTGGATTCGATATAACTGTTTATTTCGATTTCATGTATTGGCTGAAACGTAATCCCGACGGTGCCGGAACATTTTTTTTTTAAATTTTATTTGTAACATTTCTTGCAAATTTGAGAACAGTTATAGGCTAACGTACAAGTAAGTAAGTTTGTTACTGTATTGTTGAGTTTATTGGATTGAAATCTTTAATAGTTGTGTATGGGAGGAAAAGCTATTTTCGAAATTGGATGAAATCGAAAGACTGCATTGTTCAGCACGACGACATACACGGGATGCACGGCGGCGGTGGGTACGGCGGTCCTCCTGCCAAGCGCTTCCGCCGCGCCGACCAGGACCCCACCAACCCAGAACCCAGCCTCGTCGTACACGTACGCAATCTAGGACCCAGGGTACGAAGGGTTTCGCGGTTTCACGGCGCAAGCACACTGTGTTTGAGACTCATATAGATTTCTAATTTTTAAACATACTGTTTGAAGGCAACTGAGGCGGACCTGCTGGAGTCGATGTCGACGTTCGGTCTGATCGCGTACGCTATATGCATGCCGAACAAGAGGATGGCACTGGTCGAGTTTGAGGAGATCGAGGGTGAGTGGAGGAAGGAGGGACATTCAATCCGTTTGCAGGTGCGAAGAAGTGCGTGGAGTTCGCGGCGGCGAATCAGATCAACGTGGCCGGGCAGCCGGCGCTATTCAACTACTCCACCAGCACAAACATTCAGGTGAGCGGAGTGGACAGTCGGAAAAGAAAATGAAATCTCTCTTCCTGATTGTGATATGCTTCTCGTTCTGTTGGTAGGTAGTCATTTTGCTGTTTGTTTCAGCGCATGGGTCTGGAGTGCGAGCTGCCGAATAAGGTGCTCTGTATCACCGTCTTCAACGCCCAGTATCCCATCGATGTAATTGTGGGTTTGACGCTTTTGAACGACTATGGTTTTTGCTTATGAATGTAAATGTAATGTCCAGTTGGAAAACTCGCCACAACTATGACAATAACATGTCCTGGTTCATGACGTCTGCATTTTTCTTCAGGTGATGAACGAGATCTGTCGAGCGCACGGTGATGTGAAGAGAATCGCCATCATCAGAAGGCAGATGCTGCAGGTATCTCAATCACGTTTCTTGGGTTCTTGATGAGAATCGATCAATCAATCGTTTATCCGGAATCGTTATATCTGAATATGACAACACAATCATAATGATATGAAACATACAGTAGTTCCTAGGATGCTAGATACATAATAGGCTAACGCCGGGGAAAGACAGGAAGGCTGACGAGGTTAGTGGCGGGAAGACGATACTTGATCGATAATCATTCCTGGACCATTAGAGTACCATTCTTGACGTGAAGAGCTCCGGGGTTTCCTTTGCTTCCATGCCAGTTAGTATCTCCTCGCGCCATAGCTGCTTTCACGTGAGGGTACTTCCCGCCGCCTCACTGGTTACTCGGGAAGGATTTTTGTCGATGACCGAACATTCGGCGGCGGCGGGGCAAAAATGAGGGCCCGATCGCACGCCGCGGGGAAAAGAAGAAGAATAAGAAGAATAAGAATTGTTGAGAATACGGAGAGTATTCTAAACGTCGTAATGGACACATTTCATTTACGAGGGGGAGAGAGAGAGCTGCTAATGGCTGTCTCTTTTAGGCCCTGGTTGAGTACTCTGACGCTGACACTGCGCGTCGCGCCAAGCACGCGATGAATGGAGCCGACATCTACAGTGGATGCTGCACACTCAAAGTCGAGTTCGCCAGGGTGAGTGACAGCAAACACCTTAGCGTTACGATGGCGACAAAGCATTTTGCAGTTGAAAAGAGTTTAGGTGTTTATATGAGCGTTCGAAATGTGAAGATGAGCAATTTGTCTTACTGTATTACATATATTATGTATTATTTCAGGCGGAGGAGGTTCGGGTGCAGCACCCGGGACCGGACCAGAGGGATTTCACCCTGCCACCAGGTGAGTGATAGACGACAATGAAAGGGGAGGAAAGGGTCATAACATGTCCACAGTCACACGTTTATACTTCACTCCACATTGTTATATCACATGTCACGTCCACAATGACATTCTTATTACATTTCTACCACTATCACATACATTATCTACAAGCTATTGTACATGTAACATGTTCTCTTGTTTTGTACCCGCATTGTATATCTACATCATATTTTCACTCGCATTTCACATTCCACACACATTCTACAACGGAGAATTGTGGAGAGACACGATACGTGGAATAAGTGATACACGTACGGACGACGTACATGCGTACATCACAGAAGACGTACACAGACGACGTACACAATACATGTGATACTCAGAAGACATGAGTGAAGAAACGACGGACGACACGACACGACTTCTGCCCACAGGCTATACAAGGAGGCAGAGAGACAGCAGACAGAGAGAGACACGCACACAGTCACACTCTGTCTAATCCCTGCTTCGTTGCCAGATGCGCTCTTCACTCGATGTCCCGATGACGTCTTGATCCCATCTGTCTCTCGTTTCAGCATAGGATGTGTATGGTAGGCATGGACACTCTTCTCTCTCTCTTGTTTGTTTTGCTGTGTGGACGTGTGTGTGTGTGTGTTATGATGGCTATCTTGGGTTGATTTCTCGGAGGTGAGTTGGGGTTGGGGAAAATGAGGGTCGAGTGTTGTGTTTAAGATGAACAGGCAGCGGCCGAGGAGCGCGAGAGACTCGCCACTGGAGCCAAGAGGACCCTCATCGATGATCGTGAGTGGTTCCTTGATTCGGCCCAGGCTTCAGAAACATTGTCGTGTATTATAGACCACTCTGGCTGTGCGCGCGGCGGTGGTGCTGCGTACACGGGTGGATATGGAGGAGGAGGGGATACTTCGACCCCTGCCTATGCGGGAGGGGCAGGAGGCTATGGAGACAGGGCGGACAGGGGAGGCGCACATGCAGCAGGAGCAGCATATGCAGCCGACAGGGGAGCATATCGGTGTGTGCGGTGGGGTGAAAGCTATTGTCGATAGTTGCATTGGTCTTAACGATTGTGATAGGCGAGAGAAAGTCCTTTGTGATCAGCCGATCGTTGTTGATGTGTGGTGCTGACTGTGTTGTGTTTGAGTGGCGGCCGGGGCGGCGGTGGATTCGACTCTGCTCGCGGTGGATACAACGCGTCTTATCCGCCTTCCAATCCCTACAATCGTCAGTTGAATATATTCGAATCAGCATTTTCGACTATTCGACTGTTTGAAGCATGTTTGATGAGTGCTGATTTCAGAGGGCGGTGGCGGGTACGGATACGAGGGAGAGGGAGGAGGAGGAGGGGAGTATGGATATGGAGGAGGAGACGGATACGGAGGAGGAGGAGGCGGATGGGTAGCGCCCCCCGCCGGTGGAAGGTAAGCACGAGTGGTCCGAGAGAAACAGGTTGCTTTTATGGAGTATGGTAGAGTGGTGTATCGCGTAGCACATTTAAATATTAGGGCCTCGGCAGACTTATCGCAATCGCCGAATCGCCAAGCTTGGCGTTTTCGAATGTTAGCGATTCGCCGGCGATTCGGCGATTGGGTATCACCCGACGTAATATCTACGTACAAGTGTTAACAATGTTTGTTATAATTCAAATCATAACAAACATTCATAGACTAACTCATTTGAACTGAGAAACATAAATAATAAGATAGGGAATGCACTTGCGCGCGCTGGTTTGTCTGAAATCGCCAAATCGCCGATGTCCAAATCGCCAGCCTCGGCGATTTTGGAATTGCCTACTCAAAATGATAACTCAACTTGTAATTGAGAATATGATTCATATTTTTATGCATTTTGTGAAACAAAAAATTTGCAGTAGTTCCCGAGATTGTCTTACACAATATTTGGAATTTCAAACCATCACCAAGACGGTGTTCATAGCGAATTATGTTCAGATATCTGATAAGAGTGAGTATATGTAAGAAACTTATGGAAACAAATATGACATATGACATATGTCAAAACACGACCGTAATAGTCGTGGCGATTTTGGAATCGCTTAATTCAACTTAGCGATTCCAAATTCGCCAAATCGCCGGGTTTGGCGATCTCTTGCCGATTCGCCGGCGATTAGTATGCCACCTCATTGGCGATTTTGAAGCGATTTTAGAATCGCTGGCGATTTCAGAAAATTCGATACGTATGTTTCACTACAGCGATTCGCTGACGATTCGGCGATTGCGATAAGTCCGCCGAGGCCCTTATTCAAGAGTCTTGAATTATGTTTCATAGTGTGGTTGAATTCTTTTAGGCATTTCTAATTTCATCTTGTCACTTCTGTTTTATTCCAGACATCCGATAGGTCGCGTGGTGATGGTATACGGTCTGCGTCCCGGGGTCCTCAACTGTGACAAGCTGTTCAACCTGCTATGTCAGTATGGAAACTGCGAGAGGGTGAGTGGGTGCGCTGGTCACCCTTGTATAGCGGTGTTTGTATGTTTCAGTGGTGCATGTATTTCAAATAGCGCGTGCAGCGTGCAATATTATCTTTTTTTTACCACTTTCTCAGATCAAATTCATGCGCAAGAAGGACGACACTGCGATGGCTGAGATGGGAAGCAGTGAGCAGGTAAGAGAGAGAGGAGGAAAGAGAGGCGTCACCTTCTATCCTTCAGGCGCAGTCGGCTATCGACCATCTGGATGGCGCTGAGCTGTTCGGAATGCAGCTATCTCTCCGACCGAGCAAGCAGGATGCAGTGCACGAGATACGGTACGATGGAACGTTTGTGATTGGAGTATCAAAAAATACTTTTCAGTGATCCGTACGATTTGGACGACGGGACGCCGTCTTTCCGAGACTACTCGCAGTCGAGGAACCAACGGTTCGCCACTGCTGAACTGGCAGCCAGGAATAGGTAGGGAGGGGGGAGAGTGAAGAGAGAGAGAGAGAGAGAGAGAGAGAGAGAGATAGAGGAGAGAGAGAGAGGGGAGAGAGAGTCCTTCCCGTTTCTAGGATCACTCGTCCAGTGGCCACTCTTCACTGGTACAACGCCCCTCCCAATATGACCGAGGACAAGATGAAGGAGGTGAGATCAGACATCACTTATGAATTATGTTTCACAGTTTTGTTCAGTGATATTTTATTCTGTATTGTCAATGCATTGTGTTTACTAGTTTGTAGCGAATGTTGAGTCCCGATGCAAACTAGCGCATACATGTAACGTTTCAACATAGTTAGTATCCACTTATACCTTGCCCCATTTCAGCTGCTGTCCGAGAAGCGTGCCGCCGCCCCCGTGTCTGTATCCGTGCTTCCTTCGAAGTCGGACCGCAGCCTGAGTGGACTGGCAGAGTTTGCCACTGTCGCCGAGGCGAACGAGGCACTCGCCCTCGCAAACCACACCCCCGTCGGAAGCCCCACCGGAAACCTGCCCTACATTGTCAAGGTGAGCAAAGGGGAGAGGAAGGGAGAGAGAGGACTCGCTTTGCAGCTCGCCTACGTGGTCGACCGCAACTCTGAGCCTGGCCCGCCGCCAGCCCGCGGAGGATTCAGGGGCAGAGGAGGTGCGTTGTCTGTTGCCACTATCTGGAGTGTGTACTCATCGACTTGTTCAGGTTTCCGTGGTCGTGGTGGTCGGGGCGAATTCCGCGGCGGTCGGGGCCGCGGTCGCGGAGAGTACAGGGGAGGGAGAGGGGGACACGGATACGAGGAGAGTGGATACGGAGGGGGCGGATATGGCAGCGGACACGGCGGAGGGGCGAGTGCATCCGGCGGAGGGGCGAGTGCGGCCGGCGGATATGGGTACGGATACGAGGAAGAGCGCAGACCCGCCTACTGAGATCCCCTCTCGTGTTCCACATTCTAATCAGACCCGAGTTGTATCATGTTAGACTATTGAGATGTTGTCACTCACATTTATCAATTCAGTATTCCATTCAGTATATCTATCGAATCTAAATCACCGATTCATCCAGCATCTCTTCAGCGTTTCGCTTTGTTTACTTTTTTGTCCGACATTGTATTTTGAATATCGTACTCTGGCAAGTTGATAAACTATTTATCTTAAAACGGAAGGCACAATAAATAAGGAATATATCTCTGGAGATCACCGGATCAGGGGAGAGTCACAAGGAAGTGAGGACATTGGAAGGGAGTCTAGATGACGTTGCTGGTGGTCTCGGGAACGATGCTGCACCCGAGCAGGCCCTGTCCGTTCCAGCGACCCGGACGGATCTCGAGGCGGTTGGGGCGAGAGTCACGCAGCACAGTCACACGGATCACCTTCTGGAACGATTGTGGGACTAGTCACGTTTGGCAATTTGTTGTGTACGGAATGTGCTAGGATTTGTGTGTTTCAAACATTTTATAGAGAATTTGTGAGTTATAAAAACAATGTAACTTTAAAAATCACTCACTCCCTCGCTGCTCTGAACGAGCTGGCCGACCTGCTTGATGTCGTCAAAGTTGCCGTGGTGGATGGAACTGAAACACGAGCAGTCCAACAAGTTGCGCGCAGACTGTGTGATATTACGGAAATTGGTGAATGGAACTGAATACTGAATGTGAGAATGGATAGAGACAAGGTTGATGTTTTCCTACCAGGGTTATGATCTCTTGTAGTAGATAAACGTGATATACAATAATCACACTGTGCAAAGTGGTGTTACCCGAACTGTATGATGAGGTCTCCTACGTGCATGCCCCCGTCGGCGGCGGGCGAGTTGGGGGCGACGGTGGCCACCCTGGCGAACGGCGTGTTCGACGAGCGGTGCACCGGGCGGTCCGCACTCGGCTGCAATGACCACGCGAACATTAGTATCACATTACTTCATATACACAATATAAAGCATTATATTCCCATCCTCCCACCTTGTCGTTCTGCACGTGCTCGGCACTGTCGGCGCTGGGCCGCTGCATCTCGTGTATCTCCGAGATGAGCTGTCCGATCTTCTCGGTGAGCGCGACGCGGTCGTTCCGCAGGCACACCAGCTCAGCGCGCGCGTGACGCACTGAAAACAAAACCAATTGGCTAGGAAAAGCACATGTCTATAAAACGGAGTTGAAATCCGCTTCGTAATTTCCATTTTTGCATCGTATATTTATGGTATAGCGAAGTCTACGTCTCTTCCACGTCATAAAATTATGCCACATCAATCACAACAATGTTTTATACAACGACGAACCCGAGTAGACGTCGATGGTAGCGATAGGGAAGCCCTCGGCGTCGACGAGCGGTGAGTCCATCGTCACGTTGTTCTGCAACAACTGCTGGTTGACGAACAAAAATACAAGACAACAAACCGCCGTGAGGATGGCTTCGTTTTCGGCGATCTTGGAGTCGATCTCGTCGCGTTCCTTCATTAGCTGCTTCGCCTCGTCCATCGCTAAATAGAACAAAGTGATGACACACAGAAGAAAAAAAATCATCAAAACATAATTCTAATCTTCGCCGCATAATAAGCATAGAAAAAGCATGACAAAAACAGCTGATATGGTAGTGAGAAATGCAAAATGATGGTGCGTTTTGCCGCCAATTCTCACTGGGCGTTCTTAAAATTTCAATCGATATTTCTATTAACGTTATTTAAATATGTATATGCGAATCTGTTTTTAATTATGTTGATATGGTATTAAAGTAGACACTAAACACTTTGATTTTCGAAACGGGTATTCTTGCTTACTCAGTTTGTGCACTTATATCGCCCAAAAATCTTTTGGCGCGCTCATAATTCGTCCCAGTCACGCGCGCCGCCCACTCCTCTATTGTTATCTTTCCTCTCGCCGTCCAATGCTTCAGAATTTACTTGTTTTGCGTTTGTCTTTTATTAGATTTACATTGTCGAAGTGTTACGTTACAATTTAGTTCTGAATTATATTTTAAAACTACTTGCGTCGCGTAAAGAGCGTCAGTTTGTCTTGATTCAATGCAACAAAATCGAACAAATACTAACACAAACCTGCGCCAAATATCACAAACTGTGCAAACCAGATAATTTGGCTATTCAATTACTTTTTAACAAATTGAACATATGCCTTTGCTTAATTTCATAGAAATTTCTTCTCAAACGGAATCTTTTCTCGCGCATCTCTCGAACAACGATGTCAAAGTGCATTCTCTGCGCTCTCTGAAGCAGCATGCTCTCTAGGCGCGCTCTATCTGCCGCGCCCGCCGAAGGCGAGTTAGCAGCCAGCGTGACTGGAATCCTCTAAGACAAAAGAAGGGGCTCTGCGCACTCTTAAAGACAAAATAAAGAAGAAGAAAAAGTTCACGCGAATCGCAGATCACTGGAAAAAATCGAACGTGTTTCATTTTACATTTTGCAATCAAATATTTACTCCACTTTGTATCCACGCGCTACTAACGCTAGTATTTCTGTTTGAATATGGCTGATACCAAGCATAGGTTAAGTAGCGGTCAGTCTCTTCAAACTACTGCCAAAATGCCTCCCAACTACTCCCGAAATGCCTCCCAACTACCCCCGAAATGCCTCCCAACTACAGTAGAGGTCAGACTCAACTTTTGCTGGCAAAAGACCCTCAGAAAAAATCTCAGAACGGCCGCGCACCCTCAGAAAGATTCCCAGAAAGATCTCAGAACGCGCCCCACCCCCAGAAAGATCCTCAGAAAGTGGCTTTTTGTATTATAAAGTGGTTTTTGATACATAATCGAGTCTGACCTCGCCTTACCCCCGAAATGCCCTCCAACCACTTCAAACTATAGTTCTTTGCTCGCAATAAGTTGCGCGCGGTGGGGTAGATCAGAGGAAGACGGAGAGTCAGCTTTCTGCAATACCGCGTAAAACAAGAGAGGCAGACGGTTATGGCACCGTATTTCGAACTGCATCTACGGCATTGAGACTGGAGAGGAATCCTCGAAGACGATGAAACTCTCGGAGACGTCTCTTCGCGATCGATCGTTGAAGCACGGATCTTCCGCCGCCGAGATCGAAACTTCCCCAGAAGCCGCAAGCAGGGGATGACAAGCACCACCAATAGCACGTACGCATCCTCGGGACTACCGAAATCCGTGTTATGGGGACTCGCAGTAGGCGTTGCATTACTGTATTTTACCGTAACCTTGCCGTAATTTACATAATTGTACTGTGCTACTTGATTCGAGATAAACATTCTGAATTCTGAATTCTGAATTTCGAACTGCAAGCGAGGTAGATCGAAAACTATAGCTCTGGCGCCGAGTATAGCGAATGCCTTTCAACTACTTCGAACTGATTCGGAAACGGCTTTCGAAGAGACTGACCACGTCTTTAGTAGCATCAAGAGACCTTCCATGTTCCGCCGCTGGGCGCTCCACCGGTGAATCACTTTTTCCATGCTTTTGCGCAAAATATTTTCGCTTCCTCCCCAGTCTCGAGCCTAGAGAAAAATGGTTATTACAAGGACATGACCGTACATGGATATATTCCGTTTGAACGCTGCAGCTCAACATTTTTCATGAATACCATAATGTTGTCCGACAACTACGGTCCGATTGACAGAAGTGCTTCATTTTTGGTTTATTTTTATAGTTCGGTGCTATAACAAAAGCCAGAGGGTACACCTAAAAAGGCACAGTGGCTACTTATTTTCGTCCCGATATAGAGTATTATTAAGCACGTTTCAACTTGACACATTTGCATTTTTGCGCGAAAGAACGACGATTCTACGTTACGTTCGAATTCAAAAATTTTCCCAGCGAATTGCCTACCGCTCAGCGGTAGGCATTCAAAAAATTCAATACTGCAAACTGCAAATTTAGGGTTGGAATAATATTAACGCGAAATTCATTCGCTCGCTTCATAGCGCAGTGCATGTGCTGCGTTGTGGCCACGGCCCGGCGCGCGTTCAATGACCGCGGAACTGCTGCGTAGCGTGCGTTCATCGGTTAGTTCAGTGAACAAATAAGTAACACTACAGGGCTGTGCTGACCGGAAATCCTTAATCCAAAACATTTGTCAAGGGCGGCGCGAGCTCGGTGTCGCGAGCTCGGTGTCATATGTTGCTATTTCGAGATACTTTTCGTATTATGAAACAAACAGTTTGCACCAATAGCAACATATCGTCGCGAATTTCAACCTTGAATTTATGTGCAATAGTACAATACATATCTTAGACTTGAATATTCCTTTTTAGGATGCCTATTGAACGATGGATCTTGATAACCGGTGGGACAGATGGTATCGGTCTACAAACGGCAGTCGATCTTCTCAGAGATCCGTCAAACTTCGTCATCATTCACGCACGATCATCTCGTCGTAGCGATGAAGCCACTGAAATTATCAAGGAGAAGCTCGGTCATTCCCGTATTGAGAATCTCGGATTCGTCTTTGCCGATTTTTCCAGTATGACTGAAGTTCAGTCTTTGATTCCTGTCGTCAAGGAGAAGTATCCACATCTTAATGTACTTCTTCTCAACGCTGGAGTACTTCAGAAATCTCGTACTCTTACTTCGGATCATGTGGAGTCTACGTTCCAGATAAACCACCTCAGCCACTACGTTATTGCTCGTCAGCTCACGCCTCTTCTCGCTCAGAATGCTCCTTCTCGCATTGTATTCGTCAGCAGCATGTGCTACAGCTGGTATCCACTCGACTTTGATGATTTGCAATGTTCGAAGAACTACGAGAAGTATCTGCAGTACTCGAGGTCTAAGCTCATGAACCACTTGACGTGTTTCAAGATGGCGCGAGAGCTGCCAACAGGAGTTTCCTCTGTCGTTCTCGAACCGGGAGTCATCGACACGAAACTGTGCAGAAACGGAGACTACACTGGTTCTTCGGTGGAAGGCGGGTCTCGCGCAACAATCTTCTGCTGTACCGACAAGCAGATTGACATCGAATCTGGCAGTTACTATGATTCAAAAGGACGGAAGATCAAAAATCTCATGAAGGATGCCCTTAACAGAGATATCCAAGAGCGACTTTGGAAAGTCACCGAGGACACCTGTCATGAGCTCGGCATTGTATTCGATTAGAAATTTCGTTCGCGATTTTTGTCACAATATTTTTGTAAATGTTATTTATTTGTATAATTTTATTATTTAAATGTATATTTTTATATAATAAATATTGTAGATGGGCTACCGTTTGAAGCCCGGCACAACTCCGCGAAATGTCCACAATCGCGCTTCATCCCAGCGATTTAAGGATCATCTTCAGGAGATCAAAGAAGAAAGACGTGAGTGAATGTTCTTTAGTCTTGGTAGAATCCCTTGCATAATGCTGACAATATTTGTTTATGGCTCAAGACTCATCTGTAACCAAACTATCGTCTAACAGAGTGTGATAGTTTGTAACCAGTCAGAGTCGCGCCTGCGGCGCTCCTACTCCTGGTATGCGGGGATAGTTTCGCAATCACATGCCCTCGCTCGAAAAAAGTGCAAACCCGGCGCGTATCACATGCTGGCGGCGGCTGGGCTATATTAAGGCCCTTTTATACTCGCCGCACCGCACGGTGCGGCATGCGTTTCCCATTGTAAAGTGCAACCGCACGCCGTAATACGTCTCGCCGCATGGTGCGTGCGGCTGCGGCTGCGTTTTGCACCTTTCAGACTCGCCGCATCGAAAACGCATGCGTTTTGCGTTATTACCTTGCCGCACGTGCGGTGCGGCGGAGTTTCTCAGCCAAATTCTGCCGCATGCCGCGTTGCGTTTTACGATGCGGCGAAGTAGTTTTTGCTGATTTGCCGCATGCGTTTCAAAACGCAACCGCACCGCATTTGCGTTGCGTTTAGTCTGAAACGCGCTAAACGGCGCATGAGCGTCACTTTAACGAGTTTCAGACTAAACGCAACGCAAATGCGGTGCGGTTGCGTTTTGAAACGCGTGCGGCAAATCAGCAAAAACTATTTCGCCGCATCGTAAAACGCAACGCGACATGCGGCAGAATTTGTCTCAAAAACTCCGCCGCACTGCACGTGCGGCAAGGTAATAACGCAAAACGCATGCGTTTTCGATGCGGCGAGTCTGAAAGGTGCAAAACGCAGCCGCAGCCGCACGCACCGTGCGGCGAGACGCATTGCGGCGTGCGGTTTCACTTTGCAATAGGAAACGCATGCCGCACCATGCGGTGCGGCGAGTTTAAAAGGGCTTTTACAGACAGACGGACGCGCAGGCCGTTTTCTATATTACGTCAAACCCCGCTGAGAAAATTCAAACCCGGCGCGTCTCACATGCTGGCGCCGGCTGGGGTATGGGGTACATTTCAAATTTCAGAGAGTGGTCACAGATTTATCCGAAATCGTTATTGCTGTACATCACATTGCATTCACAACAATATGAATGGAATCATGTAGTAAGGCTAAGGTAGGCTAACGTCGAGGATGTACAGTTTAGCAATAAATGTTAGTGGTGGACGACGATGCTTGATCGGTACTTAATCGATACTTGATCGTTAATCTGCCCAATCAATCAGAGTAACATAGTAGACGATTGAGTGGCGGTGTTCCTTCCCTCTCACGTAGCCGAATGGATCTTCTCGAGTCAGTAGTACCACGTGAGCTTCTGCATCGCCTTCGCCTTGCTCAAGGGAAATCACTCAGGATCATTTAGTCAAACCTCAAACCGACCGCACAGACCGGGGAAAGAAGAAATAATGAACTTTGTGTGTGACATTCTTCCATTCTTTTTGTCAAGTGAGACGAATTAGAATTATAATGCCGAGCTATCATCAGAAACTAGCATTAGGTTGTGCCGAGCCGAGTGGGCATTTTTATATTCTCATTCTCACCATTCGTTTCGCTCAAAGGCGCGTCATTTGTTTCAAACTTGCGCAGTTGAGCGGTGTTCTGCGGGCGATGATGAGCGGAGATCGAACTGGCGCTCGTAATTGAATAGTTCATTTTTGACCAAATTTTAGTATTTTGAATTGTTCATAAATTTTTAGTGCGGCGCATTCCGGAAAACGATGGCCGAACACACAGGAACCGCAATCAACATGGACGTTTCATGCCGGCTACTCCCTATTCCAAGCCTGTCGTCTCGAATCGATCCGCATCGGTCGCATCCGACGTCACCTCCTCGTATTCCGACTCATCGGACGATTCTGTGATCATTTTGGAGCATGAGGTGAACGTTGTGTTTTTTTACTCTACGCATTTGACATTCGGCGAGCAATGAGCTCGGTGCGCTCGCTCTTATCTGATCAAAAAAGGAGATGTTTTGGGTGGCAATAGAGATGCGTTTCGTTATCGCGACCGTTGCATGATTTTGGAAAAGTTTTGAAATTGTATTAATCAAAATCGTGCGGATTATGTTTCAAAATAAGCCCTGCACATCCCTGAAGAATTGGAGAAGACTATTAGCGGATAACCCGCGTTTCATTAAAAACAAAATCCGCAAATAAGCAATAGATATTGATTGTTCCTGTCTTTGAGCGACCGAGGCAACGTTCCTCATTTACGTATCCGCTCGCGACCAAACCACGTGCGGAGCTACCAATAAGTTATCGGGAATCATTATAGCAGAACATGACATCACCAACACTAAACATAAACATGAAAAACATACAGTAAAACCAAGATGTCGGTAGACTAACACGGGGAACACAGTTGAACGATCGAGATCAGTTACCAGTAGTACTACATCCACGTGACGTGAGCTTCTGCATCGCCTTGCTAAAGCTGAAGGGTCGTCGCGCAGGAACATTTATTCGAACCGACCGCACATCGTGTGTAGTAGCATTGCCAGTTTTTGTACAAGTTAGTTTAGACACGGATTGCACTCCTTTCCGAGCGCCCCGCGTCCACTCCGCAGGCTGAGCGTCACAATCAGCCCACCAACGGATGTTCCGACCCGGATAGGGACGTGTGCGTGTGGCCGGGGGCCGATCAAGTGCCCGCCCACCGCCTCAAGGAGTACCTCGTCAACTCGACGCTCGACGAGGAGAAGGTGCGCGTTTGTGGCATACGCATTCGCTGTGCTGTATTCATTTAGTATTCCTTCAGAGTCTGACTCTTCTCAACCAGTGTAACCTTAACTTTCGTCTGGCCGCGGAGATGTGCACCAAATACAAGGTATGAATAGCAACATCATTCATTTAGATTGTGGTATTTTATTTATTTCATATTTATGTTCACATTTTATATTGAAGGTGGTCTCCCCGCTGACGGTGAGTGAGGCTCTGGTGGCTCGGCACTGCTTCCAGCAATACTGTCGCTCTCGCTCCGGTTTCCAAAACGTTGTCGCCAAGACCAAGGAGAAGGTTGGCAGTGGTTGCTGACCTGCTTAACCATCTCGATTCAGCTGCCGCACCTTTCCCACGAGCAGATTGTGCATCTCTACTATCTCACGAAGAAGTGGGGTGTGCGCACAGCGGGCGGGATCACTGCTCCTCGACCGCACGCCGTCAATCGATCGATGGGTGCCCTCATCGAGAAGGAGTTCCGCGCCAGCACTCCCAGCACCTTCGGTCAGTATCACGTTTTCCTGCAACCGCTTTCTCACACTACATTCGCTAGAAATAACGCAATGCCTGACCTAGTTGAGAATGTTGATGTGTAAATTATTTCCAGTTGACCCCGAAGACCTTCCGCGATATGCCGACCTCTACAAACCGATAGTGTCGCCAAAGAAGAGGGAGTTCGAGCAGAAACAAGGTGAAAAAGATTATGATTTTAGGACCACGGCGTAAGTGTGTGTTCCACTTCTTCGCTCTTCGCTCTACTGTGATGATTGTCTTATAGCTCTGGCGCCGCCTTGCTCTCCCCGTACCTGCCGACTGGCCAGACGTGTCGAGAGGGATGGCGGAGACGAGGAGATGGACACTTACATGAGGTGAGTGAAAAAGAAATTGAAATGAGAAACTCTAATGAAAACTTGTGGCAGTTAATCAAAACGAAACAATCTGTAACCAATCACCCTTAGGAGGTCGCCTTCGGCAGTCCGATCGGACTCAGGATCTACTATCCATTCTGGTACTTGGAACTTCAAGGCGCTGATGGAATCGAGACAGGGTAGGTGTAACTGCGTTTTGTTAAGCGATTCACTTGCGCTTTTATGTCATTGAAAAGTGTGTTCAGCTGCCAAGTCCGAGGTCTCCAAACATTGAACGCAGATTCGTGAAGTCATCAGGAAGATATTCTATACCACATTACATTACTATACGTTTCTCGCTAGATTCTTGTCGGTATGGTGTGTCGTGGTTCACGGGTTTATCTCATACACTTGACGATTTCTCCTTTTTTGTTCTCAGATTAGCCCGCAATCGCAATATGATTTTTGAAATCTCTGTACACTTTATATCGTAATTTCTGTTTTCTTTTCTGTATATTTACATGCTGCAACATTGGTTCTAACATCGCAATTACGTCAGTGCTAGTTATCACAATTAGTGTCCTTTATATTTTCAAATAAACTATTAAACTTCATCTTGTCTACGTATGATAGTACCATACGGGTCTTACTGCATTATTGGTTATGTTGCCATTCGATTAAATATTTGACTATTTGACAAATTTTCTTTTCGCTGTGCATTTTTTTGTTTTATTTTCAGATCAGATGATTGTTGTATTACTATTATTACTAATTGGAAGTAGCAGTTCCCAGAAAATGTATGTTTGAACTTTATTCTTCCCCATTCTCATGTATCGTTTCAGTCGAAAGAAGAACATCATTCTTTTCTTGACAGATGATCAGGATGTTGAACTGCGATCAATGGAGTACATGCCTCACGTGAATCGACTTATTCGCGATAGGGTAAGTAAACTATCACATCAAATCAAATATCTATTCGAAATCACAAACATGATTATGACACGTACAAAACGAAATCACTCTTAAAGGTACAGTGGCGCATTATGGGGGCAATTTAACAATTTCTCACTCATATGTTCACAATTCGATCGCGGAAATAGTGAAAGAAAGGCGAAATTCCGATAACCCCGAACGTGCGAAAAGAACGTGTTTGAACTTTCAAATTCCCGCCAAAACTTTTGCTGCCCCTCGCGCACCCTTGAATGAGCTGTCACTACTTTCAACAAGCGTAGTGCAGTGGTTTGTGTTCACGTTTCTGAGGCGTCACTATGCAGGTTAGAATCCTGTGATAGACAACGTGTTCTGCCTGATATAAAATGATAAATTCTTGCGAGTGGGGATCTCCGTTAAACGCCCATGTTCCTTTAAAAACCTAAAATGGTCATAGGTTTTTCTGCACTGAATTGAAGATGTTTTCACTAACCGGGCTCTTGAATTCCCATCCATAGAAGGTATTCGACTATACCATTGAAACAATATTTCTTGGTCCTTCTGCCTTCTGGTGCAGCTCATACGCTTACCGTGTACATATTTTTCCTTCTATGCATTTTATAAACAAACATTTAATGAAACTACAAACAACTTGTTTCTAATGTAAAAAGGAGGCTCCGGGGCACAACCGGACAATTTGATTTTTTTTAAATGTTCACGTTACGGTTTAAAATCCATCCGAATCGTTTTCGCTACAACTTCTACTACGTGCTATCAAACTACTGAAGGCTTCTTGGTGTCCTCTTTCCTGATACAATGCGTACGGGCACCCTGAAGACTATACGTGTGTCACGTTGACCGTCTACTCAACCAGACGTGTCCGTTTGCTCCAGCCCTGACATGTCTTTACTGCGGGACGGAGCCGCCATTCATAAAATAGTAAACTGCCGACGACCTCATCCCAGAGATGACGAAGGATCTGGCAGCCTCTACTGGCTGATTGTTGTTAAACGGGAGAAGAACAAGGTGCTTGATCTTGAAGGACTCACGAGTTCATCACAAGCTCATCACGAGCTTTTGCCTAATGAACTGTATGTTTCCGTTCGCTCATATACATGATATCACAAATACCAATCGCAATGCATCTGAACCACAACAAATAGATGATCATGTCACGGCTCGGCCCGCTGATCGCCCGCCGCTGTCACAGCGAGTGGCACGCGTCGCATGAGCCCGCGCAGCGCGGCCGCCATTGCAAAGTGCAAAGTCAGTGCATGCCGCCTTTGAAGATTCTCACGCGGCGCGGCGCGCGACTGTGACAAGCGATATAGGAGCGCGGCGATGAGCGGGCCGAGCCGTGCATGTGAACAAAAGAGATAATAATAATAATAATAATGTATTTATTCATAATCAGAAATCACAAAATCACAACACACAGCATCCAACAAACTAACGGTCAGACCCGTGAGTAGGGACAAGGTGAAGACTGTGACAGAGCCCATTGGCACCCATACGAGCGCATAGAATGGGTTGTCATCTCAAACACAGACACAGAAACTACTTCAACCTTCCAGAACAGAAAGGAATCAAACTCGGGCTACCTAGTCGCCTGAGAGCAATCAATTTATATACGGGTGGGGTCATCTACAGTAAAACGAGAGAAGTTATTTGTGAAAAAAGACATTAGTCGTACTCTGAAGTCCGTCTTTTTAAATTGGCATACTGTATTTGAATCTAAGAGATTCCAGTATTTCACTACTCGATGTGTGATAAAACTCTGGCTAAGGGTGGTCTTGGAGATACTCTGTAATTTCAAGCCATTCGAACGCAATGATGATGATCTTGAATTTGCAAGCATGAAGGGATTAGGAGCGTTTACGAAACCATACAGAAGTTCTGCGAGTCCACAGTGTGTCAAGCTCCAATTGTTTCAGTCGACAATGATATGACAGTTCGCAATCACACGTGTGAGAGATGACACATACATCTCTCACACGTGTGATTGCGATGCCATGTTTACGAGCATGATGGTTCCGGATAAATAGCTCTATCTGCCGGACACCGGAACATTGGAACTGATAATAACCCGATCATACTATAAATGACACTGGAATTGATCCAGAAAATCAAACGCAGAAAAAATCCAATCAATTCATCTCACAATAAATGTTGTTTTCTTCGTTTCCACTCTTATCGATTTGTCCTGCTAACTGTCCTGCTAACTACAGAGCTGCAATTGTGATTGCAATGTCATTCTTTTCACAAAAGTTGATCAATAACCAATTATTTCTGATGGGTTATACTTGTCATATGTTATAATTTCCAGGGCGTCTCTTTCCAATCTGGGTTTGTGTCCACACCCATCTGCTGTCCATCTCGCTCGTCGATACTTACTGGATTGTACGTTCACAATCATCATGTCCATACTAATAATCAAAACTGCAGTGGAGAAGAGTGGAGGTGAGAAAACTATTCATCTTTAGTATTATCTTACCAGGTGTGATCCGGTTTTGAGGAAGCACACGCATTTAGGTCGATCCACGAACCGCGGTCCGTTGGAGTCCATCTGCAGTCAGCTGGATACAAAACTGTATACATGGGAAAGTATCTAAACGAGTATGATGGAAACTACGTCCCACCTGGCTGGTGATTGAATCAACACTTTACCAATGATTATTTGCATATATTCAGGAATCATTGGGTTGGACTTGTTCGAAACAGTCGTTTCTACAATTATACTCTTTGTGTCGATGACAAGAAGGTGTGTTTGTATAGCGACTATGTCTTTAATTAGATGATATATATCTTGTTCAGGTCCGTCACGGATTTGACTACCCGTTAGATTATCTCACGGACGTGATTGCAAACCGATCGAGCGATTGGCTCGCGCGCCACCTGAGCTCAGGACAAGAACCGTTCGCAATGGTACGTTGACGTTGAATAATAACAGAAATGATACTGACTCAATGTCCAGGTTCTCTCTTATCCGGCTCCTCACGGTCCTGAAGATCCCGCGCCTCAGTATGCCGATATGTTCGGCAATGTTACTAGTCATATGTAAGTAAAAGTAGCCAGTCGTAGACTAACAATGTGCTTCAGAACGCCTTCGTGGAACTTTGCTCCCAATCCGGACAAGCAGTGGCTGCTGCGGCGCACGGGTAAAATGTCGCCCGTTCACGTGGCGTTCACCGACCTCCTACATCGTCGCAGACTGCAGACGCTGCAGAGTGTGGACCGAGCGGTGCACAAGGTACTGCAGACTCTACGCCATCACGACGCGCTGGCAGACACGTACATCATGTATACCAGCGATCACGGATACCATATCGGACAGTTCGGACTCATCAAGGTGTGCACATCGGTCCTATCGATGATTAATTGTGTTATGCAGGGAAAGAACCTACCCTACGAGTTCGACATTCGTGTGCCGTTCTTACTACGTGGACCCGGCATTCCGAAGGGAATGAGGTGTGATTTTTTCAGATAGATAGTTTGCGGTGGACTCTCTGAGTTTAGATAACTGACCTCAGTTGTCAAAATCCCAAAACTATCCACCACGTGGCTGTAAGAATAAGATGTTTTTCCTCATTTAAATTTTGTTTCAGTTCTCGACTTCCAGTTGGCAACATTGATCTTGTGCCCACTATGTTGGATATTGCGGGTGTAGAGAGACCAGAATACATGGACGGCCGATCACTTCTCGAAGCAGTGGCTAAACAAGGCACGCCAGTTATTGAATTGACACCATTTTATATGAAAAAAATATTCCCAGAGCGTTCCGATGTTGCACCCTGGAGAGACACATTGCTTATTGAAAGAGGGTGAGTCGGAATAAGTAGGTTCGAATAGATAATTGTTTTCATAAGTATGTTTTGTAGAAAGATGCCGAAGATGCACAAAATTCGCGACCGCTGGCTGCGACAGAAAGCAAGGTTCAGCAAAGTAAGTTATTCCACTATTTATATGCATATGCGACGCTATCAGATTATCATTATTAATCCGTGTCAGGAAATGCGTCTGAACGCGGAGTGTGCTAAGCCGGAGTGGCACGGCAAATGCGGAGGGGGACAGGTGAGTGAGACAGGGGACTGGGGATACATTACAAATTTACAATATGCATACAGCAATGGAAGTGTCACCGCGCGTTGGACGGCCGCTGGCGAATCTACAAGTGTCGCGAGTGGCGGGAGAGGGAGAGGACGCAACACGTGAGTGCCCTCGAGTGTTCACCTCCGTTTTCACATTCACAATGTAGGCAATGCCGTGTCGGTGCAAGCGAGAAGCACTGACAAATACAGTCGATAAGGAGCCGATGGTTAATGGGTACGAGGAAACCGAAGAAGGTGAGTATAGTATGTTATATATGTGTTTCAATATGTCTGAGTTGCAGACTGGGAGCGCGAGTTTCTGATCGAGGCGCACGAGCGAGAGGTGCTTAAGCGCGGCGAGTGGTTCCAGGTACGAGAGGAAGGCCCTGTTGTTTCTTGTCTCCTATTCATTCTGTTTTTTTTTCACAGGGAGTGTTCGGCGTGCAAACGAAATCCACGAGACGGAAGAGGGAGGTTTGCGACTGTGAGACCGGCAATAAAACGTCAATTCACCCACTGTGAGTCAAGCTATTGGTCATGTTACAGTGTTGAGTGTCTCAGGAAGCTCGACTCTGTGATCGACGACGGTCTGTACTCTGTGGATGAGCCAGTGGGTGTGTGGGAGAAGAGGAGGCGGCAGCGCAAGCCGTCGCACCGCCGGCCGGGACACGACTGCGCACAGCCGCAGATGAACTGCTTCGAGGTATGTAAGTGCACTCCTTTTTTTAAAGCTTTTTCACTTTTCCGATTATGAAGCAGAAAAGTGTGATTTGCACAAAACGGCTCGATCAAATTTGAATCGAACTCATTCAGCACTCTTCGTCCCACTGGAAGACGAAGCCGCGCTGGCCGGACCACTACGGCCAGTTCTGCTTCTGCCAGAACGCCAATAAGTGAGTAAAAATGTGAAGATAAAGACAGTATAAAATGAAATAGGAAACGATAACCGCAACTACTGTCGACAATATTAATATATGGGTATGGGAATCTACAAAAAAGGGTTATCTCGCTCTCTCCACTCTCGCGCCTTTGCAAACTCATTCAATTCCTTGACCCTCGGTGTGAAATGCAGTGCATGTCTCATTCAGCAACACGTACTGGTGTCTGCGCACTGTCAACTCCACCCACAACACACTCTACTGCGAGTTCGTCACCGAGTTCGTCAGCTACTACGATCTCAACGAGGATCCTTTCCAGGTTTGCCACTCTTTTCCTTTTTTCCTCGCTACCTTTCTCTACTAGCGCGAGCTTTTCTTCTTATATCTTTTTCCATATCTCGCTCTCCAGCTCACCAACCGCATCTTCTCTCTGGAGGTCTCGCAAGTGGAGGAGCTGAGTGCTAGGTTGCAGCTGTTGAGGTGAGTACGAACAGTGATGAACTACAATTCCAGACGACAACTTGTTTACTTATCCAGAACATGTCGCGGAGAGACGTGTGAGCTCTACTCTCGCGCAGATTGGAAAGCGCACATAAGAAATGTGAAGGAAGGGAACAATCACTTCGACGACATTCGATAGACTTTTTTGGAAATTATGTTCGACTATCTTCCATGTTAGGTCACCAATTGCTTGTCTCTTTTCTACGCGGTCCGCTACAGCTTTCACAATGAGGTGCTACACTGAATGTTGTATTCTTTATCTTGCATAAATGATTGTCAAATACAGCTGCTTATCGCACACGCACATAGTATCGGTATCCCAGATACCTTCTCTGTCGTCTGTCTTTGTCGATGTCAATGGACGCAGACGTGTCATAGTCCGAGTAAGAGGAGGAGTAAGAGGAAGGTGGAGGTGCGGGAGGAGCGGGCGCGGAATAGCGAGCGGGAGAAGGGGACGATCCAGAGTACTCCACGACCGAGTCCGCCTGTTCAGCAGGCACTGCAGGCCCTTTCACACTCGGCTCGTCTCCGTAGCCGTTCTGGCTGCTGCGAAGTACTCTGTCTCTGTGAGTTGAGGCCACTGAGATGACGAGAAGAGAGAGCAGGAATAACTGAAAATGAATTATGTACCTGAAGAAAAAAATGTACAAACACTGGTTGGACTATTTAGAATGAATCAATTTGTTTGGTTACCGAAAATCAAATAAGGCACGTAATAACGAGTTACTAATTGAGTGCAAATTTCAGTAGCGTACCTTCATTCTCACCGAAAGCAGAGAGGTCGACGTTTGACATCACTTTCCGGTAGCTTTTATACCTCTCGTCTGAAATCCAATTACTCGTCCGCTCTCGGTTTTCATCAAGGCCGCATGGTGTGAAGTGAGGTTAGCGCGCAGCAGCAAACTAGTCGCAGCCGCGCAGTGTGTCTTCTTTCCGCCGCACACTCTACATTCGACGCGCCTAATAAAATTGCGATTAGAACGCGCGCAGTGGGCCATTCGGAGAGAACGCCTGTACCATGCAGTCACATGACATCTCACTCTCACCCAGTTGTATCTGCTTTCCGATGTTTCGGAGATTATTTTCAAATCTCAGTGTTCGGGATAAATATTACAGCACGTGTGACCCATATTGCATTCCCGGTGGAGATCCAGCTTCTGTAACATATCAACTTGGTATTACCAACGTCTTTTTTGTTGGGCTCTGCGTCCGGCTTTGAAAAGTAAGCAACGCAACAATAACTCAAAGATCTAGAAAGAAGGAAAAAAGTATAATTGAAAGAATTTGTTTGCAAAGACTGCGTAGTGTACCCACAAAATGATCTTTGTTTTTTTCTTATTGAAAAGCAGCCTAAACAGCCGAACCACCATACACTGATCTAGTGCATATGACTCATATGACTATGACTGCATATGACTGACTTTTCATATCATGTACCACATTCTATACCACTTCCAAAACTCAGTTATTAACCACTGATATAATTTCTAAAACCTACCTCCTACCGTATCACCTATCTGACCACCATCAGTCACTCATCACTCAACTTTCACAAAATCACCTTTTCGATGACTTTTCAACCAGCCATAATAAATTTTGACTTTTCAACCGGCCATAATAAAATTTCAACCGGCCATAATAAAAACCTTTTCATGCCAGGCGACTCACCTCGTCACTCTCACTCGATAGTAAAAACATTCATCATGTACACCACAAGTTATCAGTACGCAAACATTTCTTCCTCCGGGCGCCAGACTTTGACAACCGTTCCATCATGTTATTCACGAGCTCGGCATTTGGCCTCGAACCTCGAATGCGAATCACTTTGCGACATTGATGAAATTAGTGTTATATCACCATCATCTCTCTATTGTTGGTTGGTTCTTCGATGGATTCTCAATTATGGGCCTCGGCACAACCGAGACGTTTCAACCGCACACTACAGTAACTTCTCCCTTATCCCTCTTCTCCTTTCACTACCCAGTCATCATTTCATACACACTCGCATACCCTACAGTATCCTCTCCCTTATCCCACTTATCCTTCCACTACCCAGTAGTAAAACAATAGACACAAAACACAGAACAAAATAAACAAAACAATAGCAAATCACAGCAACATGGCAAATAACTACTACTAAACATTCCTACTAAACTAATAAACGAACACAATATCTACTCTACAGTAATTTCTCAAATATGTTAATATTCTAATGTTTGCATTAACGTCGTCTTGAAGACTTGGATGAAGTTGATGACGTGGAGCTGTTTCAAAGGGAAGAGAGAAAGCAAAAGAGAGAGAGAGACAGGTGGGGAAGACTGAGAGATCCTCTGATACGAGGTCAAGTTTACGATGAGACTCGAGAATTCCCTAAGGTGCCAAGTTTGATTACCAGCCGGGCCACCAGGAATCGTGCGAGAGGCAGGGGGTAGAAAGAGAGAGACAGGTGGGGAAGACTGAGAGATCCTCTGATACGAGGTCAAGTTTACGATGAGACTCGAGAATTCCCTAAGGTGCCAAGTTTGATTACCAGCCGGGCCACCAGGAATCGTGCGAGAGGCAGGGGGTAGAAAGAGAGAGACAGGTGGGGAAGACTGAGAGATCCTCTGATACGAGGCCAAGTTTACGATGAGACTCGAGAATTCCTTGGGTGCCAAGCTGGCAGGGAGAAAGTTGGCAGGGGAAAAGTTGGCATGGGAAAGGAGTGTGACCAAAAGTGATCCGAGTGATCAAAAGGCAAGAGGGATGAGGAGGAGTGAACCGCAAAGAAGAGAAGAAGTGAAAGATGTATTGTACCCCGATGACGTGGGGAAGACTAATGAGAGATCCTCTGATACGAGTTGAATGTGCCAAATTTGATAAAACAGAAATCGTTCTTCTTGAGAGAAGCATGGGAAAGAAAGGGAGGAGAGGTGATCAAAAGGATTGAGGGAAGGGGAGGAGTGACTAGCTAAGAGAAGGTGAGAGATGTATTGTACCCCGATGACGTCTTGGCTGCCTGGGTGGAGGATGCAGGCCGGTCCGATGGCAGATCCTCGGATGGGCAGAGAAGGAGGGCATGCGACCACTCGGCACGTGCGACTAGACAGTCAATGCCCACTGACCGCCGTCATTTCTCCACATCGAAACCAACCAGACAATCTCACATTAGCATGCCCCGCCCCTTTTCCGTGAGAAGAGGGAGATCTCGGAATGTCACGGAACAGTCAAGGACGTGAGAACGGTAAAGGAAGAAGAAAAGGCAGCAACACACTGATTTTTTTCTAACGTGTCTACTGTTAACCGAAAGGAACATCCTACACTATTGATAAACGTTAAAAAAACATTTAGAGAAATGTTTATAAACCAATAACTATTTGAGTGGTTGCTGATGCAGCAACAACAGAACGCGAATATCACAAGAGACAGCGAGGGAGACAGGGAGAGAGAGGGCGGGCTATCACAATACAACATCTAGATATGCAATGTCCAAACGGGGCGACACAGGGAGCATAACATCCTAATGTCACACACCAACAACAAAAAGAGGAAGAAACAAGATTAGTCAGCACACACAAATAATCCTCCAAAAACCTCTTACACATACAACGTGACTAAGCGGATACATCACTACTCTCTCGATAGCCACTGTACACAATACCATTTGGCAGACAAACAATTGCATGTGAGAAAAACGAGAATAGCAAGAGAGACACTAACTCACCCCCATAGTGGGGCGTCTAGCGGCAGACAGAGGGGACAAGGGAAAGGGACAGCGTGCATCCACTACACATCTACAGAGACCAACCAGCACGCACTCTCTTGATCGTACACAGTGCGGAGGGTTGAGTGAGGACACAGAGCAGTGAAGGAGGAAGAGGCGTTCCAGAGAAGCAGCCCTGATCACTTCATCAGTGCGTTGACGACGGCGCCTGCGTTCAGGCTGCGCAGATCGGCGTACGTCTGCCCGCACCCCACAAACACGATCGGCTGACCCGTGATGTACGTCATCGAGATCGCAGCGCCCACCTAGAATCGAATAAATGCTAACATCTATCAATCTCGAGTCCAAAAACCAACTGCGTGTTGTGCACTCCACTCTCGGAATGGAAATATGGAATCGACATAGAATCACCCCGGTAGACTCACCTTGTCATCGATCGTGTCAAACTTGGTGAGGACGATTCCGTCGATGAGACGCGGCGTCGAACCGGGAACGGCGTGATCCGCGAGAGCCTACAAGGGTTCATCTTCCTCATACCTCTAACAACCGCATGTCTCCTGATATCTGAGTTACTACAGGCATGGACACGACAGTAAGATGAGGATGAGACCAACATAGATCATATTCGCACCGTTTTCCCTTCCCTTCTTCACTACCTGGTTGAACTTGACGAGCTGGTCGACCGCCTCGTTTCCCACCAGAGCCTCGCCCACAAACAGACACAGGTCTGGCTCGTTCACGCGGATCAGCTGGAAAGAGAAGGGTAACTCTCTCTCTCTCTCTCTCTCTCTCTCTCTCTCCCTCTCTCCCTCTCACCTTTGCCAGCGCCCTCATGAGAGGCTCGTTGTCCTGCATCCTTCCCGCAGTGTCCACTAACACAACGTCGATGCCACGCTCTGCAATACAAAGTTATACAAAATGCACAAGCACATAGCGCCTTATTATTCCAAGAATAACATCCAGGGGAAAAGGGAAAAGAAAGAGTGAGAGAGAAACGTCAACGGACCAGCAGCGATTCCGATGGCGGCAGCAGCCAGGCCGGCCGGGTCCTTTCCGTAGCCCTGCTCGTACAGCTGCAAAGCACACATTAAATCTGACCATGGACCAAGTTGAGTAGACACAATAGTCAATTGCGTAAACGTATCCAGTAAACACACAAACTAAGGCATCCAATCAGTTGGGTTTCAAGGGCGTGATACTAATACCTGTACACTGTTGGGATGGAGGGCGTTGAGGTGTTTGGTGTGAGTGCGAAGCTGCTCCACTGCTCCCGCCCTAAAACAACAAGAATTCACTAATCACGAACAAATCCACAGACACAATTAATAATCGCCCATCAAACAAAGCACTCTAAATTCAGCAAAAAGCTAGGGAAAATATGCATTGGAATGCCAATGAATGTGCACCCACCTGAAAGTGTCTCCGGCAGCGATGAGGATACGGTGGCCGTTCTCCGCCAGCCAGAAAGTGATCTGAAAAGACATATCCGTGATCGATATATCGAATCGAATAAATGTCCATATATAGACCAATCAATCAATCAATTCTATGCAAGAGTGTTTTGAGGGAGAGGGTTCAGACTGTACATACCTTGGCGAGGTTGGTGCTCTTTCCGACTCCGTTGACCCCGCAGAATACGATGACATAGGGTCGCTGCTCCCTCTTCGCCTCCACCACATCACGCAGGATGTCCACGCGACGCTTCGGGGTCAACAGCTGAACAACCAGATAGATTACTGATCAATATAATCCGCTTCCGTATGTCATGTACAAAATCAATAAATCAATCATCACTGCGGCCGTTACCTGTGTGAGCGACTCCCTGACGGCGGTTTTCACCTCGCTCGCCACGCGAGAGAACGTGCCGATCACCTAGAATCACATGCACATCTCTCTCTCTCTCTCTCTCCTTCCCTCCCTCTCTCCCACCTTTCCATCCAGCTTCCTGGCCACCGACTGGCAGATTTTTTCCGCCGGCTCAGCCGCCACGTTCTTCACTGAAACAATGAGAAATTGACAAAGCAGAGAGAGTAGTTCTAAATGAATAAGAAACAGAATCCCTGTTTCGGCCCATGCCGAAACTAAATACGAAACCCCTTTCCAAAACAATACACTAAACATTCTCAAACTGAACCTTCCAACAACAAAAAACAATCAAGTAACCTGGTAACTAACATAGGTGAACACTCAATGACATGGTGTTACCATAAATATGCCCCACATACAACCAAATAGCAAAGTAGTAATCTAACATACGAATGAGTTGTTCCTTCATCTGCTCGAGGACCGGCTCGACGTCGGCTGCTTGGATCTTCTTGGACCCGACGAGTCCGCGGAAGGCGCCCAGCCAGCCGCCAGAGGAGGCGCGAGGGGTGCTGCAAGGGAGCGGGCATCAAACACACATCAAACACATGCATTCCTTGTTTTCCCAGAATTAGGCTTGCCATCCAGGAGTTCACCTTTCTTAATGGTATCTGATAGAACATTTGAATGAGAGAATATCCTTTATCTGCACACCAGCTAATGCTTGCGCAACACAATACTATAGTCACAGCCACGAAGTGCGTCGCCTTCCTTTTTCCCTCTCTTCACACGGTCAGATACTAGAAGATGGAACGGGCGCTTACGCGCAGATTTTGATTATTGATTATTGAAATGTGATGTGAACTATACTCGAAACCTCATATTGTTGATTGTGCATGATCGTCGCTTGCTGGATCAAATCCATCACTTATTCACATTTATTGTGAGAGTAAGTAATGGTCTAATCAGCGCGCAACGTATAAGGAGAGAGATAAAACATCCATGAAACGTATTCGTAAAAGAAATATGAAAATGTTTTTCAAACTTGGTCGCTCACTTTTCATTCCTTCGTGGAAGGGTTATTAGCAGGGTGATGGAATATCAAAATGCGGCGTAAAACATACCATCACTAACCCTCTCATAAAAAAATCTTGACTTGCAAGCGCAACAGTATCGCATGAGTACCAACGACAGTTTTACATGTGAGTGCAAATGATGAAATGATCAATGATTGAAATGTTATACTGACTCGTGCTCGTGCTCGCTCTCCTCGCCCTCGCTGTCTGTCTCGGACAGACCCTGCAGCGCCGCCGAACGACCCACGAACTGACGCTGCAACAAGCAAGCGGTGGGCATAGAGACTATCGAGGGCATCCTGTTCACCACATTCAACGCTAGGATTATACTCGCGATACGGAAAGAAATTAGAATGGAAATAGATTAATGAAGACAAAAAGAGCGCGTACATGTTCATCGATGAACTTGGTGTCTTCCTGTTGCTCGTTGACTTGTCCGGCCTCCCCCGACTGGGAGTAGTCGAGGACCGCCGCGTCCGCCGGCTTACCAGCCAGGTCCCACACGCGGGCAGCCTGAGACACGAAGATTATGCTACATTAACATGCACACCGACCCACCTTGCCCTTCTTCTTCTCCTCCTTCTTCTCACCAGCACCACCAATGACGGGAGACCTGCAGGGAGTGAGGGTTGAGCAGAGAGAGGGTATTGAGAGAGAGAGAGAGAGAGAGAGAGAGAGAGAGAGAGAAGGAAGGGCGAAGAGAGATAATGGCCAGGATCACAAATGAATAGAAGTGCGAAAGAGAGAATCTTGAATCTTGAGAGATAACACACTTTACTTGACACTTCTTCTGTCTACTGATAACAATCAATCCTTCTTTGGATAACTCGGACTGCGAAGACAGACAGAGATAGATACATAATCAAAATCGGAACGCAATAACAAAGGAGCAAAGTACGAATAAAAACCAATGGAATATGGAATAGGCAAACTCACTTGGGTCCTCCCTTTCCCTTGTTCATCTTCTTGAAGAATTCATCGCGCTTCTTCTTCAGATCCTCGTCATCATCACTCTGCAAAGCAAATTGAACAATCATCAATCAATCGATAAGACAATCAAACTAATCAAACAGCAATATTCCTTCACATGAAATGATTCAACAGAGTAATCGATAAACCAATCAATACCTTGGGGGAGGAGGGGGCGCTGCCCAGCGGGGACACATCGGACGAGAGAGGCGAGGAGGGAATGGGTCTGAAAACGAGGTACACTGTTCTCTCTCTCTATCTCTCTCTCTCCCTCTCTCTATTTTTGTTGTTCTCCTTGTCTTATAAATAGAAGACAGCGAGAACAAGTTTCGATAACAAAGTCTGCCGCCACTCACTTTCCCGCCTTGCCCTTGTCCTCTTTTCCCTTCTTCTTGTCTCCGGCGCGGGAGATGATCAGCGAGTCGACAGTCTTCTGCGACTTGGCAGACTCCTGTCAAGGAAATGAGAAATGATTTTTATACAGTTTACTTTTACATCATTTGGCGTTGCTGTGACGTGTTTGTTAATCCAGAACAGCAATTCAATTTCATCGCAAAATGCTATTTCCATGCATTATACCATACACCATACACTCTTGCGTGGAGTTATAGTTTTATTCTCGCAATAAGTTGCGCGCTGTGGGGTAGATCAGAGGAAGACGGAGAGTCAGCTCTCAGCAATAGCGCGCAAAACAAGAGAGACAGACGGTTATGGCACCGTGTTTCAAACTGCAAGCGAGGTAGATCGAAAACTATCGCTCTGGCGCAGGCTATATGTACTCTGACGAAACGAATGATTTGCTAATCGAAAACCAATCTTCGCTAACACGGTTAAGGAAACAAAATCAATAATCGATGTGTACCTGGAAGGTCCTCGGCGCGCGCACAGCCTGCTTCTCGTTGAGAGCCGAGCGCATGCATTCGTCGAAGATCCTGCAATCAATACAATCGATCTCTAATCGACACAAGCGATCGATAATTTGTCCACTCACTCCTTGAACTCGCCGTCAAACGAGGAGAAGCTCTTGCTTTTGCACGCAGACAAAATCAGATTCTGAAACAGATCAATTAATCGGTAAAGTGAAGAGATAAATCAATAAATCGATACCTGTTTGTCTTCCAGCACGTTCTTGTAGAGATCGCGGAAACGAGCCGCCACCTGAAGAATCGTGTTCATCAATGAAAAAGAACGTAAAATAACACGGAAACTACGACGATCAAACCGCCAAATATCATTACAAAAACAAATACAAATATACACCCACATCGTCGAGAAGCTTGTCCGAATAGGAGAGTTGCACGATCGACTGGTAGACGACCTGGAAATAATCAATAAATACGTTTACATTTCCAAATCAATAAACTCATAAATCGATCAAGGAAATGTATACCATATGATAAGATCAGTAGCTCATCAACTAACAAACATGCAATCACATCACTATATCACTGACCAGGAAGACTAGTTCGAACTCGTTGTCCAGCTTGAACTTGAGTGTCATGTTCTGGTGCTTGAATTGCGTCACGTCACCGCGCTCCTGAAACGACGACGGATGACGTCATGAGGCAGTGACTTTAGGTGGCATACGCAAAAGGTTGATAAAGCACACTCACCTGCATGACGACTTCGCGGATAAGAGTGTTGATCGAGTCCTGGAAATGTTACGGGAAATGCACGAGCACTCATTTCGGATGAATATAAACGTAACGAAATTTACCTGGAAGAACTGGGCTCCCTCCTGGAAGCACCATAGGACGATGCCGCCCTTTCCGAAGATGGTGAACAGCTCGATCATCGCGAGAGAAGAGAGAAGCGGACGGGGAGCGCTGCAGGGTACAGTTGGTAATCTACAGCCGCTTTTTCGACATGTACACAGAGTGGCGAGCGATGAGCGAGTTACGCGAGCGTATATCCACAATACATATTAGAATTCCGGTAAAAAATCAAAACAAACAACGTAAAACAAAAACCGTGGGAAAAACAGCTGGTCGGAGATTGGCAGTTGTGCAGCGGACACGCGTTCGGCATCCCTCATGCGTCAATAGGAATTTCGTGAAAATTTTAATATTTTTGAGGTTATAAAATTAATTTTAAAAATACTTTAGGAACTGATTTTTTTACGAATATGACAAAAAAAATTCAAATAATTTTTTGTCACTGATACTTCTTTAATTAGTGTCATTCTATGGCTGCAAACTTGATTCCGTTCATGCAGGCATGGCAGGAAGGTACTGACATGATTGGAGACTAAAAAAGTGTAATCATACATAAAATAGCACGGTAGTATGTCAACGTTTAACTGCTTGGAGCAATTTTCATTTAACTTCTGAATGAACCATAAGTCTTACACCATCACTTTTGATCCTTCAAGTATTCGTGCAACTGACCCTGAATGACGCCTCATAAGTCTGTGAGAGAATCTGCTCACTCCTTCTTTTGATCCTTCAAATATTCGTGCAACTGACCCTGAATGACGCCTCATAAGTCTGTGAGAGAAGCTATTCACTCCTACTTTTGATCCTTCAAGTATTCGTGCAACTGACCCTGAATGACGCTTCATAAGTCTGCGAGAGAAGCTACTCACTCTTACTTTTGATCATTCAAGTATTCGTGCAACTGTCTCTGAATGACGCCTCATAAGTCTATGAAAGAATCTGCTCACTTCTACTTTTGATTATTCAAGTATTCGTGCAACTGACCCTGAATGACGTCGCATAAGTCTGTGAGAGAATCTGCCCACTCCTACTTTTGATCCTTCAAGTATTCGTGCAACTGACCCTGAATCCTGAATGACGCCGCATAAGTCTGTGAGAGAAGCTACTCACTCCTACTTTTGATCATTCAAGTTTTCGTGCAACTGTCCCTGAATGACGCCTCATAAGTCTATGAAAGAATCTGCTCACTTCTACTTTTGATCATTCAAGTATTCGTGCAACTGACACTGAATGACGCCGCATAAGTCTGTGAGAGAATCTGCTCACTCCTACTTTTGATCCTTCAAATATTCGTGCAACTGACCCTGAATGACGCTTCATCTGAGGAAAACTGCATTGTAAGTTTTCATGTAAAAAGAGTTTTATATTTATGGAGGAGAGAGAATTAGAACAATGACAATGACCACACATTCAATATTTACAAATTAAATATTTATTTGTATTGAAGACGGATTGTATAATTTATAATTCATAATTCATAAACTTCATAATTCATAATTCATAATTCATAAAGTTCATAAAGTTCATAATGTTCACAATAGATAATTCATAAACTTCATAAAGTTTATGAATTATTCGAATAATTCATAATGGCCTTATTAGCTTATTACTGTTTATAAATGAGATTGGTACTTTGTTGAAAATGACTGCACATGTTTTAATGCATGTTTGTAAGCAGACTGTTACCAAAACTATCCAAAAAATGACAATACTAATTATGTTTCAATGGTTATATGCTTGTTTTAGAGCTATGAACGTCGTTTATGAATTATTCGAATAATTCATAAACTTTATGAACTTTATGAATTATCTATTATGAACTCTCTCTATGAACTTTATGAACTTTATGAAAATCCGCCTGTATTGAACATTAGTTGTGTAGTCAATGGTGTCGGTCGGTACGGAGTAGCGTCGACTGCACAATGAGCAGGCAAACCTGAAACGACACCATCCGGAAAAGACACCAACGACACCAGCTGCACAAAGTTGCACAATACACTACATGACACTAACACTACGAAGTATTCCAAATGCGTTTTAATTTTACACAACTTGTTTCCATGTCAGAACTTTTGGTTGTAAAAGTCGTTATTGACCTACGCATTCATGAATCTAGCGGTTCATAATGCTCTGATATCATTCTCTCTCTCTGGAGACATAGAGAACCGTGGACGAAGAGCATTGAAAATTGAAAGTATTGTGCTCCTACGAACAACTTTATTTACAATCAGATTACATGTCAATGTGTGAATGCAATGATGACATATAGATGATGACTAGGCTGCATGCAGTCAACCCGATTCATCCATATTCGATCTCTCAAGACTCATTGCTGTGTCCATATAAAGTAACATCTAACGTAATACATGTTCCTAGACATGCAAACACAAGAACAGTCGAAATCACTAAAGTTATCTCAAGTTCTACTGAAAAGTAATCAATGTTTCATTTCATAGTGTTAGTGTTAGGTGGTTAGGTGGTGTATTGTGCAACTTCGTGCAAGTTGGTGTATCGTTGGTGTTTTTCGAGAGTGGTGTCGTTTCAGGTTTGCCCAATGAGCAGCAAGCTGCCCTTGTTGAAACTTGCTCGTGTTTTTCTCGCTCGTTTTTCCTTCTATTTATTTTATGAATCTCTATTGTTTTATCGTTCACTGTCTCTTTTATCGTTCACTGTCTCACTTAGAATGAACATGAAGCGCCCGGCGTCTGGACTGCCTTATCTCCGCACAGCCCTCAAGTTCAACTGGGACAGCACGGCCGACGTTGACACCGGTGTGTTTTTGTTGTTTCTTATTTATCTTTGTTAATTGTGTACATCTTTTGTGTATTCTTGTAATATCGCATCGCGTTCCTTCAGACGCTCTGCACTCTCTTCTTGAAGATGTGGCCACCACGATCAAGCAGTCCGGCAGCGGCGGAGGCGAGGACAAACAGGTACGCCCACCCACCACTCCCTTCTTTCTATCACTACCCTTCTCATTTCTGTTATCCACAATTGTACTTGTCTCTTGAGCTTCTACAGTTCTCATTTTCTCTTTTGTTCCACTGTACTTCTGAAAGCCAGTAACTTTTGATTTACAACTTGAATATTTGACGGCGTTCAGAGGTCGAATGTGTGTTGTATGGTTATCGATTTATCGATCACGTCTCTGATTTGAGGTAGTGACGGGCGTGCAGGCG
Organism: Rhabditoides inermis; assembly: GCA_963966185.1. Classification (NCBI taxonomy): domain Eukaryota; kingdom Metazoa; phylum Nematoda; class Chromadorea; order Rhabditida; family Rhabditidae; genus Rhabditoides; species Rhabditoides inermis. Next base: position 51,252 of record CAWZYM010000148.1, read on the forward strand.
TGTCTCGACTGGCTCAGCGCCGGCGAGCAAGCAGTCGTCATCATTGCTGGTACGTACAGTTTTATATTTCCTTCTTCATTGTGCATGTTTACATCTGAAAGTATTGAGTACCTATTCGTTTTCAGCCGAGTCGATCCGACCCAGCGCTGTTGCCGCTGCCATCGGGCTACTCGCCATCAAGTGAGTATTGATTTATTAATCGGTATGATTATTGATTTTCTGATTGATCATGTTCAGCGCCTCGTCGACCACTCCGGTGTACTCTGTCCCGGAGCTGCGCGAGCGGACAGGACACGAGGCGGTCGGGCTGCGGATGGGAGGAGGCGAGGGAGAAGGAGAAGCAGGTCGGTGCACTCTTGTGTTTTGTTGATCGCGGTATAGCGGTAGATGTAGTTGTACAATGTGGTGAAAGTTGCGCAGAACGAGATATGTGAGTGTTGCACATGTGCGTCGAGAAGAATATTGTATCGGTGAAAGTTTCTGGCAGAGGCAGAGTGAGTGCCGTACTATACCGCTGTGTTGTTCCAGCCGTCTCCCTCCCCTCCCGAGTGCGGGAGCTTCTCCACGCTGTGCGGGTCGCCGACAAGGTGGGTGTGGGATATAGACTGCGACTGCTTACTGTTATTCCATGTTCCATACAATCTGATCGGTCAAGTGTTGTTGTAGTTAGTGTGGTGAGCGGTAGCGAAATTGAAAGAGTTGTTGTGCTGAACGAAGCTGTGGTTTAATTTTATCTCTCAAATAATCAAGTCGCATTTCGCATTGCACATTGCACTATTAACCATGCGTGGACAGTTCATTGTTTTGTGAAGCGTGTTAGTTGTGGAATTGTGATTGTGGATGGGATCGATTTTGATTATCTGTCTAATGATCATTGACTATTTTGGTAGGAGTGTCGTCGTTTATCTAGGTTTTATGATTCCTAGAAAACTGTGAACTGTCTTACATTGTCATTATTTTCTCAGTCTAAATATCTAAGCTGTAAGTGTGAAACCTATTGTTCATCGTACAGTTCTTTTCTTGCTTTGGCGTTATCACTGTTGTCAGTGTTCCGCATTCCACTTGCAAGTGCAGAAGTGGTGGCGATCTCTTTATTACCCCTTTCTCCCTTTTCACTCCATCAACAACAGACGTTCTTATTACAATGACTTGATCACTAGTTCATGTAGTGTCGACTGTAGTTTTTCACCCTTTTCCATTTATACTGCACTTTTTTGCTCGCGTGCTATTCGAACTTTTAGGTTTTTTGGTTCTGGTGTCACATGATGAGCCATGATACGTGACTGTTTGCTGAAATGGAATTGTGTAAATTTCTGTACTGCTTGGGTAAGCAGGGGCCGAGAATCAGAATTGGTGAATCAAGTGAGTTTTGCATAATCTGGTATAATCTAATGAATTTTCAGCCGAAAACGCCTCGCCTTGCGCCTGTCACTCTCTTCAAATCGATCGGAAAAGACAAGAACAAGAAGAAGAACAAAAAGAAGTGAATATCACTTGATATGTTTGTTTTGTTGTTGATTTTCTTCTTACTGCCCCGTTGTTGTCTGTTGCTTGTACAAATTGACTAGACGTTTATAAAGTGTTCTGACGACGTTTTACAATATCGACTAGAACTAGGCGAAACAAGCGAGTATACGGTATCAAGACATACGGTATTTGCACTGTGTAAAGAGGGGGTTATTCACTTTGAGAATATGATACAAGAGTCCGCGCCAGGACAACAGCAGATGGAATATTACAGACTGATGATGTAATTGATGGATCGAAGTGGGGGAATTCGATGGAAGTGAATTCAGAAGAGAGTGAGGATAGTGGATGGTGGAGCTCGGGAAAACACCGCGTCTCAAACCGCCTGCTGTGAGAAACATGAAGATGTACAAGTACAAGAGAAGCACACAACAATGAATCGGGATGGTGAGCATATCAAGCAGGGGGCGGCCTGGGATGAGTGGGTAGATGGTCGGTCTGCAATACATGTTTGAAAGGATGAATAGGAAAACGAGGTGTGATCAAAAACTCACAATATGTGTGGTGAGGCCGCCCAGCGGGTGAGCGGCGGCGGCTCAGTTGAATCGGACGCATCGCTCGTACGACGGAGGCGGCGTGGTGGTGCGCTGCTCCTGGAAGACACGGGACTGGGTTGTCTCGAGGAAGCATACGCACCTCAGTCTTCGGCTGCCTCATGGCGCTCTTGGCGGGCGGATCGGGAAGGGCGACCGCCTGCTTGTACGAGGGCAGCACGGGACGGCGAGAGAACGTCGTGTTCTCCAGAGCGCCGAATGACACTTCTGAGAAGATTAGTTATTGATTTGTAGAATTTTAAGTCTTGTACTATTGAAAGTAATAAGACAATGAATTGAAAGTCTAACTCACTGCACTTGTCGCGCCTGCCGACCTGGCGGCGCATGTTGCTGGCAAAGCGCTCCTCGCACACTTCCTGCAAGGAATGACTCTCTCTCTCCCTCCCTCCCTCCCTCCCTCCCTCCCTCCCTCTCTCTCTCTCTCTCTCTCTCTCTCTCTCTCGCGCGCGCGCGCCCTCTCTGTCTCTCCCTACCTCTCGCTCTCCCCTTTATCTCCCTCTCTCCCTCCCCTCTCTCTCTCTCTATCGGGAGGAGTGGGAAGTGACCCCACCTTGAATGCGAAGGCGGGCATAGCGACGAGGGTGGAGACGGCAGCTGCGAGCGGGGCTGCGACAAACGGCATCTTGTGTGTATGGATGGATGGATGGAGGATGGATCGATGGATCGATGCGGTGCGATATTCCGAGGATGGGACGGTGCGTCCGACGTACCCTGCACATTATCGGTAGGTAAGTCATAGATGTATTGTGTTTTGTGTGTTGGAAGGTAGATCAGTGAGTACCTGGTTGATCGATTTGGCGAATCCTAATTGTGTTCTCACCTCTTGTTTACTCTCTTCCGCCGGCTGGGACCACGGTGGTGGCCGAGAAGTTCAGATCAGCGCGGCAGATCAGTCTGTGATCGGGCTGCGTCCTGAACCGAACACATGGGTTACTGTAGTACAGGTTTCGGAAATCTGAACTCATTAATGTTGTATGTGAAAGGACTATATACTTACAGAAAACATTGCATAGTATAATAGCATGTGTTTCAAAATTTCGAAGGGTTTGTCTAGAGCTATGTAGTAAATATGAAGTGAAGACGTGGTTGTTCTGGTACCTTCCTAGACGCTGGGCAGACAGTTTGAGAAAGTTTCTTCGAATATCGGAATATTCTCTGGAGTAAATGAATAGAAGGAAGTGACTGAGTAGAGAGTGGAGTGGTGGGAGACTGATGTCCTGGCGAGACTAGGGGATGTTGTGTCTCCCGAATTGATGTGATTTGTTGTGGGCAGTCGAGTGTTTCTCTACCGTTCTCGCTACGTCTCTCACGTATTTTTCGTCGCAACGTGACATCGTTGTAATGATCTTTGAAGATGGTGGCACAATGAGAGAATGGCCGATGCTAGAATGGGAATGGGTGTTCGCCCCGCAGCGGTCACTTCAATGCCACTGGACAAAAGCATTCGCATGGCTTCCGTGGCGCAGCTTCAGACCCAATCAATCAAGCTGACCACTCGATTTGGTGCTGATCTGATATCACATTCTTATCATAATCAAGATCTGGGATATTTGCAAGACGCAACTGTCTATAACTTCCGTTTCCGCTGACCGATCGATTCGCGGCTTTCAGCACGATCTCACTCATCAGCTTCAGGGAATGGTATAGCGTGTTTCTGATCATTTGACTTCTGGGTTCACTGACTGCAGTGATGGAAAAACAGCGATGGGAAAGTGATATCATGCGCACGTTTGATACTGTAGTCTCTTGATTGCTGCTCAAGCGCCGAACACCAAAGCGGGCGAGGATGTTGTGATGTTCTCATGTTGTCACTGTCACGATCACATCACACTCGCATTACTATGACAGACAATTTGATCGACCACTTTGCCAATCGGCATCACATCTCTTCGAGGATTACAATGGTGTTCTTTTTACATCTTGGTTCTTGGTGAACAACACAAATCTATGAATCGATAAATCGATAAGTCAATAATCGCATACCTGGTGGAACGCGGCAGGGCGGTGGCGATCAACGTGAAGTGTTGAGCGGTACAAGCACGGCTGGTCCTGATACGTTTCATATACGTTTCTGCTTGGGGATACGTTTCGGTCACGCTCTCACCTAGCCGTATTCTCCTTGGTTGTAGGGATAAGATCCGGGGGCGACAGTGGGAGCCAAGATTGCGCGTAGACGGGACCGTTCGAAAGGGAACTCTCTGCCGGCGAGTCGGAGAGTGTTCCAATGGGAGGAGGAGTACTGCAAGGAGACGAGAGGTATGGTTACTGTACTGTGTCGCGGGTATGTCGGTACGGCATACGAATCCGTAACGAGAGAAAAAAAATCAACATAGGACAACAACAACAACAACAACAAAAGTGTTGGGCGAGTGCGGTTGGTACAGCAGACTGTGACGATGGATAATTATCGGAGTGCACAGGCAGGCTAGAAGATGAACACATGCTGTTACACAGGTAGAATGCGAAGTGGCAAGTGTGTGGATTGCGGGTCGGAATGCGGGTTATGTAGGCAGCCCAAGTATGCAAATGAGGCGGCGGCGATCTGCCGGTCTCCTGACTGTCTATAAGCGGGGTGTTAGAGGAGAGAAAGAGAGCGCGGGTTGTCCAGAGAGAATGTGACTGGAAAGGATTGTCGATTGACGTCTGTGGTGGGAGAAGGGAAAGACCAAGAGAACACGCCGTATGCTAATGCACACGCGGGAAAGTGAAACGAGGAAGTTATCGATTTGTGACCAAGTGCAACATGTTCGATGTGATCGAATAGGCAATTGTTAATAACTTATCGAATCGTTTCTAGAAAAAAGTCTCAAATTTCAAAGCTGATCCACTCGAAGACAGAAACTTAAAAAGTGATCGGGTTGGTACGGTGAAGTGACTCGAGACTAGCGTCTTCAGCCGGTACTTATAGCATGCGATCATGTGACGGAGTGAATTCGTTGAATGTCTGATGATGGTGTGATAGACTGTAGCCGAAGAGAGAGATCAAGACATCATTCTCCCAAACCACCACCCTGTAACCTTGCACAATCAACACCACACTACATCCTACACATTATGAAAGTACATCTCTCTCTCTCTCTCTCTCTCTCTCTCAGCATTATGACTACTCACTACTCATTTCGATTTTCGGTACATTGTTCGTTTGACCACACACACGCAACCGTTCTTCTCTCAAGTCACCATTGTGTTTGTTCCATTCAGGCAGCAACCGATTATGGAAATAGATTCGATAGTTCATTACGCACAAACATATTTATTACGATGTGGTGCGTGCGAGATTTCATCACAGTTCTGGAAAAATCACAAAGGGACATCGAAATACTCAGTTTCTAGAAAGAACATAGGCGAAGACACTCGAAGGAAAGACGGATGGTTAGAGTCATATACGGGTTAGAGGAATGAGGGGAGAAGCGCAATAGATTACGAAATAAATATTATCAATGAATTACGGTACTGAGCCACGCAGAAAAAAAAGAAAAAAAAGAGAAAAACAAGAATATCGTGCGGAGAGAAATTGATTAGACGCAAACTTCTCTCGCAATGAGTCGCATCATCGATTGGCTGGAGTTGCTGCCGAGACTCACACCACCCCAGCTCCCGGCTTGCTGGCGTAGGGCGCGTTGCGGCTGGCCACGTGCGCCGTGCGCTGCGTCGTCCCGCGAGAACCTGCGTCATAGACAAGCGCGTTGCGTCACAAGCAAGGGCGTTGCGTCACAGACATATGGAAGAGGACAATGGCAAAAATGGATAAGAGTGAGAGTGAGAAAGAGAGAGAGAGAGAGAGAGAGAGATAGTGTACCGTATGCCAGTTCGAACGCGCATCCAGCGACGATCAGGACTCCAACGATGATGAGAAACACTGGGTTGATGGCATTGACGAGGTCTGCAAGGAGACAGTGTGTATGACTGTTTCAGCTCTCCTTCAATTGCGTGCTCTCTCACTTTACCACTTTATCAGTAAGATGTAAGATGCTTCAACTTTGTTTCCGGGAAAAAAATGTGATATATACTTCTTGTATGGACACTGTTCAGATTGAAATAATATTCGGCCATTAGGAAATCATACCACATACCATCATACCACATACCACCATACCATCATACCACCATACCACCAGAAGTAGTTGTATGATACCACCATACCACATGGTATGATACCACCATACCACCATACCACGTGGTATCATACCACCATACCACCAATTCTATTCAATCGTTTATCCGGAATCGATATATCTGAATATGACAACAGAATCTTGATGATATGAAGCATACAATAGTGCCTAAGATGCTAGATACATAGGCTAACGCCGGGGAAAGACAGGTAGGCGGACGAGGTTAGTTGTGGGAAGACGATACTTGATCGATAATCATTCCTGGACCATTAGAGTACCATTCTTGACGTGTAGAGCTCCGGGGTTTCCTTTGCTTCCATGCCAATTAGTATCTTCTCGCGCCATAGCTGCTTCCACATGAGGGTACTTCCCGCCGCCTCATTGGTTACCACCACATTCACAAAATTGGTGGTATGATTTTCCCTTGCGATAGACGAAGAAAAGTATCTATGAAGAAATGGCCAGTCTCTGGGTGTGTCTTAATTTTAGAGAAACACCAAACTATTTGTTTTAGATAGGTGTTTGAAGGTCTGCTCAAAAAAGACTAATCACATCCATAGACGCCATAAACAAAAGAGTCAAACTGTTGCACAGTTAGTAATGGTCCTCTCAGAGTCAGGTTATTGATTACAATCAGTTGGATAAATGTAACTGTGCATGAGACCATGGCTATCACTCCTTTCTGGAGGTTTGACTAGTTAAAAGGCGTGTTTCATTTAAGACATGCCTCGTGGGCGAAACATTCCTACACATAACGACATAACTTGTGTTGTTGTAACAGAAAAAGAAAAACGTTTCTTGTGCATACTCAAAGCGTAACTTTGTTTTTTTTAATGCATTACTGTCTCAAGTTTAGGAGGTTTTTTTTGTACAACATGGAGATGAGGACAGAATCGTGGAAGTTTAGAGAAGAACGTTAGTTTAGTTTAGAGAAGAACGGTCGCTATTCTGGAGTGAGTTTGCGCGCCCTCCGTTTCCGTCACTTGCCCAACCGCCCGCCTCTATATGCATACCTCCTAGATGTACCTCGATGTCCCTAGATGCCAACGTACAGACATAAACTTACACAATGTTCCGTAATAGTATTAATAAACACATTATCTAACTACCACAGAAAAAAAGTTATAAAATGAAAAGTCTATAATCAACTGCTGAGGCTGACATGACTGGCCGTTTTGAAACATGTAAAATGGTATGGTGGTATGGTGGTATGGTGGTATGATGGTATGATGGTATGATAAGTATGGTTTTTTTTTCGAAACATGCCAACAGGTATGATAGTATGGTGGTATGTGGTATGATGGTATGATGGTATGATGGTATGATGGTATGATGGTATGTGGTATGATGGTATGTGGTATTAATTCCTAATTGTCATAATATTCGATCTCATTTCTTCTCCCTCCCTCCCTTTTTTTTACTTATCTCACCTCCAAGAATATTACTCGTTTCTTCGGATAGAGACTGAATCGCGGCACTTCTCTGGAAATCAATACGGAAAATAAGCAAACGAATAACTAAATACATAAACAATAACTAAATACAAAACTCACTTCGCTTCTTCCCGCAATGACAGATTCGAAGAAACACAGAGCACCGAGTAGAAAAACGTAGAACATTTTTCCTCGATCTGTAACTTCATTATCAGGGAAACAACTCGATTGGCCGCGAAAAGACTTGTGAATATGAACAACCATAAATATTTACAAAACAATAGAAAACAATAGAAAATAAATCGATATTCAACTCTCCAAAAATAGCGCAAACACACATAACGGCGGGTGCGAGAATTCCTTCCCTAGAAGGTGGGACCATGAATGTAACCGGACTCTTCGGTGCGGCAAGCGAGAGAGAGAAAGAGGGAGAGAGAGAGGAGAGTGGGAGAGAGAGAGAATGTAACATGTCCGTTTTTGCCTCGCGCGTCGGCGGACCATGGAAACAGGACTGAGGAGGGAAAGAAACACTATGTAAACAGAGACAGACTGTGCGAGTGAGGTGTCAATAGGGAAGAGAGAGGAGAGTGGGCAGAGCGGACTGCAACAGTAGCCACCCAATAGACAGAGCAGAACAAGACGGCTTCCACGGATTTCGATGAGAACTTTTTGAAGAGTAATTGAAAGGATGACAAATGTGTGAAAAGGAGAAGGGGAGAGAATAGAGAGGAGGAAGGCTAATGAGGTAGTGAGTGAGATGAGGATCAAAGAAAACGATACATTGCTCAAGCGATATTGACATCGGATCCCTGTCGCTTCTGACGAGTGACACTCTCTTGTCGAACGATTGTTCGTCGACTATTTTTCTGCAGCATGTCTCCAGTCAAAAGTCAAACTTTTGATTTGAAAAGTAGTATAGGAAATATTAACTACACAATAAAATGAAAAGCACAACACAATCGTTTCCACATTCTCATATTTTAAAAAGTATTGCACTTCGTACTTGCTACTGTTGAATAGTGATGGGTAGAAAGTAGGAGAGTGGGAGAGAGGGGGGAGACACAGAGAGAGAGAGAGACAGAGAGGAGAGGGAGAGAGGAGGGAGAGAGAGCGCGCAGTGGCTTCATCTGAAAGCGCTTCTCACTCAGCCAGAGGAGAACACACTTGTGAAACGAGGCGCGAAAAAGGGCGGGGGGCAAACAAGCACGCGGATCAACTCCCCCTCCTTCTCTCCCTCTCTCTCCTCTCTCCCTCCCTCTCTCCCTCTCCCTCCTCCCTCCTCCCTCCTCCCTCCTCCCTCTCTCTTTCCTCTTTCTCGCCACCGCCCTTTGATCGCTTGTTTGTTTGTTTGATGTTGTGTTGTCTGTGTCTGAAGACGACAATAGCAAGGAATGGAAGCTGCAAAGGGTGAGGATTATATGGATAGAAGATGAACAGCTGAAGCTGAAACATGTTATTCAATAATCTAACTAAACAGGAAAGATTTGATTTCAGAAAAGAAGAATATGTATCTAGTTCTTGTCTTGTCGCATCAGGTAGTAGGATAGCTCAAACCAACATGTGAGTAGTGAGTAGTAGTGAAGTAGTGTCTAGTGTCTTCTTCTTCTTCGGTCCTCACTGCCTCGGCGTCCCCCGCTGTTTTTAGTAGACATCAGCTCCACTTGAGATTCGTTTTGTTGTATATTGTTACCATCTCTCTCTTTACATTTTTGTGTTTCACGTGTTCTTAAAACCGTATAAATAGTTATTAGTTCAGCACACTCGTGTTGTTGTCTTCAATGATAACGTACACCTTACCTGACACCAATACCTGGGTATTATTCATTGCAGATAGGAGCTGTTCATGACATCCTGGATACTAGCTGCTTATTTATCCTCTTTCCCTTTTTCGGTAAACACGGAAACACGGAAGTACCCTCATGTGGAAGCAGCTATGGCGCGAGGAGATACTGATTGGAATGGAAGCAAAGGAAAACCCGGAGCTCTACACGTCAAGAATGGTACTCTAACGGTCCAGGAATGATTATCGTTCAAGTATAGTCTTTCCACCACTAACCTTGTCAGCCGACCTGTCTTTCCCCGGCGTTAGCCTATTATGTATTAGCATCTTAGGCACTACTGTATGCTTCATATCATTATGATTGTGTTGTCATATTCAGATATAACGATTCCGGATAAACGATTGATTGATTGACGGAATGTTGGTGATGCCACAGTGACGGAAAGGCACATGTAAGCATTCCAGTCTTCAACATATTTTCTGACACAAGATACGAGATCTTTATTCGTCTAACGTTAAACATTCATATAATATGCTCGCTCATTAGCTCAGGATTTTTCGTTGAAAACATTATTGTGGGTTTTGAACATATCGTATACTGAACGAAATGCACAGCAGACTTGTTTTTGCTTTCCATTTATATACTCCACTGATGCACTCACATGACCACGTGAACAAGTGGTAACGCTCTCGCTTAGCAAGTAGTCGTTCGTTGGTGCGGTCTTGGGTTCTTGGGTATCGCCAGAGCGATAGTTTTCCATCTACCTCGCGTGCAGTTCGAAATACGGTGCCATAACCGTCTGCCTCTCTTGTTTTGCGCGCTATTGCCGAGAGCTGACTCTCCGGGGGTAGATCCTCTGATCTACCCCACCGCGCGCAACTTATTGCGAGAATAGAACTATACGCATGCAAAATTTTGTCAAATTGAAAACATCATCCGAATAGTTCTGTTTTTTGTCTAACCACCCTAATGTCTCTCGTGAAAAGAGTGGAACTTATTTGCGGGCCCACTATAACCATTGTAGAATGATGAAGGACACAATTAATAGGCATGAATAATATACCGTCGTTTGATCTACCGCATTCCTGATCTCTTTGCTATCTATGAAACAACGTATCCCTTTTGTCTCACTTTTTCAATGTGTCTTTCTCTCCCTGTACATTACTCCACACTACTCACTACACTTTGTGTTCGCTACATGTTTTGTAGATCCCAAATGCCCAAGTGTCCGTGCAGTGTCTTCTTGTTGATCTTCCTCCTCGTCTCGGGTCTGCTGGTCACTCTCTCTCTCTCTCTCTCTCTCTCTCTCTCTCTCTCTCTCGAGTAACTTCGGCACTCGAAGCTGGGACTCTTTTTCGTTCTTGTTGCTTGACTGTTACAGTGTGTGTGTCCCCGTTGGCCGGGATGTCTTTGGGCTCGGCTGGTGGTTGCCGCGTTTCCTCACTCACTCAGTAACAGGTCCTTTACCTTCACCTCCACTCCATCCGATGTCTGCACTTGGCACGTGCTCATGATGATTCGTCCCGGTTTGCCCGGTTCTGTAAGGAAAACGCATTATTTATTGAATATTTAATCATATCACTTTTATTTTAGTTACTTATTTGATAAGAAATGTGTGTATTTTAGGTTTTTATGTGAGAACGCCTGACTGATTAAGAGCGAGGTTCGCGGGTAAGGATATGCGGGTAGAACAAAATATCGATTTCGAAATAAATTGTTTTGTTATTAGAAACCAATGAACTACCATTTTCGCCGCCACGTTAAATACGTGAAACTGTCCTTTTGTTATATTTTTCTGGCAGAACAAGAAAAAGAATGATGAGATGGTGGTGTTCAGCCGATGTACCGCGAAAGAAACAGTTTATTCCGACGTTTCGCCTTTATGGCAACATCAGGGAAAGCATTACCTACAAAAATACAATGTAACAATGTGATAAAATCTGACAACAATATAAAGCTCGAATAAACAACAAATCAATGCGTAATAACAAAAACAAGTGCGGCAAAAACAATGTGAGTGGGTGTTGACTACATAATTGGACATGAATGTACAGTACCTGGGGCTACCGGGGAGTGCTACTAGGTCGACCGGGGGAGAGAGCGAGAGGCCGGGAGGGAGAGAGTGATAGGCACGAGAGACATGGGTGAAGCATAGGTAGGCTTATCGCCCTTTGCCACCGCCGTTCGGCTATTAAGCTCAGCTTTCCGATTCAGAACCGGTTTGCGAGACATAATTTCCATGGCTTCGACAATAGACCGTTGCTTGGGGTGCGGGTGAGTGGATAGGATGCGGACAGTGAATGTACAAGGGATGTGAGGGTGTGCTGCGGGATCAGAGCTGTGAAAAGCAATGATACCACTACTTCTGTTAACATGTTCCTGCACCCTCAATTTGAGAGGTCGACCCGTCTGCCCGACGTACTCATCTCCGCAGACAGTGCACTCGATGAGATACACCGCCCCCTTCTTCTGACAGTCACCGAGTCTACCCTGAGGGCAGATGACACAGCCTCTGGTGTTGCAAAGCTTGTCGTAGGTTCGGTTACTGCAGAGAAGGTTGCGAAGATTAGGGCCGGGCTTATCAACAACAGTCACGCGAATTCCCGACGAACGGAAACAATGCTTGAAAGCAGCCGCGAGATTGTCATTAATAAAGGGAAGAGAAATGATAGGAAGAGAGGGTGCGGGTTCAGTAGTAGAAGTCGAGAGTACAGGGTGAGTGGGTTTCCGATACAAGCGTCCCGACCTAGAGGCACCGACTGTATACCCGTTTTGGGCACAGATCGATTTCGCCAGGTCAGTCGACTCGTCTCGGAAAGGTGCAGAAGAAGTGAGGCGAGCTGTCTTCAGGGTTGACCGCACGATATTACCCTTCATGTGAGAAGGATGTGCACTGGTCTGGTGTACCATGATGTTTTTGTTTGCTGGTTTCCGATACCATTTGGTAACGAAATGTCCAGCAAGGTTGGATATTTTGATGTTGAGAAATGGTAACCACCCGTCAGACGGCTGTTCTCGAGTGAAGTGAATGGACGGACATTGGGAGTTGAGTGCAGTGTACATAGAAGTGAGATGCGATTCGCTTTCAGCCACTATGAGTACATCATCGATATAGCGAACATAGAAGAGAATTCCACTTCTGATGCAAGCTGACTCGATTGCGTGTACAAAAGTGACTGCAAGAATCGGGGCGAGTCGATTTACCATGCACAATCCCCTCATTTGTCTGTAGACTTTCCCACTCCACTGGAATGTCGAGCAGGCAAGGCAAGCAGACAGAAGGTCAAGTACATTTGAAAGAGACAGACCGTAGTGAGTGAGTGAGGACCAGTGCTGAGACAAAAGTGAAGAGACCGTTCGAATAGCAGAGTCATTGTCCACGTTAGTGTACAACGCTTCCACATCAAACGACTCGAAACATACAGTGGGTGAGACAGAGAGAGTGGAGAGTTGTGAGAGGAGTTGTGCAGTGTTGACAAGGTGAGCAGGGACAAATGCGAGAAGTTGGCCGAGGACACGACTTAGCAGGTATGAAACCCGATCGGTCGGACCATCGACTCCACTGATGATAGGTCTAGTCTTGACTTTGGCCTCATCATCCGACAGCATGTCACACTCACTCATCTTGTGGGTCTTGACCAGAAGGTAAAGGACAGGAGGAGTGGGATGAGTGTGCATAATGAAAGAATTGAGTCCATCATCAAGACCCTGCGATCTGACAACTGAAGACCAAATAGATTTGAGGGATTTGCAGTCCTCATTGAACTCGCCCTTCGTCGAACGACGGTATAGGGTCGGGTCAGACAAGTGCCGCAGGTGCATTCGCCGATCCAAGTCAGAACTCATCACGACGAAGTCACCCCCCTTGTCACTAACAGAGATTCGGATGTCACCGGAGCCTACACGTTCCCGAAGAGACCGCAAAGCGGCCATCTCCTCTCTTGAGAGATTGGGTACGGTACGCTAGCTGGCAGAACGTGCAAGCACGCCATTCAGCTTTTCCGATAGTTTCTGAATCTCAAAGTCAACAGAACTGTCAGAAAAAGAATGTATCTCACGACATGTATGTTTGATTCTACGAGTACCTTTTCACGCTTGCAGCTCTCCGCGAGGTTCCCACAGTCTGGCTCTCCCGCCTTGATCACTGAGTTCGCGGACAACATCTCACTGCAATCATGCGACCCTATTTTCTAGCTTTGTTTCACTCACTAAGTAGTCGTCGTGGTCCATCTTGGCTGAAGTTTTTTTTCCAAAGTAATCAACTAGCCAATATTTACATACACGGAACATGACAAAATCAGTTATAAATTACATTATTAAGTACATTATTTATCAAAAAAGTGAACAATGTAGTGATCCATATGTCTTCGGTAATATCCGGCTACAGCAACCTCAGTTGCGCTCCTGTGTGAATGATCTGACTTGCAGGTACACGGCCCGGCCGTAGTGTCACTCATTTGTTCACTGGCCGGTAAACTCAGACGCACGCTACGCATCAGTTCCGCGTCGCGGTTGGCTCAAGCAATTTAGCAAAACTTGTGCCAGCGAAAGGAATCGAACCCGCGGTGAACAGATCACTGGCCGCGCTCGCTAGCCAATAGGCTAAATGATCATGACAGCGCTCTCGCAGAAATCGACTATGACGATGAGCTTGATTTTCTGTAACATAGGAGACGCGTTGCGTGTGCGTCGCGTGCGTTTAAATTCACGCAATCAGTGAACGCGCGCCGGGCCGTGAGGTAGCACCTTCTGTATCATTTTTCTGTATAATCGGTATTGAATTTTCCGCTTTCGGAGTTTGACGTCTATGAATGCAAGAACTTACATACTTTATTACCGTAATCCACCTAACATTCATTCTAGCGCACAACGTTGAGTGAGGATGATAGTCGCAGCCATTCCCCACTATGTACGTTCAAGACATCCTCGTTCTGCTGGCTGATAGAGAAACAAAAGCGAATACCAAAAATCAATATGCGATAGGCGCAATCATGAAAACAAAAGTATTAAAAAAATATTTCTACTGTGATAATGTGAGTCACGATGCTCTACTACAAAGTGACAGAGAAGAGCATTGGAGAGAAGGTGAGTGAATTTATGTCGACTTGCATTGTACTGGCATGCGCGTAGTGTACACAGTGTTTGGTTGGCCATCACGCGCTGCAATGAAGATGATCCCAAGCCCACAGTTCCTATGAGCCTCTCTCTCTCTCCCTCTCTCATTTTTCCTTTCTGAAAAAAGCTATAGTCCTGGAAGGTGGTAGAGCACCCGAAAGCACTAATAGAAAACTGTGGGGTGTGGTCGCTGAGAGAGGTCCTTTTCCTCAATGTATTTTTTTCTTTTTTTTCTTTCTATTTTCTTTCTCTCTCCTCGTTCTGCTTCAGTTTATCACCCTTGTGTCTTGTGGGATTCTTGGTCCGGTGACTGGGGATATACGCGTGCCAGCCATCCATCGACAGTTACCGTTACCAGTATACGGTACCGGTACACAGTCCTGAAAAAAAGATTCCATCTAATACATATTAAATATCAATCAATCATTTATCCAGACGTGTTCAGTGTTGAAGTGCTGAACTTTCCAGGTGATCTTTAAAAATAAAAATAAAAATAAAAATAAAACAACTCATAGTGTACGAGTGACGGTGTTGCACGGTTGCACTATTTTGTGTTTAGAATTTACATGCAGTGTTTTTTTCTCGCCGTTTTCACGTGTTTTTTTTCTCGCATTTATGCTGTGTTTGTTATTATATTCTTTTGATATTTACTTGGCGCAAATCGTAACTGGTTTTTTTGAATACATTGTTTGTTAAAGTTGTAGTTGAAAAGACTCATCCCCAGCGATAATCGCCACTGACACTGAGTCAGTGAGTTTGAATAGGTTTTCTTTGTTCTTTTTGCCTGCATGATCTCATTTGCAGACGCATCTCAATTGACAACGTACAACAGAGTGTATGAGCGACGACGGACTAGACGTCGTCGACTCGGACGACGGAGGAGGGGGAGGATCGTCGTTCGGCAACGACACCTCGTACCGCCGCCTCGCGCGGACCAGGTGCGCATTCTCTCTTTCAGTACCAGGAATCATCATGGATTCATTTCAGGAGCACTTTCAACACAGCTCGTCAGGCCGACAGTGATGTGAGTTCCGGGACTCGGCCATCCCTTATCGACCCTTATCGCACTCCGCTCTATCGATTCCTGTCGTTTTGCGAAACAATAACACAAATGTACAAAACTGCGCCTTTGTGTTTGGCGGCATCTGTAACTAGTGGTTTTGGAAAGCTCACGTCACACGGTTTATTTAATATTGTTTGTAATATATGTATTTGTCGGCGTCTTTCTCTTTTGTTTACTTGTTTACCTGTTTACCTGTTTGTTTTGAGCGTGAGATGGAGGGCGACGAGTTGGAGCCGGTCGTGTCAGACAACGACGAGGACTACTCCAGCGACAACCGGCACAACAACATGTGAGACACTCCCCCTGGAAATTTCTTGATTATTTCGACACATGCATGAATCATGCAGTATGATGCATGTTGAGGCTGCATGTCTTGAGGTTGCTGTTCGAAAAATAATTATCCTTGCGAGGCCCAGTACTCGTAAAGTATTGTGTGATGAATAACTTGCTAAATATACGTTTCACGATATAGATTATATATTTGCAGCGATGCTATCATGGACGCGAATGGGAACGGCGTGGGTGTTTCGGAAGAGGAGGAGGACGACGAGGAAGAGGAGGAGGAGGAGGACATGGACGACAGAGGGGTGCGTCAATGCTTATCGATATCGATTTATTGATTTGTGTGGTATCTCATTGTTTTCACTCGAAAAACAATTATCGCTGGTACGATGTAGTAGTTGTGTTGTGTAGTTGTGTTATTATTTGTTTTCGACTTTCCATCTTTCCACTCATGCGTCTTGTAGTTTGCAAAGTTGCGCGAGGCAGCTGTATTCGTTTTGTGATCTTGTCTCTCGTTCCAGGCGCGCCCTCCGGCCCAGAATCAGGGAGAGCCGAGCATGGCCGACCGATTCGCCAAGTACAGTGAGTGGGAGGGGAAGAGGAAATGAATGAGACTTGTTCCCGCTGTTCCCGCTCTCAACTATCATTTCTAGTAGTTTTGCGAGAAGTTGTTTTTGTTTACTTATATGCTTGTATGTTAAGTGTGTTGAGTGACATACTTGTTTACTTGTGTTCCTGATTGTTTACCCGTTTGTGTTTGAGTCCACGACCTGGAGGACGATGCGCGTGGCTGGGACGCGAACCGACTGCGCGGCACCGTCCAGGACATGCGCCACCAGGCCATGCAGCACAGGTATTATCGATTTATTGATTCTATGGTATTTTAGATGATTCCATGGTTCAGCTTACGATCACAAGTGCTTCGGTGTGAATTTTAATATAAAAAAATGTGTGTAGGCACTCGTGGTGTTCGGTGACTCTGCCGAACGAGGCGTTTCTCTCACTCCTCGTCGCAGCCGAGACATTCGTCGTCAAAGGTGCGGTCTGTTTGTTTTTGTTTGTTAGTTAGTTACTCTCCCCTTAGTTACTCTCTGGTTTCAGAGTCAATGAGCGTCGACTCTGAGATGTTCCGCACTCTGGTCACAGATGTGGGTTTGCTTTCGCCATTTGTTGTTGATGTTGTTGCTTACTTGATGATTGCATGTTCAGATTGTGTTCCCGGTGTTCGACCGAGTGCTTCGCGAGGACCGCTGCACGCGCAGGGAGGGCCCGGTGAGTGACCTCGCAGCGTGTGCTGGATGTAGTTGTGGATCGCAGGTGTTGTACATGTACTGTATCCGGGCGCTGCTCCGTCTGGTGGTCGCATCGATCCACGCGCGCCTCGATGTCCTCCTCACATACCACGACACACTCGGATCCATCACCACACTCGCACTCAACCGCAACACACCGTCAGTCAAGGGGGGGGGGGGAGGAGCGGGGAAGCAGACGGTCGGGCAGTTGATATGTAGCGGCCGCGCCGTGCAAATATTTCTGTATTTAGTGAGAGATAAAGAAAGTAGCGAGTAGATTATAGTTGTTCACTTTTGCCGAGGTTTTAGAAATGAATTTGCTGTGTATAGGGTATGTGATTCGTGACGGCTAGGAGTATGTTTCAGTGTTGAGAGACATGGTCTGATAGTAATGCCCATCAATGTGATTTCGATAACAGTCTTCTAGCTTGTATTTGGATAATTAAATACCAGTGTTTACTTTTCCTTTCAGCATCTACACTCTGCTCGACGGCTACATGCAGATGTTGGACCCTGGAATGCGGTACAGGAACTATGTGGCGTACTGCTGCGAGCTGACCTCGTACAGACAGGCAGCGAGCGAGGGAATGCGACTGCCCGCCGGATGGGTGAGTGGACGAGCGACAGCATATTGCCTTATACGACGCTGTTTGTGTGATCCAAAGTTCAACGAGTAGCTAGCAAGCTTACATAATTATTTAAGGAAAAGACGGAAACAGAATTATTACCGTGTGTCTCATTCAGTGGTATTGTGATAGTGTGAAACGTACATTTACATATTTTGTAAATTTAATCTTTTTTCTGAAGATGTTATGACGATGGGAAATAGAAATAGGGTGATGTTTGCGTTGCAGTCGTCGTACGCTGTGATGCTGCATGGCTGGTCGGGGGTTCGAGTGGACAGAGCGGACGAGGAGAGGCGGCGGAGGAGGGGCAACTGGCCCCTCCAGGGAGTCGCACACCTCAAGGCATACGTACGCGCGGTCAGTGGGGGAGGCGGGGAGGGGGGGGGCAAGAGGGTGCATGTATACGATGTGCCCTGTGTATTGTCTCGTTTACGAGATGTGGTGGTGAGGTGTGTGTTGCAGGCCCGCCGGATGATGCTCGATCGCCAGACCGCCATACTCGCCATAGCTATCAGGTGGGAGGAGAGAGGAGAACTAGGTTGAGGCCCCCCAAATGTATCACTTATGATATATGAGTGTTGGGTGAAAGCTACATGTATTAGATTGGAAAAATTGATACCGTAGGGGTGCATGTTGCGAAATAATGTAATGGAATGTGTTTCAGTCCGTTCTCGACTCTGTACCACTCGCTCGACACTGGCGTTCGCATGGATGTGTTTGGAGACGTGGTGGTGAGTCCTTCTTTTCCCTTTTCTCTTCTTTGATATGTATGTTATCCAACCTCTCTACAGGCGCAGTGTCTGTCCCGTCTGTCGGCGGTGGTGGCGTCTCCGGAGCAGCTGTGTCTGGGGAAGCTGCGCGGGGAGCTGCTGGTCAACGACGTCTACCACGCCCTTCTCCTCATCCGCCCCATGTGCGCCGACAAGCACTCGGAGAAGCTGCCCTGCGAGAGCGCGCTCATGGCATTCCTCGTCAGGTACGTGATTTATTCGGCGAAGGTATTTTGGAGTCGATGAAGTTGAGTATAACGTGTGTGTTTTCAGAGTGCTGATCGAGTCTCCGTTCTCTGTCAAGATGCAGGCCATCACCACCCTGCAGCAGATGACCAGTGTGAGTCGGGAGAGGGGGGAGTTAGAGTGGAATGTCAGAATGGTCATATGAGATGTTCGTTTGATGAAGGCACGTGAATTATTATGAGTTTGGATAGTATAAATGTATTGTTTGAATTGTGAAACATATGATCTGTTGGTATGGTAGAAATGTCATCAACACTGGAATGGCCAGACCAGTGCAGTTGAGTAATGAGTAGTCTGGCCAGGCGAGTGTATAGGAGTGGGGTCAGCTTACTATTGCATTCTCATTTGTAAGACGACCTATTGCATATATATTTTAATACTTACAGGTTCGATGTTTGAGGGAACTTGAGGGAACTAGTTTCAATGAGAAAGTGATTTGTGATAGATGTGTGGTTGCAGATGGAGAACCGTATCGTTGATCTGTGTGACCTGGAGTGTGAGGCGAAGAAGCACAGACTGATCGAAGTGATGCTCAGGGACAACCTCCACCACGCAGCCTATGTCGACAGGTCAGAGAGGGGGGGGGCATTCTTGAAGGTACAGTACTGTGGACAGATTACGGACGGCGCATGTTGATGTATTGTCATGTGAATTTGATGCGTACTTTTGCCTTGCGCGAGGCTCGTTATTGGATACTGCCAGTGATGGTCGTGGATACAATTCTTTGCATGTAATACTATTGGTCTGATACTATTCGTTGATCTACCTACAACTTCACAATCCTCCCGTTGTCTCATCCTATACTCCTCCTTGCTTGCAGACTGGAGCGCGTGGTGGTGTCGCTTGCGCCGTGTCTGTCGGAGGAGGACGTGGATCTGCTGTGGAAGGCGCAGCAGGCAGACGTCCACGACGCAGTCAAGAGGAACCTACACAGGGTGGTGAGTGATAATTTGATAGGTTGGTAGGGATGGGTTCTTGTATGCAACTGACAATGAAGTTGCAGGTTAGTTATGTTGGAATTGCGGGTTGGATAGGTGTGTGAGTGGATTGGGGAAGAGGTTTAAATAAATATGTGACTAACGCGTAAGGGTGAACACAAAATTACAATGGCGAGTCGTAGCAGAACAATATGAGTTTCTGATGCGTATACTTTGCGGTTTGTGATGATCTTGTTTTCAGATCGGCACCGTCGTGCCTCACCTGCCACACTTTCGCGTCGAGCTCCTATTCAAGCTGATGACGGTGCGTGGTTGTGTACTTGTTTACCACCTTGTTTGGTCACTTGTTTACCTGTTTGTTTACCCGTTTCCTCGGCAGGCTGAGTGGGCGTGTGCATCGGAGCGTGGCCGCGCGTCGTTGATCGAGCTGTTGCGGAGAATGGGGTGTGGATCGGAGGTGGTCAAACCGGAACTGGAGGAGGTGGTGAGTGGGCAAGAGGGGAGGGAGAGGGCTAAGTAGTGTTGCGACCAAATTTCTGTTTTTCTTCTGTTTAAACAGAAATCTGGCCGACTTTTTGGAAACAGCGTCATTTAAAAACAGAAGAAATTGGTCGGTCATTGGCTAAACCAAAACTTTCTGGTTGGCGGTCGAAAAAAACAGAAATTTTCTATTTCTGTTTCTCATTCGACCAGGTCTGTTCTGGTCGGCGGTCGTGAGGTTCATTTACATTTTGGTCACAATTAGCCACCGGTCAAGATGAGAAATGTGTTTCGAAATAATGCGCAGAGGGTCAATCTCGGTCGATGGGACTCGGAAAATGGCGTCCGTATGTAAATTAGCTTCGTTTGCATAAAAAACAGAAACCTTCTGTTTTTTCTTGAAACAAAAATTTCTGTTTCTGTTTTTTTTCGGCCAGATTTCACGAAAACAGAAATTTTTGGTTGGTCATTTCTCTGGCCGCCGAGAGAAATGACCGGTGCAGATCTGTTTTTGGCCGGTCATTCGGCCAAATTTCTGGTCGATGAATTGGTCCGAACACTTGAGATCGGCCGGCAAGTCAGAGCTCGTCCTCGGACTTGACTCGAACAGCCGCGTGGCTGCCGACGCCATCCCAGCAATGGGCAGGTGGAGGCGTGCTGCCGCATGCACAAGCGATAACGGTCAGCGGATAGTGGATCTGCTGGAGAGTTACGACCTTATCGTCGCGTCGGCCTGGAAGCGCAACCGTCCCTGGCAGCGCGCAACCTGGAGGAAGAACTGCATCGGGAGGCCGCACCAGATCGACTACCTGCTCGTCAAGAAGAGCCAGGCCGGCGCCGTCCTCTCCAGCAAGAGCCTGCCGGACTTCAAATACGACTCGGATCACATCCCCGTGGTTCTTGTCGTGAGTGGATCCGGAACGCGCCGTCGCTCGTTCTACCAGAAGAGACCGCCCCGCCTCGACTCTCGCCTGCTGATCACGGATGGTGACGTGCGCGCGGACTACCGAGGGATAGTGGAGAAGAATCTGCAGGAGAGGCAGAAGAAAGGAGAGACAGATGCTGACTCGTGGACGGCTGCAGTTCAGCAGGCAGCCAAGGAGGCGATTCCAACTCTGAAGGTGGAGAAGAAGCACGATGGAGCGTCAGTGAAGGAATCCTTGTGCTACGCGAGCATGCTGCTGGCGAAGCAGAGAGGAAAGCTGAAGGCCTACCGTCAACTCAAGGCGGAGCTGCGGAGGATTCGGAAGGAGCAGTGGGAGGAGGAATGGATGAGGAGGAGCAAGGAGTTCGAGGAAGCTTGGGAAAGGCAGGATGCCCGCACGGCATTCTCCCTGCTGAAGCGGTACAGCGGGAAATGGAGCAGGACGACGCTCGTCATCTCTGACGGCGTGTCACTCGTCACCGGGGAAGCAGCGTGCGCGGTGTGGGCTGGTCACTTCGACCGCCTACTCAACCAGCCGTGCCCGTCTGCTCCCGCCCTGCCACATACCGCCCGTTCTGACTACAACTGCAGGACGGAGCCGCCAACCATGGAGGAGCTGCTTGTGTGCATGAAGAAGCTGAAGAATGGGAAGGCTGCCGGAGACGACGACCTCACTCCGGAGATGATGAAGGCTCTGCCCGCCTTTGGGATCCGTGAGCTGCATCGGCTGATCGTCAACATCTGGGAGAGGAAGGAGGTGCCTGACTCGTGGAGAAACGCCATCATCGTCCCGTTGCTGAAGAAGGGCAGCCCCACCGACCCAGCCAACTACCGTGGTATCTCATTGATCCGCGTGTGCTACAAGCTGGTGGAGCGTCTGCTGCTACTTCGCATTGTGGAGCACCGCGAGAAGACCGCCCGAGACGAGCAGCACGGATTCCGCCCAGGAAGGTCTACCATCGACGCCGTCTTCTCTCTGAGACGGATCGTCGAGCTGCGTGCCCGATTCAGGAAGCCTACTTACATCATCTTTGTCGACTTCCGGGCAGCATTCGACAGTCCCGATCGAGACCGCCTCTTCGATGCGGTGCGCGCCGACGGAGTACCAGCCCCGCTAGTCGACATTCTACGAGACCTGTACAGCCGTACAACTGCCGCTGTCCGCACTCCTTGCGGAATCACGCAGCAGTTCGCCGTCCGGACTGGAGTGCGCCAAGGATCCGTCTGCGGCCCGCTTCTGTTCAACTATGTCATCGACGACGTGATGCGACGTGTTGTGGAGGAGTGTGGAGGAGGAGTGGAGCTGCACCCGACAGGACGGAAAGTCACCGACCTCGACTACGCGGATGACATCGCTCTGCTTGGAGAAGACCCTGTTAACCTGCAGAAAGCTGTCGACCGTCTCAGTCTCCTCGCTGCCTCGTACGGTCTGACCCTCAGGCCAGACAAGTGCGAGTCGATGACCATCCCGCGAGGAGTAAAGAAGGGGTTCACTGTCAATGGAGAGAAGATCGCGCAGACCACCAACTTCCGCTACCTCGGTTCGTGGATTAGCAGCGACGCCGACCTTACTAAGGATGTGGAGGCGCGAATCGCCCAAGCCTGCTCCGCGTTCAATTCGCTGGAAAAGGTTTTGTGGAGATCGAGCGTCGCCAATCACGTCAAGCTGCGGATCTACCTCACCGCCATCCGACCTGCGATGCTCTACGGATCCGGTACTTGGGCTCTCAATAAGAAGCTCGAGGAGAAGCTGGATACGGCGGAGCGCAAATTCTTGCGCCGGATGTTAGGCTACTTCTACCCAAACCGTCGACACAACTCGCAGTTGTATCGGGATGTAAACAACATCTACTCCCGTCTCCTGCGCAAAAAGTCCAAGCTGCCCACCCCCTCGCGGCAAGTGGCGGCAACGAGAGTTCGTCTCTTGGGACACGTGCTGCGACGAGAAGACCATCGGATTGTGAAGCAAGCTGCGCTCACACTACCACCGCCGCCGGAGTGGAGACGAGGCCCAGGAAGGAAACGCGCCACATGGGACGAGAAGCTGAAGGAGGATGTCGGGCCCACGCCTGCCCTGCGCGGCAAGGTTACCTCGAGGGATACTTCGTTCCGCAGAGCTTGGAACACTCGCAATGGGCAGTGGATGGACGCTGTTATGGACATGGCACAAGACCGCGTCAAGTGGTCAGAACTGGTTCACACGATGCTCGCCGGCTAAGGAGCGACAATGCTCCAGATGATCTACGGAGAATCGGCCGAGGAACTGAACTGAACACTAGGGCTAAGGGTTTGTGGAAGTTTCTACAGAAGATGGTCTTTGCAAAATTAAGAGTTGTTTCATTCGCTTCCATGATGGTTGTTGCTAGAAACGTATTGTGTGTGTGTGTGTGTGTGTGGTGGAATAGAATACATGAAGTGATGATTATAGATTAGATGACAACGGGATCGTTGTATGGAAGGTAGTGTTTGAGTGCGTCAAATGTTGCTTCAGAATAGCAAACATGAAACAAACATTGATTGTTGTAGTGCGTGCGTCGTCTGTATGAGTGGAGCGTAGGAGAGGACAGTTCTCCGGCGACGCAGCAGGCAGCCGAGACGGCCATGTGCAAGGTGGGCCAGGGAGGAGGAAGAGGGATACTACCATCTTATGTTTCGGTGCTCTTTTCTGGTTAAATTGTATTGATTATGTAATTCGTATCGTGCTGATATCCAACCATTTCCAGCTGCTCGAACAGCAGTTGTTTCGCGGCACGGACACACTGGTGATGGCGTACATCCAGGAGACGTGCAACATCATCAAGAAGGACGGGGGTGAGTGGGAGAGAGAGGCGTGACTGTAGCTTAGCTATACACGTTAAATGAATTGGATGATAGGCAAAGGAGGAAGATGTATAATGGATGATTGGGTGGAACAGTGATGGTAGTTGTGATGTACTGTTGTTGTTGCAGAGGGTGTGGCGTCGGCGGTGTCGCTGCTCAAGCACCTCCTCCTCCTCCACCCCGCACAAGCCGTCGTCAGTATACTATACTCTCTTTTTATATGGCATACTGTAGTCTGAATAGTGTCAGATTGTTATAACCCGGTTATTGGTAGGCTAGAAAATACTGTGTTAGAATTTATCGATTGATGTTTGAGGATGGGTGCGGGGATGTGTCTGTGCGTGCCCAGCTGATCCGAGATGTGGACTGCGAGTTCGATCTGGTCTCCCATCTGGTGGCCGCCAGTGGACGCATGGTGGAGAGGGAGCAGGAGAAGCACGTCACCGGGCAGGAGGTGAGCGGGGAGGAAGGGGGGGGTCTGGTAAATATTTACATTTCGATGCCGAACGCTTATTAGTATTGTATTTTTAATTATCGTTTTGAATAATGTGTGGTGCATATTTTGTCCGGTTGTAGATGTCCCCATCTCTCGTCTCGTCGGGTCTCTCTCTCCGATTGGATCTGCTTCGATTCGTGTTGGCAGAGGGAAGACAGAAGATGAACGAGCAGCATGTGAGTGGGAAGGTGGCAGAACTGCGGGATTGTATTTTTGTAAGAAGTTGAATAGATCAGGCATCAGTATCATTGAGAAATTTGAGTACGTTGTGTTATCCAGTGTCTGGAACATATATTGTACGTCATATTGTAGATTGTAGGCATGCAAACTCCCCTAATTCCCCTATGTCCTTGCAGATGCGTTCTCTGTGGCACTCCCAGGTGGAGTGTGGGGCTGCTCGCTGGCGCTGTTCCCTCGGATTCGATCTGTTCGCAGCCGCCCTCACTCAGGGTCTACTCGACGATGCCACACTCGCCTCCTTCTATCACGGTCTTTGCGTTTTCGAAGGACCTTCCTTCTTCCTTTTTCACGTAGCATTTGGTTAATTGTAACTAATAAGTTCGTCAACTAGAATGCATAACTTGATGGATTGTGGAACCCGGGAGCGACATTTGATCGTAATTTGAATTATATGTATTCAAAATGGATACGTGACATTGACTTAACATCAACTGCTTGGTTTTCTGAAGCGTATCATTCCACGTTTTCTCTCTGCAGACTGTGTGCTGTCGTACCCGCCGTCCTCGCTGTGTCCCTCCGCAATGTCGTGTCTGGAGGTGTTCTTCCTGCACGTGAACCTGCTGGCAGGCGGCCTTCGGATGGTCGACGCCGTGGCTGGCAAGGAGGACGGGCAGGAGATGAGCTACCAGATGCAGAGGGCCGACCTCATGGTCGGTCTTTGTTGTTGTTGTGTGATCGATGCCATCTCTCTTGCAGGGCACTTCCTATCTGTGGCGTGTGGTGTGCGAGTGTGTAGATGGAGAGGTGGCCGCGTCGGCGACTCGTCTCTTTGTCAGACTGCACACCAGAACGAGCGAGGCTCTGCGCAAGGGAGGAGGATCCAGTGGCGGAGGCAGTAGTGTGCAAGAAGTACGTGCTATAGCCTATACAATCATTGTAGTTGATATATTATACCATGCATATTGAATCCGAATTGATGATTTTAGTTTCTGCAATGTTTTACTTATTCTTGAAACGTATTAGTCCCATCCTTGCAGGATCTGTCTCTGTCGACGTCTCCGAGCAGCGCCTCTGCCTCGGCGTCTCCGTCGCCCACAGCCGGAGGGGCAGAGGGGATGGAGGAGTGTGGGGCGGGAGCCGACACGACGACGCCTCTCTCCTATGCAGAGACGGTCGTCAACGAGTGGTGGGGGGACTGGAAAGCAAAGTATCGCGATCAGATGGGCCATAGGGCAATCATCTAGGTGTGCTGAACGATAATGTATTACACAAAAGTGACTACGGTCGGTATTACCGTGAATAGTGCTTCCGAAGAATGTATGGTTGCTGAAACATATAGAGCACATGTTTTGTTCAGCATGCGTCGTATCTGCGATTCGAGTGCGCCGTCGTCTACCTTGTCAGGAACGGGAGGAGGAGGGGGAGGGGGAGAGTCGATGCTGAGTGGACAGGGACAGGGAGGGGAGAGGGACGAGGGAGTGGAGTCTGCGGGGGAGGAGGAGGCGGTCGAAGGAGACGCGACAGAGAAGGGGCACGCAGCCGGAGTCGACAGAAGGGAGAGGATGAGGAGGCTAGTCAAGGTACGGCACGATTCTTTTTTAATTTAATTAACGATTAATTACATCGTTGGATTGTGGTCATGGGACTTATCACACGGTCTCTGTTAGAATCAGACGAGGTGGGTACTAGAAGCTATGCGTTTGCACATATGAGTTTTCAACGGTCCTCTACAAGGTAATAACAGTCATTTTGGTCAAATATGCAAAATATGCATTCTAAGGGACCATGACCTCAAATATGTTAATTTTTGTCAAAATAATTGCTCGTTCGATTCCTCATACGATTCTAAGACACTTAATATAAAATGATTTTCATGGAAGTGATGTTGAAAGAAGTTATGACATGAAAATTGGAAAATTTGCATTTTTTTTTGAATTTTTTGGAGATTGTTCACCTCGAGACAACAAAAACCATTTATACCATTCGAAAAAGCACTATTGTTTTAATCTACATGATCTTTTAGAGAAAAATCGAGGGGGCATGTTTTTAAAATTCGGCGATCAAAATCAAATTATTTCGAAAAACTGCTGAAAATCGACAACAAAAATGGAATATCCCATTAGAAAGTACGCATTTAGTTTAATGAATGAGCTCAATTTGAGACAAATCGATGGGGGCATGTTTTGAAATCTTGTTGGGGATCGAATGTCGTTGAAAAGCATATAATCACCAATATCTCAGAACATGCCCCCATCGATTCTAAAAAAATCATGTGTGATAGCGTTCTTTCAAATGGTAATAGTGGTTGTTGTTGTCTCGAGGTGGAACATCTCCAAAAATTTTGAAAAAAAACGCAAATTATTCACTTTTCATATTATAACTTCCTTCAGAATTATTTTCACGAAAATCATGTTATATAAAAAGTGTCTTAAAATCTTATGAGAAATAGAACGAGCACCTATATTCTAAATTTTTAACAAAATTTGACATATTTGAGGTCATGGTCCCTTAATTAGCATAATTTGCATATTCGACCAAAATGACTGTTATTACCTTTTAGAGGACCTTTGAAAACCCCTGTGTGCGAGAGCATAGCTTCTAGTACCTAAAAGTGTTCGAATTGCGCGATATTTTCTTGTTCGTAATAGTACCTAAATATCCTAAAAGTGTTCGAATTGCGCGATATAAGGCGTCTAAAAATACTTTTTTCGTGCTTTCTGGTATGTAATTGAAGTGCGCTCAAATTGTTCAGTACAATGGGACAAACTGCGTGGTCATAGAAAACTAACTGAATTGTCGTGTAGATTCGCAAAACAAGAAAAAACATTCGGGTTTCGACCACTCGGACAGTCAGAATTCTTGTGACGTACGACCCAGTGGATCACGAGACAAACTCGGCCGCTCGATTTGTCTCGTGGCTCACGTCACGAGACAAACTCGGCCGCTCGATTTGTCTCATGGCTCACGAGACAAACTCGGCGGCTTGATTTGTCTCGTGGCTCAAGCGACAAACTCGGCCGCCCGATTTGTCGCGTACGCTGTTACACGATTAAATGTTTCTGGCAAAACATCCGCCGCCGTCGGGAATCGAACCAGCGACATTCAGATCAGCGCGCGCGCCATAGACCACTAGGCCATCCGACCATGTGCGGTGAATGAATGAAAGCGGTCATGAGTGACGAGTGCGCGCAACCACTCGCAAATGTATCACTCACTCAGAATAAGAAAAATAAGGGAGAACCGAAGAGAAAGAAAGAAAGAGAGAGAGAGAGAGAGAGAGAGAGAGAGAGAGAGAATGGGGGAAACAGTGTGGGAGGTGAACACGATTGAGATATTGACAGCGAGTAGAACTCATATTTTCATCTTAATATCTATGTGTTTGAAATTCTCATGAAAGTATTTAGTAGTGTTGATATTGAACATCTAGTTAACCTCATTTTGAAAACGAGATGGATACGAATGCGAAAACGACACGGGTGAACTCTATTCGAAAACATCAAGTCGTTTTGGAGTATCATTCACAGCGTACCGTGGTATCATTCACCCCTCGGGTGATACCGTTATTGTTACCGTATTGATTGACCTGGCATGTGAATAATGGTGTGTGATGCCGCAATTTCTTTATTTGAGTGATCCGGCAACACGGACGTTGCAACATGCTATAGCGAGTAACGTTGCTCATATTGAACTCTCTAAAAAGGTTAGGTCAGGATTGATTCTATAGGATTAGGATCAATTCTGATACGTGATGTGTATCGTTAGTGTCAATCGGTTTCTAGTGTTCGACATTTTCAATTTTTCAGCGTAAATTTAACTGAATCGTGTGCCTTTTCATAGTCCAGAAGGTTGAAGCGATAGGCGTAGCCTTTGTTGATCAGCTCACGGACAGTGTGTATGTGTGTACAATTGTAGAGAGGGTTCTCCTGAATCACGCCTGCTCGACAGATTGTTCTGCATCCAGTGTCTTCTCCATTCGACCAAACATAATTCGACAGCTTGAACATTGTCGGAAGTACAGCAATCGGTCTGAAGTTGCACAGATCTAGCAAGTCTCCACTCTTTGGGAGCAATGTTGTTAAAGGAACAGTGGCGACTTATTTCTGCCACAACCTGCCACAACTCCTTTTTTTCACACGAGCAAAACATTTGGCGGTAGCCGGAATCGAACCCGCGAAGATCAGGGGGCACAACGCAGCGCACATGCACTGAGCCAAGAAGCAAGTGACCGGGCGTTGTTTATTTGCGCTTTTGTCTCCGACCTCAGTTTTTGCAGTGAAGCGTTGGCGGGAAATTCAAATTTTGAGCTGCATTCTTGGCAGTGGCAGAATCGAAAATTAGGCAGAATCGTCGTTCTTTCGCAAAAAATGCAAATGTGTTAGGATAATATGATTTTTAATAATACTCCGAGTCGAAAATAAGTCGCCACTGTTGCTTTAAGGAGCCGGCAAAAGATTCCAGAAGCTCTTCTTTGTCGATTATCCCATTCAGCATTCGCTTGGCGTTGTCTGCGATGATTTCTGGGGGTATTCGTAACATAGCATTCGAGACGTGGTCTATTCTCGAAGCATTCCTCTTGCGCATTCGGAAAAGGTTGTGTAGTACTTTGTGTAGTAATTCATCCCCCGGACAAAAGCTCCTCATCCTGCGGTTGTAGCAATGGGACTGTCACTCAGATTCTAAAAAGCGCGTTGCACAATTGACTTCGTCTTCGAGTTCTTCCTGGTTCTGGTTGTTGGAATTAGTTCCGTTCGCTTTTCGTATAGTAGTCAGAGAAGCAGTGTGTGATACACATCACGTATCAGAATTGATCCTAATCCTATAGAACCAATCATAACCTAACCTTTTCGAGAGTTCAATATGAGCCGGCTCAAATGGTCTTCGCTTTGGAACTGTTTCCTTGTACATCTGCACTTCTTCCTTTCTTTGTCATCTTGTAGTGATATGCGAAGAGCCTTGTTCGTGACAGCTAGGGTAGTAGTCGTGACGACTTAGTAGTCGTTGATCATTTTCGATTACAATCCAAACACCTTGCATTTGAATTGATTTCTAATCTAATGCAAGAACTCCGCAACTCTACAACTCTCTTCCAACTAGCACGTCCCAATACGTCCCATTTTACTGAAGGAAATGCATATAGAAAATGTATAGAGTTTCTTTGTCTATAGTGGGCCCGCAAATGAGTTCTACTCTTTTCACGAGAGACATCAGGGTGGTTAGACAACGAGGAGAACCTTTTCGATAATGTTTTCAATTTGACAAAATATTGCGTGGGCACCCAAGATCGAACCCGCGGACATTTGCTTCCTAAGCGAGAGCGTTACCACTACGCCACGTGGTCGTGAGAGAGTATCTGTTGAGTAGAGATATGAACGGCAAAAACAATATGCAGTGCATTTCGTTTAGTATACGGTAGTGTCAAAATCCACGATAATGTTTTCAACGAAAAATCCTGAGCTAAGTGCGAGCCTATTATATCTCTTTCGGTATGTTCACCTCCCCCACTGTTTCCCCCATTATCTCTCTCACTCTCACTCTCTCTCTCCTCTCTCTCTCTCTCTCTCTCTCTCTCTCTCTCTTTCTTTCTTTCTCTTCGGTTCTCCCTTATTTTGCTTATTCTGAGTGAGTTATACATTTGCGAGTGGTTGCGCGCACTCGTCACTCATGACCGCTTTCATTCATTCACCGCACATGGTCGGATGGTCCAGTGGTCTATGGCGCGCGCTGACCTGAATGTCGCTGGTTCGATTCCCGCTGGCGGCGGATGTTTTGCCAGAAACATTTAATCGTGTAACAGCGTACGCGACAAATCGGGCGGCCGAGTTTGTCGCTTGAGCCACGAGACAAATCAAGCCGCCGAGTTTGTCTCGTGAGCCATGAGACAAATCGAGCGGCCGAGTTTGTCTCGTGACGTGAGCCACGAGACAAATCGAGCGGCCGAGTTTGTCTCGTGATCCACTGGGTCGTACGTCACAAGAATTCTGACTGTCCGAGTGGTCGAAACCCGAATGTTTTTTCTTGTTTTGCGAATCTACACGACAATTCAGTTAGTTTTCTATGACCACGCAGTTTGTCCCATTGTACTGAACAATTTGAGCGCACTTCAATCACATACCAGAAAGCACGAAAAAAGTATTTTTAGACGCCTTATATGTTCTTGTTCGTAATAGTTGTGGTGTTGAAACTTGACTATGCCCAGCAATTTCCTAGCCACCTGGATACCCCCTCCTGTTGCAGCTGCTGTCTCTGCTGGTCTCGTCGGACGACCTGTGTGCGTGTCTTGCCCGCCGCCGTCGCCCGCCCCTCGCAAGGGCCATGCACGGAAATGGATTCGTACTCGTTGTCAAGTGGCCTGGTGGGACAGTTGAAAACATCATACGTTTGCTGAACGGAGAATCGTAGAAATTAGAAACAGACGACTAAGGTTGAAGTGAAGAGAGACGTTGACGCTTCGTGCTTTGCAGCCGAGGAGCGTTCTCTGACGACTCGCAATGTGCGTGATGTGAAGGGAGAGGAGCGACTCGAGGTGCCCGTCCACACCAACACTACCCTCTACGAGGTGCTATGTCAGGTGCGTATCGTTGACTAGTTTTTTATACTGTAGTACTCTTCACAGATATGTGGTTGCAATCAACGAGGGAAAATGTGTTCATGGAACATTTCTATTTGTGTCGGGGCGTTGAGTCAGATGTGGTGTTAAAAAAGTGGTGACTGATTTGCAAAAGGTGTTTTGCGTGTTTTTAAAACGTATTCCAATTTGTATTGGCAAACATTCACTTAATTAAAACAGGTGACTTCGTGGAGAATGTTGTACTATAGTTTGTGCAGTACACTAACATAACTTGTATAAAGTGAGCCTATGTGTTTGTCGCAGTTGGTTCCATAGTAATGCGTTTCGTGAACACGGCTTCCTGTTCTCGAGGTTTCCGAAATTTACTCATAACCTGAAAGCGGCACAAATTATATACGAGATATGACGGCTTGTTATCACCTAATAGCTCAGTTGTATCTCTATGTGCACAACTTTTCAAATTCAAATACTCACGAATTGCTTGAATTGTGCGTTGAGTGCGAGGAATGACCATGGAATGGAGAATAGAAGGAGATCAGAGCAGAATGGACGCGTCACATGGAGCACCGTTGCCACCGAGACAGTGCGCATGAGGAGAAGGAAGCAGATCTACAAGTTGGAAATGCTGATTCATCGGTTGACTGGTTTGGATGATTGCAAACTCACCTGATTGAGGCAGAGTGGAATGACTGCCGCTGACATGACTCCGGCTGAATATATGAGTTGCACCTCGGCTTTCTTGTTGTTCTTGTCGATACGTTTGATCAATATGACGGTTATCGTTGTGCAAATGATAATGAAGAGTATGGTAGTCAATCCATTGAGTGCGGTAGTGCGACTGTTGGATGCCTGACAGACATACACATCATCAAGATAAAAATGTTTTGAATGTAATTTACCCATGTAACCACTCTCTTGTAGTCCATTCCAATACCACCGGTTGGTGAGTGATAGACTATGATTGGACTGATTAGAAGATACGGAAACATAAGGACAGGGACAACGAACATCCATACTCTTGCTAACCAGAAGTAGCGGCGCCATATCTAAATGGTGTACGGTATATCTAAAAAAAACCGTATTCTTACACTCTCGTATGTCATTGGTGCAATGACACAAGTCATTCGATTGACGACGACTAGAATAATTGCGAGCTGATTGAGTGCCATGAGATAGTAGAGGGAGAAGTAGTAGGGAGTGAGCCAATACGTGTACTCTCCGACGTCAAACAAGGCGATGGCGGGTGTATCCAGCAGACCGGTGTTACCAAGACGCCAAAACAAAATACGCTCAACTCAATCAATGATTTCCTGAGGGTTTATCAAACGAGAAATTTACATGTCTTGGTTGTTGCCTACACCACTTATTTCCGATGTAAATTGGAGTCCTGCACTGAGCTGTGGAACCCTCAGGATGTGGGATCGGTGAATGCGATAGAATCTGTGCAGCGATACTATACGCGCCGAATATGTCGCCGCGCTGGTTTGTTCTCACTCACCTATCCCCAACGATTACAACTTCTCGGCTTACAAACATTAGAGCAACGGCGCATTCTGAATGATGTGGCATACATGCATAAAGTGACCACAAACTCTACATACCTTGACTATCATGGTCTTTTCAACTTTGTACCAACTCGTTCTCGCACTTCTCATGGGTGGCGCGTGGTTCCGTGTTTTGATACAGCCCTTAAGAGCAGTGCATTTTTCAACAGGATTTATAGGTTTTGAACTCACTTCCCCCTTCCATAGTAATGTCTGCAAAACATGAAACTGTGAAATCCTTCCTAGAAAGTAATCCCCATTTGTTGCCAGTTTCGAAGATTCGTAGACTGTAGTCAACTTTCGATGCTTTCTGTATCATTTTACACTTTTTTTTTCTTTCTCATACCGTATGCCATTGCTCATTTTGCTGTATTGAACTGTTTCTCCAAATGTACACGGTAATAAACTTATTATTATTATTAAAAACACGTAGTCATCTATGAAAGTCACCGAGCACGAGACGCACAAGATACGGTAG
The DNA here is from genome assembly GCA_963966185.1 of Rhabditoides inermis. Taxonomy (NCBI): domain Eukaryota; kingdom Metazoa; phylum Nematoda; class Chromadorea; order Rhabditida; family Rhabditidae; genus Rhabditoides; species Rhabditoides inermis. The sequence goes on from CAWZYM010000148.1 coordinate 84,485, forward strand.
ATGCGGTAGAAGGACCGCGAACGAAGCTCTTTGTCGGATGAAATGAACTTGAAGAGGAGAATGTATAGGCATTGGGATGGAATGGCGTAGAGTAGATGAGCTATGGCGAACAGACTGGCTATGTGGGTGTAGTCTTGGAAAGAGGCGGTGGTGATGTTGGGTCCAAGGTAGTCGATTGTGATGTTAGCGGACATGTTTGCAGAATGGGGGAAATGAATTAGATGGATACTATGCGCCCTCGTTCCGTTCAAGTTTTTACTAGCAGCTGTTAATTTTACTGCGTTTCATGTTTCGCATTGAGAAACACGGAATTAGCGATAAGAAGATGGAGGTACAGTACTATTATATCTTCAGACACCAATGATTACAGTATGATATTTATTACACACAGTATGTGTTTGTTTGCAGACTGCGCGCAAGACGGAGTATGACATGCCGCAGGAGGTGATACAGCGGCTGCAGATGTGCAGGCTCGACAGCGGCATGGTGTACAGGTGAGGGGTGGGACAAGCATAATAGGTGGTCGGAGACGTGCTCACATACATGCAGAGCATGATAGTTAGGCAATCGATTGTTCGGAGAAATATGGGGAGCAACGTGGATAGTATTATCTGTGACTTGGATAGTATGATCTGATAGATTATCTATGAGTATTCTTCTTCAGGCCGGACGATCTGAAGTGCACGCTGGGTGAGCTGTGCGTGGATGGAGGAGTGGAGTTGGCGGTGCGACTGCGGAGGACCAGCGACACGGAGCAGGAGTGAGTGGGGGGAGAGGAGAAAGGGGGAGGTGGTGCAGATGGAAGATGCAGATGCGGGGTACGGATGAGCAGGGGTTGAAGCGCTTTTCAGTATAAAATATTGTTCAGTGTAAAATATTGTTGCACTGGGGGATTAATGATTCACTGCGTATTTGTGGATACGTGCTCGGTTTCTAGTACAATGTGTAGGATCGTTGTGAAGAAAAAAACATATGTTAGCGTACGCATTTTCATTGTTATTAATTCATTTAGGTTTGAATATGTATTACGCTTCAATAGTCCATGTAGTCGTATATTTTGAAGGCTGTTACAATAGAGATATTATGTGGGTTTTCATTGTGCCTCTCTTGCAGTCTGTCCTCTCTTCCGGGCCCCGATGGACGCGAGTGTCTCCTGATGGGCGCCGCTCTCTCCAAGCACCACACCGTCAAGCTGTTGGAGCTGGCTGAGCAGGGATGCAGTGGAGGAGGAGGAGGAGGAGAGGGAGAGACGGCAGGGGACGCCGATGCTCTCATCAACGTGCTGCTCGCGGCGCCTGTCGATGTCGAGGTGGGTGTGCAGTACTGTATGGGGAAGTTTAGTGGGATATCGTTATGTGTGTTTGCAGATGGAGCGGTCTGTTGTGTCTATGGCCGAGAGCCGAGAGATAGCCAACTGTCTGCCCCGGATGAGCCCCGTGCACGCACTCTACACTGTCAGTCTCTCTCCCCTCTCTCTCACTCCTCTCTCTCTCAACTCTCTCTCTCTCTTCTCTCTCTCTCTCTCTCTCTCTCTCCATCTCCCTCTCACCCCGTCCCTTGTAGGTAGAGCTGCTTCGTTCTGTGTTCGCTCCGGCTGGTTGGACGGATAGGATGGCCGGCGGAGTGCGCTCGTATGGCCAGAATGCGACGAGCAAAGAGGAACTGGATGAGGAGTGGAGGAAACAGGCAAGTTCAGTTTGCACAATGATTGTAGAACTACGGTATGTGGTTAGAAATTGAGTGGATGATTGTGCAGTGTGTTCTGCTGCGCGGTTCGTGCGTGAGTGGACTGATCGATCTGGTGGGCAAGTGTGTGTCCGAGGCAGAAGAGGAGAGGAGGATGGAGGGATTGGGACGAGGGGCAGAGGTGGGTGATGAAGCGAGATACGCAAGAGCCGCATAATTGGCGAACTATTATGCGCACAGGAGGAAGAAGTACATGTTCGGTACATGTACCTTGTTCAGATGCCGTCTTCCTGTTCCCGTGTGCCCCGCAGCAGTCGCGTGTCTCTGCGCACCCGCACTCTGGCCGCGGCCATTGCCCTCCTCAAGCAGATGCTCGCCGTCATTGCCAGGGTCCGCCAGCAGGTCAGTGTTCCCTTCCCCCCGCTCCCCCTCTCTCTCTGATTCAGTTCCTTTGCAGTCATTGATCGATGGTCCGACGACGTCGACGCAGGCTCGTCTCTTTGAGACCATATTCCTGCCCCATGAGGGAACGCTGCGCAAGGTGTGTGGGGGATCATTGTCGGATAATGATTGTTCATTTTACAGTGTGATTGTAGTTAACTTGTTTCAACCGCGTGAGCTGTCTCACTTTCACTGTTTCTTTGTGTGTGTTATTTAGTTGCGTGTGTCCGTTTCAGCTGTGCACGGTGGTGGCTGTGCGAGTGGTGATCGGGAAGGAGGGGAGCGCGGACGCGGAGACGAGGACCCACATACACAACATGTACAAGGACAAGTGCGCCGAGCAGGTGGGGCACAGCCACAGCCAGTCCACTTGTCCAGTCCTCGCTCGGCTCATGTAGAGTAGCTGAAACCTTGAAATTATGTTATTCATGGTATGATTCATGGTTCAACAACATGGTTTTTATTATTATTCAAGGATGTTTTCGCTCGATTGCTAATTGCGATGTGTCGATTGCCAGTATGTACCGATGAAACGTAAAATTAGTGTGCGACAGAACAGAGTTGTGTATCTATAGAAGAGTATTGAATAATCTGGGAAAAGAAGATCTAAAATGCACTAGTCGTATAACAACGTTATGATTCTACTAATGATTCGTGTGTGTTAAGGTGGTGCGACAGATGCTGATGATTGCCCGCCAGGCCGCGGCTGTGGGCAAGGCAGATGAGGGGGAAGGAGGAGGTGGTGAGTAGTGGTCTTGTATTGTTGAAGGCACAATCTGCTAGTAATTTGGAGATTGAGTGGATATGGAGTGTGTACTGCAGAGCCGTCGATTGTGTGTGTGCGCGTCTCGCCTGGCTCGGATGAGTGTGTCGATGTGGGAGAGGGAGTGGAGGAGACGCGGATGTGCGAGCAGCTCGCCATTGACGCCATGCAGGTATGCTGACGTGTCCATCTTCATGTCGAACCACCTTTTGTTCAGGTCGCGCTGTTACTCCAATCATGGGAAGACTCTGCGGCCGCCTCTCTGCTCTCTGACAACGAGTTTGCGAGCCTCACTCGGTGTATGCTCACTGCTAACAGCAGGTACGGCTAGATCTGGGTTCTGGAATTGTGATGGAGCTTTTTGAAAGGGGAACGTGTTTCGGTCGAAATGCTATGTAGGGGACTATATCAAGGGACTGCATGACCCGAACTAGACTTGTACTTGTCTAGGTGTATCCGGAGTGCGGGCCAGCTGCTGGCCGCCCATTTCTGCATGGCTGTCGCCACGGCGGGAGGACACGGTCAGTGGAGGGAGAGGGGGGGGGGAGTCGGGAGTGAGAAAGGGATTGTATGGCGAATGTTTATGGTGGTTGCCAGTGGTTCAAACGGAACATTGTTCTGTAAACCGTTGGTTTGGTTATTATGTGTGTGGTGAATGTTATTTGTTGAGTTATTATTTGTGGGGAGCATGGCTCTGAATAACATGAAAAAGAATGATGATGAAATATGAAATATCAGAAGATTAATCAGCTAACGTTTGACTTTGACTGACGGTTTATATTTGTATAGTGGGCCCGCAAATGAGTTCCACTCTTTTCACGAGAGACACTAGGGTGGTTAGACAACGATCAGAATCCTTTCGATGGTGTTTTCATTTTGACAAAATTTTGCGTGGGTACCCAAGATCGAACCCGCGGACAGGTACTTCCCAAGCGAGAGCGTTACCACTACGCCACGTTGTGATGGGAGAGGAACAGTGGAGAAGAGATATGAACGGCAAAACAAATATGTTGTGCATTTCGTTCAGTATACAGCATGGTCAAAATCCACGATAATGTTTTCAACGAAAAATCCTGAGCTAAGTGCGAGCCGATTTTATAATATGCTAAACGAAGAAGCTGATATCATTGTTAGTTTCTAGCAGGTTATCGATATCTAGTTTCGCTGAAGAGTATTTTTCATGGAATCAATGTTAATCATTTTGGTTCAGTTGTTCAGTCAACGTTGACAAAAAATACAGTACTGGTTTCAGGTGGCGAGCGTGCGGCTACGGAGTGTCTGCGTGGCTGGTTGGACGAGAGGGAGCAGCTGGGGGCAGATGAGAGGGCCGCCATAGAGTACTACAGGATGGTGGCTGAGTGAGTACTGTATTACTTTCTGATTGGAGTATGATAATAGCTGAACCTAGATTATTGTGATTACTTGAATGTTGTCTGGGCATGGGCTGATGTCTGTGAATGTAATTGACTGATGATCTTGTAGTGTGATTCGTCGCTTCAACGAGGTTTCGCTGCCGATTCCCAGCGTGCAGAGCTACTATGCGCATACGATGACATGGCTGCGGGAGGCGAGGGTGGGTGGAGGGAAGAGGGGAAGGGGAGGAGGGATAGAGAGGACGTGTGCCCTTCGCAGGACTACACTCGCGAGCACCACGTCTCCTATCCCGACGACAACATTCTGCTCGGTCATCTACAGGTGGGGAGAGGTTGAAGTTGAATCGAATCCACTTTCACCAGATGACGAGCGTAGATGTCAGGGATTTTAGGAAGACTGTTTGAGGTGCTTGAATGCATGTTGACTGTGTGTGTTTCAGTTGGCCGCTCACCTGGCGTCTACCCTGTCTCGCAAGATGCGCGAGAGTGGTGGGATGGGCGAGGATGGTCGCGGCGTGGAGTGGGTGGGGGACATCCTCTCCGAGTTCTGCTTCGCCGGATGCGACGAGAGCGAGCAGGCGGCAGAGGGCGCGGGGATGGGGGCAACAGCACCGACTAGGAGCCACACACTACAGCAGGTGCAGACTTTTCAGATCGTTATTTAAAGTATTGTAAAGAAACCATGGTTTTTTGTTTGTAAGTGTATGGGGGGGGGTTGACATTCTCGATTGGCAATCCTGTCCTGTGTGCCCATTGACAATCCCTGTGTGTAGATGTCATCTGGTCTTCCTCTGCCTCGTTCCGTGTCTGCCCATGTCGTTCCCAGCAGAGCAGCTGTCAACGCGTCGGTGGGTCCATTCTAACAATTGCTACTATGTAAGGGTTTTGCACGCTGTCTTCCGCCAAATTGAGTCATTTTGCAAAACACTGTGTTAGGCAATTACTGAAACGTATTGCTTATTTCTTACGATTATTATGACACTTTTTGATAAGATTTTTTGAAGCGGATCTTATGTTATCTTAAAGTAGAGCTATTCTTGAATCGTAAGTGTATGTGTGTTTTGTTCTCTTGTATGTATTATAATAATAATGTATTTATTCATAATCAGAAATCACAAAATCACAACACACAGCATCCAACAAACTACCGGTCAGACCCGTGAGTAGGGACAAAGTGAAGACTGTGACAGAGCCCATTGGCACAGACACAGAAACACAAACACAGACACAGAAACTACTTCAACCGTCCAGAACGAAAAGGAATCAAACTCGGGCTACCTAGTCGCCTGAGAGCAATCAATTTACATACGGGTGGGGTCATCTACAGTAAAACGAGAGAAGTTATTTGTGAAAAAAGACATTAGTCGTACTCTGAAGTCCGTCTTTTTAAATTGGCATACTGTATTTGAATCTAAGAGATTCCAGTATCTCACAACTCGATGTGTGATAAAACTCTGGCTAAGGGTGGTCTTGGAGATACTCTGTAATTTCAAGCCATTCGAACGCAATGATGATGATCTTGAATTTGCAAGCATGAAGGGATTAGGAGCGTTTACGAAACCATACAGATAGCTATGAACAAGGCGCAAATCTGACAAAGTTCTGCGAGTCCACAGTGTATCTAGCTCCAATTGTTTCAGTCGACATTGATATGACAGTTTCGGGGCAAGCATTCTAGTGAAGGATCTTTGCACAGCTTCTAAATCGTTATTTTGAGTTACGTTAAGAGCAAGGAGCACCTCACTACCGTACTCGAGAACTGGTCGTATTTTATATTTATAGAAGTTTAAAAACAACGACTCATTCCGTTGGAAGGTCATTCGTAGTACACCGACTCGCGAGGATGTTTTCTGAATGATTTTTCTGATATGCTCGCTTGGACTGAGATAAGATGTGAGATAAATACGAAGATCTTTGATTGAGTCAGTGCAGGCTATTACGGAGCCATCACACGTATATACAGACTTGATGGCACGTTTTCCAAAATTAATAACTCTGGACTTAGCAGCTGATAGTAAGAGTTGGCGCTCCCAAGCCATTGATGTACATTTGCCAGGTCAGTTTCGAGTAATACTTTGAAATTGGGAGTGTTCTGTGGAATTGACAGTTTCATGTCATCCGCGTACAAGAAGTATTTACCATGTTTAATAACGGAGCCGATTCCATTTACATAGATCAAGAAAAGTAGAGGTCCAACAACACTACCTTGTGGTACACCACTTAGAATTGGAATCCAATCTGATAGTCCTGTGCCCACCCTTACCGACTGAGTACGGTCAGATAGAAACAGATTTAACCACCGGAGAGTTTTTCCATCAATCTTGTAAGACCTACATACCTCATTTAATCTTCTTTGAACAACTGAATCAAACGCCTTTTAATATCTAGATAAATCGTGTCTACCGGTATTTTTTTGTCCAAATGTTCAACTAAATATCCTACATATTCAACCATTTGACTTGTTGTGCCTCTACCATCGAGAAAACCATGCTGCTGTGGATTTATTATGTTGTATTTCCACAAATGACATCGAATGTTATAGCATAGCATTCTCTCAAACACCCGGCTTGCACAACAGGTCAACGTAATAGGTCGATAGTTTGTACATTGTTTCTTATATTGTTTGAATGGTTGTTCATTGAGGTGTGTGGTACGGTGGAGTCTCGCCGGGCGGCCTTCTCCCTCCTCGTCTCTCTGTGCGCAGACAGCCACGAACTGCTCCTCGAGGCGTGCCACCATCTCAGGGCCATGTTCTACAGGGGTACGTAGACGTTCATTTTATGCAGTTTGTAAGAAGAAAAGTTGGATGTATTGAACGTGTTACAGTGATACTATTTTATTAGTAAAGCGTATTATTTGTGGTATTACAACAAAAAAGCTGTTTAAAAGTTTTCGGACTAAAACTGGCTGATTTGAGGTAGTGGTCCCTTAACTGACCAAACAGTGTTACTGATTGCTTTGATTAGTGAAGCATATGTATGGTATTGCAACAACCTTGTTTCATCTTCTTCCAAATTCCCATGTTCTCATTGCAGACGACGCTGTGGTGCGTCGTGACTTCGACTACCAGCCGGAGGCGGCGGTGCGCGCATCAGCTGACAGCTACGCGGGGCTCAAGAACGGAGGGGCCACCTGCTACATGAACAGCATCATGCAACAGGTACGGGGAGGGAGGGAGGGAGGGGGAATTGATGTGTCTTCATTCACTGTTTGCATGTGGTGTGTGTATCATTACTTTCATCTTGAGAGATTAGTTCTGTGAATCTGTTACATGTGACATGTGGAGGTTGAAGCTTATTGGATACAGAATAGTTATCGTGGTCATACACTGATGGCTTCTGTGTTTCAGTTGTTCATGATCCCGTCTCTGCGACATGCTGTTCTACAGGCAGCCGCCGAGCCTGGCAAGGGGGGAGTGGCAGAGGAAGGGGGAGAGGGAGGGGGGAAGACGGACAAGACAGAGTACTGTGTGCAGGTGAGCACGGTTTTTTTTTGAATTCTACATAGGGATTGACAAGTAGTAAGCGTTTTCGAATGATATACAGTTGTTCACAGATATCCTTGTTGAAATGGCTTTTTTTGTTGTTGAAAATAAGTCCATTCGCAGGTTCTGCTGGCGATCCAGTCGATGTTTGCGCACCTGGTGGGATTCGAGCTGGAGTCGCACACTCCACAGCTGTTCTGGAACACGTTCAAGTGAGTGAGGAGAGAGGGGGAGAGAGAGGAGAGAGTGAGAGAGAATCTTGCAGGCTGAACGGCTCCTCTCTCAATGTCCGCGAGCAGCAGGACGCGTTGGAGTTCTATGACCAGGTAGGTTTTTTGTTTATAGAAACGTACTGTGTTGTACAGTTTGACGATCACTTGTTCGACTTGGTCTATGCGTTTACTTTTGAATGATAATGAATGGAAACGTACATGTATTACAACAGTAGGAGATGTATGCCCTATATTTGCATTTTGAAACATATTTGTCACGTATTGTTTTTTGTGTCGATTCGACTCCGATTCGATCTCACAACTGTTCTTTCTCAATCCTGCCTCATTCCCTCATGATCCCTCTGCAGGTGGTTGATCTGATCGACGCTGCTCTGAAGCGTGTGGGTGAGCCAGCTGCCGCGGCTGCCATCATGGGAGGAGAGTTCGCAGACGAGAAGATATGCAAGGACTGCCCCCATAGGTGAGAGGGGCAGTGTGCAGTTAAAAAGCCGCGTTTGTTTGTATTCTTCATGCCTGTTTTCCATTATTACTAAATTCGTCGAATAACTCGCATATCTTGCCAACGATATGTTTCGGCGCATGTAGATAGTGGTTGAGAGAAATGCACCATGATTGTCGTTCTACATATTGTTTGATCAATATTGTTGTTGCAGGTTCATGAAGCAGGAGGAGTTCACGTCGATTGCCCTGGATGTGCGGTCGCACAACAACCTGCTCGACTCGCTCAAGGTGGGTGGGAGGGAGAGAGGAGAAGAGAGATGGAGAGGGGGGAGAGAGCGAGAGAGAGAGAGCTGGTTGCAGGAGTATGTTCGGGGCGAGATTCTCGAGAACGACAACGCCTATCACTGCGACAAGTGCGACAAAAAGGTGAGAGGGATGAGGGGATAGGGCGTATTGGGCTTTCTGAGACCTAGGTATTCAAACGGAATTGGTGCTGTGGCCAGTGGTTGTCATTGTCGTTGTTCAATTTTGTTACTTGATATATAATTGTAGTTGGAATTCAGTAATTCTTCCTTTCTATCGTAAATCATCCTTGTAATTGTATGTTATGCCATTATGTGACTTCCGTTTTGCGATTGACAAGGAGTGTCGTTTAGGTCACAGAAGCCGATGGTGACCAAACTGATATCAGAGATACCCTAGGAGGTCACTAGTCGAAAACCGTTTTCAAATCCACATGACCGGCCATACGTTTCGAGATATTTACGTTTCAAATTTTGGAGTTAAACCGTGTGGATTGCTTTTGCGGCCTGTCACTCCATTCGCGCGCGCTGTGAAACAGCGGCGGTGGCCTAGTGGATAGAGCGGTCGTCTGTCAATCGGCATCTGTGGGTTCGCTCTCCGGATGTGCTTTTCATTTTGCCGACACTTTCCGGACTTCTACTTTTTGGTGACAATTGGACAGTTGGTAGAAAACTCCTATCATCTTCTCTTTTTTTCAAATCGAACAATCATTTGTCTTGTTGAGAGCTCATTACAAAATGTTTGCGTTCTTTAGAATTCATTTTCAAAAATTTCGAAAAAATATTACCGACGAAAGTTTCCACATAATCCCCTCACCATGCGTGACTCCAACCATTCGAACAAAAAAGTAGAAGTCCGGAGAGAATCGGCAAAATGAAAAGCACATCCGGAGAGCGAACCCACAGCCTGCCGCTTGAAAGACGACCGCTCTATCCACTAGGCCACCGCCGCTGTTTCACAGCGCGCGCGAATAGATTGACAGGCCGCAAAAGCAATCCACACGGTTTAGCTCCAAAAATTGAAACGTAAATATCTCGAAACGTATGGCCGGTCATGTGGATTTGAAAACGGTTTTCTACTAGTGACCTCCTAGGGTATCTCTGATATCAGTTTGGTCACCATCGGCTTCTGTGACCTAAACGACACTCCTTGTGAGCCGATAATTTCCTCTTTTTCGTGGTGTTTTACAGTAGCAATATGCCTAATGTTTTGTGTTGTGAATTACGAATGCCTTCTCAGGTGGCTGCTGTGAAGCGTCTGTCGATCAAGAGACTCCCTCAGGTTCTCGTCGTCCAGCTCAAGAGGTATATTGATTTATTGATTGAAAACATCATTTTCTTTTATATGAGTTATTGTGTAGCATGTATTGTTTGCAGGTTCGACTTTGACTGGGAGAAGGAGCAGCCTGTCAAGTTCAACGACTATTTCGAGTTCCCCATGGAGGTAGGGCTGTTCATGTAATGTTAGGTCGAATACATGTGTATCGATTCAGGTGGATATGGCCCCATGGAAGTATAGAATTGTTTATTCATAAGTTATTATGACATCTGATCATATTTGATTTGTTCGATTTGCAAAAATCACTTTCTCTTTTTTCCAGATACTGTTGGCTTTACAATATACGGAGAGAGGAAAAAATGTAGATGTTTATGAAGCGGATTTGAAGTTAACAATACATTTTTTCTTGAAATTTCTCAATAGTGTGATATGTATCACCAGCCTCTCCGGGCTGCTTCGCAGCCCTCCGAGGCTTGACCGCAGGGCCAGTCTTCAAAAGACGAACTTGCTCTCTGATAACTCCGGCTTAGTCCTTGGCCTCGGATGGCTGCGGAGCAGCCCGGAGAGGCTGGTGTAGATCAATGTATAGCCCCTGCTATGCATTTCTGGAAAGTTCCACGACTTTCTGAAGAGACGCAGACAGACAGTCAGAGAGGGCGCAGACAGTCAGAGAAAAATCTCTGTAGGGGTGAATCTCTAGCACGCTCACCTGATTTTCTTCCGTAGAAGCTTCTGGAAAGTTCCAAAAAGTTGATTACGACAACAGGCAACTCGAGAGTAACAGGAAAACAGTAAAAAAAACGGCTTAGAATATTGATTTTTTTACTGTAGTGTACTGTAGGATTACTGTTGGATACCGTAACCCACTGCGACATGATCCTCAACCCTTGAGGTGTTCATTGGTATAGGTGGTTGGGACCTCTGACCCTTTGGCGCGACAGGAGAGTCTGGACATACACACAGTCTGGACATACACACACCACGTTAGCGCTTTATTAAGGAGTATGATTTTCAGGTGGACATGGCCCCGTTCACTCTGGAGGGTCTGGATGCGGCGGCGGCCGAGGGAGGGGGAGAGGAGAAGGAGGACAAGGAGAGGGAGCAGGGCAAGGGTGAGTGGGGGGGGGGTGGAGAGAGCGGGACATGACGGTTTGTGTGCAGAGTGCGGCTACCGTCTGCGTGGTGTGGTGGTGCACAGTGGGCAGGCCGGCGGAGGACACTACTACTCCTTCATCCGAGCAGACGGGGACAGAGAGGACGGAGCAGCAGGAGCAGGGGGAGAGCAGAAGGAGAAGTGAGTGGGAGATTACTGGTTTATGGAAGTTAAGGTCTCACAAGATAAGGCGAAGAGAAGACCAGCAAGCGCTTATGTACAACACACTAGACATGCTAAGTTACACGTAATATATGCAATAGTCTAAGCAGTCTGGGCCTTGCTCATTGTTCCATGTGCGCGGTCGGTCATGTCTTGTCACGTCCCATAACAATGGAAAAGCAGATAAGCGAGGAAATAGCTGTATTAGTTGAGTTTAGTCTAATTTAGAGGGTTCGATTAGATTGAAATACTGTGGACGATAAATGAATGAGATTATATGTCTGTTGTGTTTCAGATGGTTCAAGTTTGACGACACGGACGTGACTCCGTTCGATGCCACCCCCGACGAAGTGCGCAGCAAGTGGTGAGTGGGGGAGGGGCGAGTGACCAGTATACGAGGGTATGATGGCACGTGTGTCGTGTTAGGTTCGGTGCGGACGAGGCGAGTGTGGGTGAGGGAGGAGGGGGAGGAGGCAGCGGGCGCAGACGACGCCCACACAACTGGTGGAACGCCTACATACTATTCTATGAACAGGTCAGTGTGCCTGCTTGGAGCGGGATGCTTAACAATCAATCAATCATTTATCCAGAATCGCTATATCCTGACTATACAACAAGTGCATACGGTACACCACAAGGGCTAAGCGCTGGGAGAAACACTGTTTAGCAACTGGAATGGGAGAGTCGAAGGTCGCAAGTCGATATTGAATCGATAATCAGTCGATAGTCGTTCGATTTCCTTTCCATAATCCATTAGAGTTAGGTACCATTATAGACGACAGTTGAGCTCCGGGTGTTCCTTTCCTTCCATTATAATCCATAAATAGTTACTCTGCGGGCTAGGAAGACAGCGTTCTTGTGAGCTATTCCCCGCCTTGCTCAAGGGTACTGGGGGAAGATCATTTCGACCCGACCGCGCGATGCGAGAGAGGAAGAAATAATAATGCTTAACTATATTGCTTATTGGCCATGTTGGGTTGGTGGTATGCGTAGGGTGAAACAAATTTCGAGTTCGTTGATGCGTGGAGATCATGTTAGAGCAACGCGCGCTGTATATTGTATGTTAGCCAAATCTTCCAATTACTGTTGTTCCACCAATCTTTCAATTACTGTTGTGGAAACGAATATCCGATATGTGTTTATGACGAAACGTAGAATACACTTTGTTTTAGTTCTCAACACGTTGGAATTGAGTGTGATTATGATGTTATTGGTTAGGCATATTTGTAAAAGTAAAGCGATATTCCTCTGCGAGCTACAGATTGTGTGAAAGACCTCGGTGTCTGGATCACTAACAATCTGTGCTTCGAAACTCACATCTCCCGCATAGTCAATGGCGCGCTTTGGTCAATAAACAACTTTCTGAGGGCATATCAAACACGCAATCTTACTGTTCTAGTGAAAGCTTATGTAACATACATTCGCTGTAAGCTTGAATATTGTACAGAAGTGTGGAGCCCATCTAGCGTGCGCATGGTGAACCTGTTGGAGGGCGTGCAACGCTACTTTACGCGACGCATCTGTCATCGAGCCGGTCACCTCTCCCTCGGGTATTCTGAGAGGCTCCGCCTGCTGGGTCTCGAGACACTTGAGTCTCGTAGATTCTTGAATGACGTCACTTTCCTCTTCAAGGTTGCCCACCATATTTCACCGTTAGATGCAGATCACTCACTCACTCACTCACTCCTCGGCCGATTCTCCGTAGATCATCTGGAGCATTGTCGCCCCTTAGCCGGCGAGCATCGCGTGAACCAGTTCCGACCACTTGACGCGGTCTTGTGCCATGTCCATAACAGCGTCCATCCACTGCCCGTTGCGAGTGTTCCAAGCTCTGCGGAACGAAGTGTCTCTCGAGGTGACCTTGGCGCGCACGGCAGGCGTGGGCCCGACATCCTCCTTCAGCTTCTCGTCCCATGTGGCGCGTTTCCTTCCTGGGCCTCTTCTCCACTCCGGCGGCGGTAGTGTGAGCGCAGCTTGCTTCACAATCCGATGGTCTTCTCGTCGCAGCACGTGTCCCAAGAGACGAACTCTCGTTGCCGCCACTTGCCGCGAGGGGGTGGGCAGCTTGGACTTTTTGCGCAGGAGACGGGAGTAGATGTTGTTTACATCCCGATACAACTGCGAGTTGTGGCGACGGTTTGGGTAGAAGTAGCCTAAAATCCGGGGCAAAAATTTGCGTTCCGCCGTATCCAGCTTCTCCTCGAGCTTCTTATTGAGAGCCCAAGTACCGGATCCGTAGAGCATCGCAGGTCGGATGGCGGTGAGGTAGATCCGCAGTTTGACGTGATTGGCGACGCTCGATCTCCACAAAACCTTTTCCAGCGAATTGAACGCGGAGCAGGTTAGATGCAGATGGTATATTCAATATCATCCCAACATCAACAAGGCATTCACACAACATGCGAATTATCCCTTTTTTTGATCCCGCGAACAAACTACTCACGAGCATTCACAGAGCCTATACTTACTGGAATAGCCTTTCTTCCGATGTGGTGGGAGTGCGAAGTGCGGAGCGGTTCAGGGAATTTGTCAGAGCTGGATCTGGCGGTTTCCCGTTGTCTCGGATTCGTGCATCATGACTGGAGAGTTTGGACGTCTCTCACACGTCATCTCTCTTGCACATGTATCTGTGTCCCCACACTCCATACGTTCCATTTCGCCTTTGTCTCCGCCAGTACCCTTGAGCAAGGCGCGGTAGTAGCTCATCTCGTTTCACCCCCCCCCCCCCACACACACTATCGTATTATCACTGTAACGTCTTTCTGCAACTCGCACATTTTAATCACCCTTATATGCGATAAATTGAATTGAATTTCGAGGTATGTTATGTGTTTTAGATTTCTCCTGTATCTCCTCCGTGTGCCTCTCCGATGGCCACCCAGGAGAAGGTCCCTGTGGAGAAGTGCGAGGATATGAAGGAGGAGGGAGTGGAGGGAGCAGGGGAGGAGAACCCTCTGGACGCGACGATGGTCTCGGTGGCGGAGGAGCCGTGCGAGGCGAGCACATCCGGAGAAGGGACACACGGACGGGAGGAGGGAGAGGGAGAGGCGAAGGAACAGGTGGGCCATACTGCTGATTTTACACCTTGTAACACACAACCTCGTCTCGTTAAGCATCCCTAAACTGTACTTGGCAGATCGGTTGTATTGTCTAGTTATACAGACACAATGCAAATTATGGAGTTATGAAATTTTGCTTTGCAGTGGCGCGCGTGTGAGGCAGTGAGGCGTCGCGGTTCGTGTTCGTCGGATCGTTCAGTGTGTGGAGTGAGGGATCGGCTGAGGGCAGAGTCCGCCAGTCCCCTCACTAAGCTGCACTCCCGATTCTCCACTATGAGCCTCAGTCAGTGGGGAGATGTGTTTCCGGACAATAGTTATGATTATAGTGTTGTAGATGTGTAATAAGTCATGAAAAGTGACTGAAAATACAGTTTTGATTGTAGGCCGCGGTATGCGCGACATGCCCGCCCACCTGGAGGCGATGGTGAGGAGGGAGAACAGGAAGATGGCGCACGAGAGGGCGCAGTTCAGCGAGGAGTTCTTCCTGCTGGTGGACCAGCTGGTCGACAGGACCATCAAGGAGGCACAGGCAGCCAGGCACAGGGGCAGGGACAGGGGGGTGAGGCACTAGACTATTTCTATTCCTTCTGTTGCAAACTGGCAATGAGTGCGCCGAGATAGTAGATTGAGAAGTGGAGGGGAACTGTGGAACTAAGGACAGGGAAAGCAGTAAGGATGAGTGGCAGGCTGGAGGACAAAGTTGAACGGAAACAGATCATGTGTCTGTGTTGGGCGTGATTCAGGGGCGTGTGTCACTAGCATACGACTATTCACTGTAGAAATAGAGTGGACGGAGGACACGGTAAGGATAGAGTATTGTTGCAGGAGAAGCAATTCGTGGAGTTGTGTGTGGGTGGGATGGAGCTGTTGTCTCTGTTCATGGTGCACACTGGACTACACGCCACCGTCGCCCTCAGGACGGTGAGTGGAGGGGGAGGGGGGGGGGGAACAAGAGGGGTTCTAGATATATATATATATATATATATATATATATATATATATATATATATATATATATTCATTCAATACAATACCCGCGTTGCACCATAGAACATAGAACGTCTTATGTGTCATAATCATGTTTGCGATTCGGAATAAACGATTGATTTGATTTCTACCCACTAGCCGCTAGTTGCATTTGAGCCGTCTCGTATGTGTGCGTGGCTCGACTACCTCTCGTTCCTTCTCTCCTCGTGTGGGGAGGCGCGGGCGGCGGTGGCTGCCCGAGTGCTCCTCCAACACGACACAAACACACTCATCATGTTCGCCGCGCCAAAGGAGGTGGGCGAGGAGGAGCGGTTGTGCAAATGAGGCACAAGGAAGAATGCGTCCGATTTGTGTGTGAGTGTGATGTTCCAGATCCGTCACCAGTACCTGACAGTGGTGGCGTCGTGTGTGCGAGCGGCTGTGGTGGGAAGGGACTCGATCCGCGTGCTAGAACCATGGATACACGGTGAGGAGAGGGAGGAAGGTGGTCAAGGATCGAGTGTTGAATTGATAATGTAGCGAACTGAACACGTATTGCAATTGATGAACTATTTCATTGATGGTTGGTGTGTGAAGCGTATTGAGGTCAGTGCGATATAACATATAGCCTGCGCCAGAGCGATAGTTTTCGATCTACCTCGTTTGCAGTTCGCAATACGATACCATAACCGTCTGACTCTTTTGTTTTGCGCGCTATTGCCGAGAGCTGACTCTCCGTCTTCCTCTGATCTACCCCACCTCGTGCAACTTATTGCGAGCATAGAACTATACGCGTCTTCTATTTGGCAGCGAGTTGTTTAGTGTTGTCTCCCGCGGTGCGCGCGCACTGCTCTCTGGCCGCCGCCGACTCGGAGCAGTGTCTGCTCGCTGATCTACTCATTCACGCACTCGTCACCTGCAGCAAGAGGTACGGCAGACGAAACGTTTCTATTTTCGAATTCTGATTGGAGTATGTATGTCTTGTCTGTGTTTCGGATAGGGAACAACCCCATTGGATGTGTGAATGTTGATATTGTTTTTCAAAAATTCTTTCAGCCGTTTCGCCGCCTCGTACACTTCCCCCGTGGACTACCACTGTCTGTTGGTGCGGCTTGCACTGGGAGAGGAGGAGGAGGAGACAGCGGGAGGAGAGGCGATGAGCGACGGAGAGAAGGCCACCAAGCAAGAGGACAGAATTGTCATGGTCAGCATCGATCGATTTTTGATTAAATTAATCGATTAATCGAATAAGTGCTGTTTGCAGTTGCGTTGCCTGGTGTCGAATATGGCGGCTCTGCAGCTCGCCGCGCAGTTCAACAAGGATGTGACGGTGAGGGAGGGGGTGGGAAGGGGAGAGAGTATGACTGTCTGTTTCCAGGTTGACGTGGCTATGGCTCGTGCTATCGCGCTGTGTCTCCGTGTCACTGACTTATCGGCCGTGCAGGTAGGAAAGAGTGTAGCAGTAGAGTGCTGGTTGAGCATGTACAGGAAGGAGTGTGTGCATGTGTATGTGTGTTCAGCCGCCTCCGCCGTGCGGTGCGTGCAACCCGTGGCAGCTGTCGTGCCCGCTGGTGAGCGTCGGCGAGAAGAGCGAGCTCATCACACTCATCCGCTTCCCCAACCAGATACGCAAGTGAGTGATGAAGAAAGGGGGAAGAGCCAAACGCTCGAGGCTTTGTATGAGACTTGAGAGTCGCTCGATGGTTCAAAATTTGCTAAAATGAAAAGAGTATCCACGCGAAAAAATTTTATCAGTCATGACTCAGGCATACAATGTTAGCATGGTGGGTGATTTGGTAGCGCACACAATTCTACAGTGGCGAAATGAGTTGGTTGGGACATCTGAAAAATGTCCAATGATAGTGTCAAGGAGTCGTTTGATTGATACTTCCATATAAAGTAATAAAGCTTTAATAGTATGAAAAATATGTTATAACAGTTCAATAAAATAATTGAGTGTTTGAGAGCCGTGTGTGTTTGCAGGCTGATGCGCGCTCTGTCGGAGTGTGTGCGTGCCTCTGCCGATTGTGGCCGTCTCTCTGTGTGGGAGGAGGCGACTGCTGGAATGGCTGCCGTCGCCTGGAGGAACGACTCGTTCGCCCGCATGGCAGTCGAGGCACTCGTCGAACAGTACGCACAACAGGTGGGTATACGACTATTTCGGATCAGGAGGAGCGGCTGAGGGGGGCGGTTATGAGTTAGGACACGAAGCGGTAGTGGTACCATAGTACCAACAGGTAGCGCATGTGGTGGGTCAACAAAGCATACCAATCAAGAGGGCGGGTGACCGTCAACTGAGTTAGTATGGTAGTAGTAGGAACATGTGGTAGCACATGTGGAAGGGATGGATAAGAGGGGAGGTGGGGAGGTGTCTATCTGGTATATGTCAGGAGGGCACTGTTCCGTCTCGCTACTCTGCGTACAGCAACCACCAGCAGCAGGAGAAGAACAAGGCCGTGTCACAGCAGGTGATGCTAATTCATGTTTGAAGTGTACTAGAGACAGGGATTTTATTTATTGACTGTTTGAGATGACATCATGACATTTTGATTGCAGTTGGAAATGACTTGCAATGAGATGATAGTGTATGTTCTAGATCCTGTCGTCTCTCCGTCTCATCTGCTCCCCGTGTGCTGGCGACGAGAACAAAGCCAAGCTGTTCGGACTCATTCTTACTGGTGAGTGAGTCTGGAAATTAATGATCGACGGACATAAAGTGAAATCGTGACGAATGTCTTCCTTGATGTAATTAGTATTGATCTCTTAGTTTAAGTTTTTATAAACCATGAAATTCGCTGACAAAAATATGGTAATTGTAATGCACATTCGGTGGAAATAGTGAGTTTCACAATACTCGATATTGGACTTGGACTTCTAAACCGTGTGTGTTTGCAGAGATGTGTGTGTCGTGTGTGTCTCCCCGGGGCGGCTTCACCCCCATCGGCCTGGCGGAGGCGTGGCGGCGCATCGACGGAGACGCGCCCAGGAACATGGTCGCCACCATCATCGCCGAGGCGGCCCTCGCCGTCGGGGAGCAGGCCGACCAGGTAGGTGGATGGAAGAGTGGAGATTGCAAACTTATTCATTAGTTGACATGCTTGATAATTGACTGCCAACATTTTGTTGCATTTAGATTATTGGTTGATACTGATTTCTTCCAATTCGTTTTCGAAAGTGATGGGACTAGGTGAAGGTCGGTGTTGTAGGTGTTGTGTTCGACGGAGCAGCTCTCCTCGCTGCGTGACTGTCTGGATACGGTGTGTGCGACTCGCCTGGCCGACCGCTCGACTGCCGTGGCCGAGGGCGCGTGGCCGCGAGTGTGGCACTGCTTCTCGCAGAACTGCGAGCAGTGGCAGCGACGCCGACACGACTCCATGGCCGCCTCTGTCCTCGGACAACTCTCCGTCGACATCAACGTGCGTTGCCGTGTTCTACTATGACTATGTGCCTGTGTGGTTGATACGTTTTGATTTCAGCCGTCGGATGCGTGTGTGACGTCTCCGTGTCCTGTGTCTGGGGAGAAGCGTCGCTACCCGGGTTGTCCGGGAGAGGCGGACGAGGAGGAGGAGGAGGGGGAGGAGACGGCGGGCGCGGGCCCGAGTCGCCGCAGCAGCAAGAAGTGGAGTGGCGGGCCGGACACGCTCCCTTTCGGAGGGACTGCCACCGCAGCCCCGCCTCCGCCTGTGTACAAGTGAGTGGATGGAAGTATACTGAACTGATAAGTGGTGATGTGTAGTTGTGGAGGAACAGATAGGTTGTGATTTATGAGATTTCATTAGTGTGTTATACGTGGAAAATGATTCCTTTTCAGTTTCTCTCCGGCAGCGGGTTCGCTGCCGCCTGCTCCGCCGGCGTTTGTGCCCATGGAGGAGATGCCAGAGTGGTCGAAGGACGATGTCTCCTCCTCCACCCGCCGCAACCCGTTCCACGACCCGCTGGGAGACGACAACGACGAGAAGGGGGAGGGAGAGGGAGCATACACGGGGATAATGGACGAAGACAACCTGCCTGCGTATACTCCCTAGGCAGAACTGCCCGCTATCCCCGCATTCACCCCACATTCACCCCACAATCTACTCATGGACTAGTATGTGTATAGAGAAAGAGAAAGAGTACTGTATTTACCCCCAGAGTGTTACTTTTGTCCGTTTCAGTGTTTATTTACTTCTCTTTTTGATCCGGTACGGTACCCCGTTAATAATCTGTGTTTGTTGTTTGATTTCTTGGAAGATGTTCAGCAGCGTCGTGAGAGGCGTGTATATTTGAAGTGCAGATGTCATTTGTTGTATAGAGTGATTTATGTGAGAATATGTTAGTGGATGGGAGATCAAGTGCGCATCATTGTGGGCGATTTGCGACGGGCGACCATTGCGAGAAGTTTAATGAATTGATTATGTAATAAAGTGTTTTGTTAAACGCGTCAATTTGATTGTGGAAGAAGTTGTGTGCTTTCGAATACCTGGAGGTAAAATTTGGGCGAGAGAATATAATTTGATGAGTACCTAATTTGCGTCGAAGAAACAACCGTCATTCCTCATCGGGGGGACGTCGTCGTTATTGTTATGTTTTTCTACTGGGTTACTGGGTATACTTTTGAAACGATTGTCATGTCGTCATCAGTGACGTCGTGAATCTGACGTGAATCGTGTTACTAGTCTGTGAATCGTATTACCTGTGTGATCAGTCCCCTGAGTGTCTGCCATTTCTCTCCTGCCAGTATTTAAAGTGTATACATTGTCTTATTCGATTCCAAGTAGTTTTCATTTCATTACAGGTAGATTTGTATTATGCTGTGGAACACAGTTTTTCATGCGCAATAATCGGGCGTTTTATGAATTGCTTCCCTTGTTATATGGTGCGTGCGATATGTTACTTTTAACTTGTTGGACGGTTATTCATGTGGTTACGGCAAGAATCTTACTTTGGAATTGAACACGGATGCATTCAGTTGGTATGTGAACGTGACTGACTCCCTTATCGTGGATCATGATGTCTCTGGCGTGCTAGAAGCATTTGTTGCTTTGTGTTTCATTCAGAAAGTTGGATGAAACTGATCGGTCTGATTCTAGATTTGCTGGTAATCGAAGATTTCTCTCGCTTTATCTATTGGTGAGTGGCGGTTGGTGGCTTGGCTAGTTAGTCTTAGCGAGGTTCTCGTTAGCACTGTTCTCCAGAGCCAGAAGTATACTAGTTATCAAGTGATTATGTTATACCAGTTTGTGGATTCTCTGTCAAAGTCGTGTTACTTGTCAAGCTTCTCTTATTTGTGATTTCTTCGACCATTCTATCGCTTGTTGATTGTTCGGCTAGACTAGCGGCTCTTGCTTGGTTTTCATGTATTGAGATCATTATGGTCGTATGTCTTCATTTGATTTGACTAATCATATGTATTTGTTATGATTTGTAAATATAAACCTAAAAAAATTTCTTTTAGAATATAGGGATTTATGTATTCTAATAGCAGCTCAAATTCCACTGAGAATGCGCGCTCTGCTGGCAATTAGTCATATCTTTCAATTATTAGTATTCTTTCAAATAATTATGTTTATTTATGTATTTTGTTATGACAACTATAAGTAGACTGTGCTCTATCAGACTATACTAAAATAATATAGACAAAATTTAATAGTTTTTGATATATTTCACATTTTGTACTGTGTCATACAAATCGACATTTTGGACTTGCGATTTTTGCCTGTGAAATCTGAGGCTCATTTTCGCGTATTTATCGTTTTGTTGTTGGTTTTCTTTCTGTTATACTTTTGATTTCTCTTTAGTTTTATTTCTTATTCGATAGCTAGAACAGTCTACAACAGTCTTTTATTGTCACTATTCTGTTGAATTCGTTCTCTGTCGGTCTAAACAGGATTTTCTTCAGTTTTTCGTACATATCTGTGTTTACGTTTCATTGCAGGATTCATCCAGCTTGGAGTAATTGGAGAGTTACGAGTTCATTGAATTCACGACAGCGTGTGATCTGAAGAAGAATCACGATGTCACTGCGGTACGTGGAGGATCAGTCGGCCCTCCAACAACCCATCAACACAGGATCTGAAGGTGAGCAACATGGGAGAGCCGGGGTGAATGTAGGAATCGGATGCAACTATGTTTCTTTCATAAACAACAAAACTAGATTACGAAAAAGTGTATAAAGTGTTACCTTGACTGGAAAATCATTCATTATACATCATCGCCACTCATTCAATATACCATATCGCCACTGGGATTTCAAAACAAACTGGTAAAAGTGAATAGATGAAGCGAAATATTGAACATCTTTGCTAGCAGGTATGTCATTGCTAGAAACAAATATAATTTGAACATAGAAATTTACGAAAAAAACCTGACTAGGGATTTTGTAATTGGCCTAAAATTTGGAAAACCAATCAGTTCACATACTAGTATTGAATAAGATTAGTATTTTATTAAGTTTTGTAACTATAAAGTTGAAATAGAGTAAATATTGTTTCAGGCGTGGCAGGTCTGGAGCGCTTCCTAGCAGACGGGACGAATGAGGTGCGCCATGTGCTGCGCAACGAGTGCGATATCCTCTACGAATGCAGGTACGCACCACAAAGCCACTTTCTTCAATATATTCAAAACTTTGTATACTTATTTATTTATACATTATATGCATTCACATATCTGTTGGAAGATTAGCTGTTAGAACTCTGAAAAATAATAACGAAATTGTTTTTCAGGCACTGTCGAGCGATGTATCGTTCGGTGGTAAACTTCATCACTCACAAACGCACGTACTGCCGCAACGAGCACAAAGCGGCCGAGAAGATAGCACTGCAGATCCATGCCGAGAAGGTGAGGAGAGCTCCTGCAGCCTTGTCATGCAATCGACACTGCAGTCAACATTCATGAATGTTATTCACTTGATTGACAATAGAGCTCTTGTACAATTCTGAAATGCAAAATACTGGATAGGGGAGAAATTGGCATTACGCACCACTAGTATAGATGAATTCGTTTCGTTTGCGTTTCAAGTGTGTTCTAAAGTAATTTCAGATCTTTGAGAAACCTGAATGCAACGAAACATATATTTTACTCCAATGTGTTTCAGCTGACCGAGATGGCGAACGCTGCCCTGGCAGCTGTGGGATCTACCAACACAAACAGTTCAGCCAGTCCGGGTGAGTCATGTTGTTTATGATTTTGTTTGTTATGAGTTTATATTAGCCTATTTCAGAGCCGTCGACAAGCAAAAAGGCTTCTGGGACTTCGGGTAAGAAGGAGAAGGAGAAGAGCAACATGCGGCGAGTGAACATTCTGGGCGCTCTGCAGAGGAGGGTCGAGACATACGATGTGTCTAATCCCGAAGGAACGGTGAGCAGATGCAGACTCGGCCGATGGGAACAGATGATGCAAATGTGAAATATAATGAAGTTATACGTCGTCTTGTAAGAGTCGAATGTGTCTTGTGAATTGAGATTTGATGAGTTTTAGTGAAAAAACTGGAATTGAGTTTAGTTCATTGCAGTATGGTTTATTGTACTTTCTTGTTCTTCAGAAAGTTGGCAAAGGGAAGAATAGAAATAGAAAAGAAACTGGAAAGGTGAGCTCGAGTTCATTTCAGAGTGTTTTCGGCGAATGCGGACTTGGAGATTTCGGGAGTGAATTGATGATATGAAAATAGTATTCATTGATTTCTTAAAATGTTATCCACTTAATTGATGGATACAACTCGAAATATATTGTGATTTTTTTTTGAAAAATTGACTGTGAGAGTAATTCAATGAGTAGTGACTTTGTGTGAGTGTGTGGTGGTAAGAAATGAGTTAAATGTTGGTATGTTCTTTGTCTCATCTCGTGTTTGTTTGAGGATACAATGGAGCTGCACACCCTGCCTCGCATAACCAAGCACGTTCCCGTTACCACATTCGAGGACGGATCCCAGAAGGTACGCGACCGTACGAGTCATTGCACATTGGCAGTCGGGCGCGCCTATGCGATATTGTGCGCTGGAGCGCTGTCCCAAATGCACCTTTTTTATATATAAAATCGGAATAATTGAACTGGATGAAGCTAGAAAATGCATTTGTATCTCTAATCAAATAAGATTTATATAAACTGAAACATAAAGTTACAAGTTTAAACGAAATGTTTAGATTGTCGGCGAGATTCCGGTGTTCTTGGCTGCGAAGGAGCGGCTGCCTTCGGACAGGGAGATTATGGTCATCCCACAGGACAACTCGAGCAGGTACGGGATGGATGCGATGGGAAATAAGGGTTAATCGGTACAATAGTATGAGGGGATACAATGTGTTCAGTGAGACTTTTGCAGATACCGTGAGATGCAGCTGCGCAACCGCGGCAAGAAGAACGGACAGCAGGGCGCCAAGGAGGCCTCCGCCAGAAACATCACACCCCACGATGTGAGTGCCCGCACAGGGACGGGATGTTGCAGGAACAGGCAAGGAAGATAGTCTTGTTCAGCTGGGCGTGCTGAGTCGCGTGGAGAAGCAGGGTGTGCAGCAGTGGGCCGACTTCGGCGAGATGAAGTGCCTCCACGCCGGCTGTGAGCATATCAAGGTGGGCGAAACAGAGAGGGCTGAGGAACATGTTCTAGAGGATTCGGGGGTTGAATCAGTTTATCAGTTAGATGGGAGGTGGTACGTTTTTTTCTTATAATTCTAACAACTGTGCTTTGAGGCGTTCGGCTGCATCGCGACGCTGGCGATGCACCTGTCGGTGCGGCACGCACCCGAGCCGCCCGCCGGAGAGAACGTGCAGTGCACGGTGTGCGGACGACCCGTCAAGAAGTCAGTGAGGACAGGAACGGGGGGACAATGTATTGTGACAAGCGTACATTGCGTTGATGTTGCAGGCGCGCCAACCTGCACCGTCACATGCTGCGAGAGCACCAGTCACTGCGCGACCAGCACACGGCCTGGAGAGCCAAGCAGAAAGCAGAGGAGGGAGAGAGGAGAGGACCCAAGAGCAAGAAGGTGCGACATGTGGGGTTGGAGAATCTTAGGTTGTAAATGTTGTCAAGTGGTACTTACATGCATTGTGGGGTTAAAATGAATGATTGGCGGAAGTGTATGTATGTGTTTCAGCAAGTGGTTGTTGTGCATCGCGGCCGCAGTCTGTCGCCTCTGTCGGAGGAGGAAGAGGAGATGGAAGTGAACAAGGAGAAGGAGAAGACGAAGGCGGTGGACGAGAAGACGAAGCAGCAAGAAGTGGATGAGTCGGGCGAGAAACAGGAAAAGGAGGGTCGCTCCCCGTCCGCCAACCGAACTAGAGAGCCTACGGAGGAGAAGGTGGGATGGACTGGAAGAGACACTGTAGAGTATTATGTTACCGTATACGTTGTAGGATGATGATGATACTCCGCCGACGCTGACCAGCTCTCGAGTGAGTTTTGAATGAATATTACCTGAGCTAGAGAACTAGTTTATCACTCATTTCTAGGGTCGTCGCAGCATTCGTATGCCGAAGAAGTACCTGGACACTGAGGAGGACGAGCCGTCGAAGAAGGCAGAGTACGAGGAGATGGAGGAGGTGCGCAGTCCTTCCCCCCTATTCCCCCCCCCCGCTACATGTCTCCTTGCAGGGTGACGAGGAACACGAGGGTTCGCCGGACAGCAGCCAGTCCGACGACCTGCCCCTCCTGCCACGACAGAAGAACGAGGAGGAGAGGAAGAGGGAGGAGATCATGGAGAAGAAGTGAGTGGGGGAAAGAGGATGGGTAGGATGATGGAGATGGAAGCTGTGACATGGTGGCATGGGGTTGATATGTTAGTGTTACGTATTGAATTGTTGTGTTGCAGGAGAGAAGCGGCGAGCAAGGCACGCGCCGTTCGGGCCGACAATGTCCTGATGGAAGTGAGGGATTATTTGATTTGATAAAGAGTAACGTATAAAATTGTATTTTAATTATGTTATTGAAATGTCTATGTTTGCAGGACTGCCGGCAGGTGATGGCCCGTCTGGTGAACGCGGTGGTTGGTCAGGGGAACGTGGAGGAGCCGCGTGTGGAGAGACGGGGACGGAAGAAGAAGGCCGACAAGGTACGGGCGAGGAGATGCACTCAGATTTGCTTATGATATACACATTTTGCGGGAACGGGAAGTGATAATCAAAGTGAGGATAGTTGTGTAGCCAATAATTAATTGGATACATGCATACGTGTTGCTTTTGCAGCTGTGGTCCCGCGCATCCTCCCGGGAGCCTCCGCTGTACGACTCGGAGGGCCGGCGGCTGAAGAAGAACGGAGAACTGTACAAGAAGCCCGGACGGAAGACCGGACAGAAGAATGTGAGAGGGACAGGGGTTGGGTTGGAATATAGAATGTACTATACATGTTTCAGAAAACACCGTCCGCGTCGCGTGAGGCAAGCCAGCAGAGGGAGAGTCACGAGAAGAAGGAGGGTGAGAGTGGTAGCGAGGAGGAGGAGGATGTGGGGGAGGGGGAGGAGGAGCGCGAGCCGCGCCAGCCCCGCCGCCGCCGCCTCCCCGACTGGCTCGACGGAGACGACTACGTTGGGGTGTTCAAGGTGGGTCGCACTCGTCTCTGTTGTGGGGGTGGTTGGCTGATTGTCGGCTGTTTTCAGAAGCACAAATCGGGCAAGAACAAGGAGCCTCTGGTCGGCGGTGGCAACATGCAGAACGAGGATACCGATGTGTCCAGGTGTGTATTCGAGACTCGAGAATGACTCATTTGTTGATTTTGTGCAGCTCGAAGAAAGAGAAAGAGGAAGCACAGGCTCATAACGAGAATAATCAAATGCAAAACGAAATTGAATTTACATGGTCTTTCCCTTATCATGATTTCTTTCTTGTATCGTATGCTTACCCAGTGTCTGTTTCAGGGATAGCAGCATCCTCGCTGAGTTCCTCACTCCGAACGGTGGCAACCTGCCCACAGCTCGCTTCACAAGCGGAGCCGACATGACTGGGTGAGTGTGGGTACGGTAGATGGGCGATTGGGTATACGGTAGTCTGAATATTACTCTTTTTTTGTTTCAGTTCGCTGAAGAACTACGTTATTCCTCGCAAGAAGACTGGCACAGATAAGTAAGTGTACGAGCAAAAAAAGAGGGGATAGAGTGAGAGACCGGTGGCTAGAAAGATGATATCCTAGCATGATAGGGTTTGGCATGGTGTGTGTGCACTTTTGAAGCTGAAGTGGGTAGTCACACTGGCAGCGGAGTCATCTCGCAACCAATGCAACCGGCAACTTTCTCGCTCTTACATGTGCACTATTCGTTTCCTGTACTCTTTCAAAGCTTGCTTGCTTGCTTGTTTTTTGTATCTATCTAAACTTCTGTTTGGTGGTGGTGTGCTGTGTGTGCTTACCCTTTTTTCCGTTGCTGGTCGTCGCCGCCGTCTGGTGGAGCGGGTGTGAAGACGGAGGCGGACGTGGTGAAGAAGGCGTATGAGGTGTTGATCCGCACTGCCAAGCAGCAGCCTGTCAGATATCTGGGAGACGAGAAGATGCGCAGCGAGAGCTGCCAGCAGGAGAGGGAGCGTCGTGGCAGACGCGAGTCGTCCGTGTTGGCCCCGCAGGAGGAGACGTGCGAGCGGGAGGCGAAGAGCGAGTTTGTGCGTAGCTTCGAGGCGGTGGTCGGCCACCGTCCGATGACGCGTTCTGTGAGTAGGAGCAGGGAGCCGACCCCCACCCACTCGCGCCCCGCCTCCCGCCACACCAGCCCCGCGATGACTCGCAGTCGCACGGCCAGCCGCGCCTCCTCTGCAGCCTGCTCCTCTCACGCCTCTTCCGCAGGCCCGAGTCCCGAGAAGAAGAAAAAGAAGAGGGGACGCCCGGCCAAGCGCGACAATAGCAAGACGAAGAAGAATCGGACGAGGGAGGATATGCAGCAGGTGGTGTCGAAGCTGGCGAAGACGGGTTGGAAGGACATGGACCCGATGACGCGCGCGTGGATGAGGGCATTGAAAGAGAAGGAGCGGGCGGCAAAGAGGGAGGCGGCGGTCACCATCGACAGCGACGACGACGACGACGTGGTGGAGGTGATGTGTGGGCCGTCGAAGCAGAGGTGGGTGGGGAGACGGACCACCCACGTCGCGCTCCCACCATCCTCACACTCTCACACACACCCAATACCCTATCCCCTCCCTTTCCTCACTCACCCAATCACTGTTTGCGTGTGCTTTTCTTTCCGTGGTCCACGCCGCGTATCCGTCCAGTGTGTTTTTGGTGATGTGTGGTGTGTGGGGGCGCGACCGCTGGTGGTGCTGCTATTCGATTTGTGTCTGGTGCACGTTCGCTCGCTTGGTGATGGTTCTTTTGCGTTCTTGTGGTGGTGTGCTAGCTTGAATTGAATGTTATGCACGAATTCGCACGGTGATAAGTGAGTGAAGTTGCATGATATTCCGGTGAATATTGGAAATTAGGTTGGGATTGGTTAGAGTAGCGTTTCTTTTTGAGATACTCTTGTATGATATTCTGATCACGGCGATTCACAACTCAAGAAAATCGCTAGCTCAAATCAGCCGCGACAAGCGTAGCCCCGCCCCTTTGGTCCCGAAAAAAGGGGGCGGAGCCTCGCTTGTAGCTTTTGGTCCTGTCACGATCCCAGCAGACTCTGATGTGCTTTGTGTTTTGGTAACACGCTCCGCGCGAGTCGCGCGTTTTTGTAGCGCAGCTCCGCCCACCCACAAATTATTAACTGTGAATCGCCGTGCTGATTGTGAGTTGATTTGTTTCGTTTGCAGGAAGCGCGATGTGAAGACGGAGGTGGAGAGTGAGACAGGTGAGCACTGTGGGGGTTACTGACTGCCTTCTGACGTTATACAAAATCGCACTGCGCTGCAGTGCAGAGTGTGGTTGTTTTTTCGAAGCCTCAATATCTTGAAATTGGTCAACGATCCCTATATTTCTGTCATCGTTGGCTGTTTGCAGCGAATACATATGATTATAGTGTCATGCTGTGCATTGCAGGCTCTGCTCCCACGACTCCGAACCGTCGCAAGCAGCAGTTCAATGCGAGCATAGATGAGGAGGCGAACAGCGACCTCAGGGTCAGTACGGTAGATGGAGTGAATTTGTAGTCATAGAGAGAGATGAGAGCACGCGAGACGATTTAGAACGTAGAAGTAAGGAGATTCAAATGATGTATTTAAAACCCGTTTAAGAAAGAGAAAGAGCGTTTTGCAGATGATATCTGACGGTTCGAACCGCGCGGCGCCGCAGCCGGAAGACCTGGCGATGGTGCCAGTGTTCCTGTCGGAAGGACAGAGGTGAGAGATAGAGAGAGGGAGAGAGAACACAGTGGGGATGTCTAGGTAATAGTTATGATGAAGATGACCATAAAAGTGTTTGAGTTTCGTAATGGTTGACAATGTGTTGCAGGGACCAGTTCTTCTCTCCTCTCATCCCCGTCGACCCAGCTGTGCCCGATGGCAGCCAGCGATGCAGCAAGTGCAACGACGTATCCAAGTCGATCAAGGTAGGGGGAGGAGCGTGCAGGGGCGTGGGTTATACACTTCGCTGATCTAGGAGGGTCGTCGTCACATGGTTACTCATATACGAGTGATTCGCCTCCGGTGTCGACTGTGCGGAGTCGGGTCGTTCTTCTGTACCGATCTGCGAACGCATCTCATTGACGGGTGAGAGAGAAGGAGAGAGAAAGATAAAAAATAGAGTAGAGAGAAGAAAGATTCGATAGATGTTACTGGTTCCTGTTCAGATTCTGCAAGGGTCTTGTGAATGTGCCGGAGCCGATGCCGAAGGGACAGGGAGACGACAAGGCACAGATACTATGGGTGAGTTGGGGGATGGACGGTATACTGTAGAAGGTACTGTATGTGTGTTGTTTCAGGCGGACCGTATGTGCTGTCTAGTGGATCCGAACCACCAGGGACGCGTCGTCTACACACAGGGAATGGTCGGTCGAGTATTGATTGTTGATTATTGGGGATTGAGTTTGAATAACCTTTGTATTGTAGTTTACGGGTGGTGTTTTGTTTGATTAGTTCATAATATAGATAATTTAGCGTATGCAATGGTTTCAGATTGTATCTGCTGCCAACTTCAACGCGCACCTTCCCGATCCGGTGATAGAGGAGTCTATTCTGGGGAAGAGTATCCAGGATATGGCAGCCAGCAACAAGATGCAGCACCTGTGAGGGCGCGGCCACGTCCTACGCCCCCCCCCCCTCCCGCCTCACCTACCCCAAACATCTCTTATTAGAGGATTTTTGATCGTCCCTGCCTGACCATCGTTTTCGGTTCGTCCCGCGAGTTTCTGTTGTTGTACAGTGTTGTGTTATTTTCTCCAACCTGTTGTTGTTGTGTGTGTCCTCGTTTTGCTTGACTAATCAGGCGAGTATATTGGATAGCTGAAGTTAGACTATTCGATTCAGTGATCTTGTATGGTCGTATCCCCTTCTTATTCCACATTATTCCAGTGCAGTTCTTTTCGTTTTTCGACTGTCTTAATTTTCTTTACTTGCTTATCTTCTTCATTGAATCATTGTTGGTAGTTAGATTTTTTTCGGTAATAAAGAGTTTTTACAGTTATTGTGTGATTGCAAACTTGTGTAAACGGTTTGATAACCGATTTGATATCTTGTCGTGCTGGAAGTATTAAAGTGTTGCTATAATGATAACTGTTTGTAAACGATAGTATATCTGGATTGTATGACCATCGATTGAATGATTTGTAAGATTCGCATATTGATTGTCTAGACGATGTTCGCGTCGTCAACGCAGAAACGCGAGTGGACATTCACTCGGGAACAACTGGCGGAGATCAGGGAAGCGGTCAACACTGCCAGCAAGTCCAAGTCAGTGGCCGTTCCCTCCCCCTCCTCTCTCTCTCTCTCTCTCTCTCTCTCTCTCCCTCTCCCTCTCCCTCTCTCAGAGATCCCTCTTTGCAGATGGGATGGCATAGTCTACCCGGAAGAAGCTCTCTCTTTTTTGTCCGCCGAGGAAGAGTCGACTTTCGCCCAGATTGTCGCTGAAATCGGCATCAAGTGAGTAGGTTTTTGCGTTCTCGTTTTTCTCACTCACGAGGAGTGTTGTTAGAGCCACACTCTCGGATCCGAACCAAATTGATACTTAGTTAGGACCCCATACATCGATTTCTGGTGTTACTTTTTCCTACGCGCCATATACGTTTCCAGTACGAAAACGTACAGGGCTGGTTTCGGTGTTACCTCATTCCACCTCTGGCGTTCAGACCGAGTCGTTGTGGCCTAGTGGTTAGCACATCAGTCTGTCAGACCAGAGACGGGGGTTCAAGTCCGCGCACGTGAATTTTGTTTTGCCGGCATTTTCTGGACTTTTCGTTTCTATTTGATGAAAATACTGAGTACAAATGTTAACACTTTGTTATAACAGTTTTCAAACTGAACGTTTCAACCAAAACAATATATCAACTGTAAAAACACACAGTATAGTTGAACGATATTGAAATCCAATAACAATACTGTCCAAAATTGAACGTATTCGTATTTGTTGTTACAAAGAGGTCGAAACACTTCGCAACAAAAACTTCAAGTCCAAGTCCAGAAATTGCCGGCAAAACAAAAATCACGTGCGCGCACTCGAACCCCGGTCTCTGATCTGACAGACTGATGCGCTAACCACTAGGTCACAAAGGCTCGGCCTTTGACCGCCAGAGGAGGAATGAGGTAACAAAAAACCAGTCCTGTTCGTTTTCGTACTGGAAACGTATATGGCGCGTAGGAAAAAGTAACACCAGAAATCGATGTATGGAGTCCTAACTAAGTGTAAGGTATCCTATCAATTTGGTTCAGATCCGATAGTGTGGCTCTAACAACACTCCTCGTCAGTATATTGTCGCACAATGGTGATAATACATATTTGCTATTAAATATTGTAGATTGAAAAATTGGTTTATACTATTGTCTTTGTAACATCGTGATCACATGTGTTGTAGAGAAGTTCGTACAATCCCCAAATGTAGTTTCACTATTTTCTAGTTCTGTTATGACAATGTGTTGTATTGTAGGTTCGGCGATGGTTTCCAGCCGGCGATGTGGCCGTCTATCAGATGGACTGCCCTCATGTACTTCAAGAGGTTCTTCATGCGCTGCTCCGTCATGGAAAACAGCCCGAAGGTGATCGGATGGATGGGAATGAAGAGAGAAGCAGAGGCGAAGAGATCGAAAGTAATGAAGAAAAGGATATGGGACGAATGATAGGATGAGTTGAAAGTGGGTAGTCGTTTTCCATTTGCCTTTTTTGTTTAGTTTCTAGAGGTGAACTATTAAAATAGGGGAATTTATGGGATACTCAAGGCGTATGTTTGTTTGGTTTGTAAACGAAGTGAATCTCTCATTCCAGAACGTGCTCATGTCGTGTTACTATCTGGCGATGAAGATTGACGAATTCTACGTCACCATCGACGATTTCGTCGCCAACCTCAAGTAAGCGTAGTGTTATTGTTATTGTTTGTATATTTATTTGTCTGTTGCGAGTGTGTCTGTGTCTAGGTCGGGCACTCCACAGCAGAATGCGGCTAGGATCCTCTCTCTCGAACCAGAGATCATGCGTGTGATGAAGTGAGTGCGAAAAAGAGGCGGATTTGGAAACTTAGTTATGAAGGTTATGAAGATGTATTTTGCTGTTATTCTTTAATTTAAGAATTAATTGTTTCCATGTCAGTTTCAATAGTATGGTGATTGACTAATTCACACCTATTCATAGGTACCATATGACTGTGCATTGTCCGTTCCGGCCGTTCGAGGGACACCTGATGGAGATGAAGGCAAGCAGCGCTCTTTCTCTCTATTCTTCCTCTCTTTCTCTCTCTCTCTCTCTTTCTCTCTCTCTCCCCTTCTCCCCTCTCTCTCTCTCATCCTCTCCTTTGCAGACTCGCATGTTGCTGCTCAACTTTGATCTGGAGACGATCCGACCCCATGCAATGCACTTCTTCAAGGTAAGATACTTACTGCAACTGCATACATTGTCTGCCAGTATTTGACATTCGCATGTGATAAATTCCATATTATGCAATAAAGTAATAATATAAACAAATTGTCCCCGATATTTTCCCTATAGGTTTGTGTTTAGCGCTGTCTGGTTGGAGATGTGATGCTTCTGTTCCCGCCCTCCCAGATTGCACTCGCTGGTCTCAAGTATGGACTAGATGCCATGGGTGAGCATGGAGGAGGAGGAGGGGTGGAAGAGAGTAAGTGTGTGTGTTGCAGAGAAGTCTCCGGACGTGCTGCGTGAGTTCCTGATGAAGCTGCTGGGAGTGGAGGATGAGTGGAATCGATCCGGAGGAGCCGAGGCCGCACACGTACAAACACTCACCAACAGGTCGGCGGCATTGGAAGTGGTGTGATGAGGGATTCGATGGTTTGTTTCCGTTCAGACTCGATGACATCATTGCCACTATGCGATCAACGTCACCCGAGGTATCAGCTGAGGCGAACACACATCTCCAGGTATATTTCCTTTCTCCCACCCTCTCTCTCCTCCCTCACTCCGCCTGCCTCCCTCTCTCTCAAGGCGCGGCCAGTCTCTTCGAAAACATATCCGAAGTAATCCGGAGTCGTTTGGAGTATTTCGAAGGCATATCGCAAGGCATATTATGAATAATTTGAAGGCAATTCGAAGTCGTTTGAAGAGACTGACCGCTACTTCACACTTTTCCTCCCTTCTACTCTCTTTCTCTCTCTCTCTCTCTCTCTCTCTCTCTCTCTTTCTCTCTCTCTCTCCTCTCTCCCTCTCCTCTCTCTCTCTTTCTCTTTCTCATTATCTCTTTCTAGTCTCGAATGATGGCTGCGTCCACCCTTCTGAGTGTTTTGGAAGATCGAAAGGCGGCTTCGGATCCTCCCCAGAAGAGGGAAAGAAACGAGTTCGACGACTCTGACGAGGACTGAAGCCCCCGCCCACTCTTACTCCGCCCCTTCTCTGTTCCGGTCTCGTAATTAACCAGTGTTAATTTGTCAATGGGTCTTCTCTGTGTATTTGGTGTTTTTGTGTGATAACAATTTATATATGTTTGCTGGCAAGACATACGACGAGGAAGACTGCGCAAGATCGTTGCCTACTGTCTCGCCTCTTCCCTTGTCGTGTGTGACTAGTTTGTTCCCACAGTTTCTCCCATTCGTTTAGTCTGTGAGATGTGTCTGTTCCCGTTTGTCCTCTTTTATGAGTTTGCAATCTCTGTCCGATATGCTTCCGACTTCGGATACTCGAGCGTCGAAACAGTGCATGCTCGCGATCGCGCGATCAGCGACCAAAGATCGCTGACGCGATATGATGCAACATGTAAATGAGGAAAAAGGCACATCACGGATTTTTTTTTATCGTTCTCACGTCCTTTTCTGTGACATTCCGAGATCTCCCTCTTCTCACGGAAAAGGGGCGGGGCATGCTAATGTGAGTTTGTCTGGTTGGTTTCGATGTTGAGAAATGACGGCGGTCAGTGGGCATTGACTGTCTAGTCGCACGTGCCGAGTGGTCGCATGCCCTCCTTCTCTGCCCATTCGAGGATCTGCCATCGGACCGGCCTGCATCCTCCACCCAGGCAGCCAAGACGTCATCGGGGTAAATACATCTCTCACCTTCTCTTAGCTAGTCACTCCTCCCCTTCCCTCATTCCTTTTCATCACCTCTCCTCCCTTTCTTTCCCATGCTTCTCTCAAGAGGAACGATTTCTGTTTCATCAAATTTGGCACATTCAACTCGTATCAGAGGATCTCTCATTAGTCTTCCCCACGTCATCGGGGTACAATACATCTTTCACTTCTTCTCTTCTTTGCGGTTCACTCCTCCTCATCCCTCTTGCCTTTTGATCACTCGGATCACTTTTGGTCACACTCCTTTCCCATGCCAACTTTCCCCCTGCCAACTTTCTCCCTGCCAGCTTGGCACCCAAGGAATTCTCGAGTCTCATCGTAAACTTGGCCTCGTATCAGAGGATCTCTCAGTCTTCCCCACCTGTCTCTCTCTTTCTACCCCCTGCCTCTCGCACGATTCCTGGTGGCCCGGCTGGTAATCAAACTTGGCACCTTAGGGAATTCTCGAGTCTCATCGTAAACTTGGCCTCGTATCAGAGGATTTCTCAGTCTTCCCCACCTGTCTCTCTCTTTCTACCCCTTGCCTCTCGCACGATTCCTGGTGGTCCGGCTGGTAATCAAACTTGGCACCTTAGGGAATTCTCGAGTCTCATCGTAAACTTGGCCTCGTATCAGAGGATTTCTCAGTCTTCCCCACCTGTCTCTCTCTTTCTACCCCTTGCCTCTCGCACGAATCCTGGTGGCCCGGCTGATAATCAAACTTGGCACCTTAGGGAATTCTTGAGTCTCATCGTAAACTTGGCCTCGTATCAGAGGATCTCTCAGTCTTCCCCACCTGTCTCTCTCTTTCTACCCCCTGCCTCTCGCACGATTCCTGGTGGCCCGGCTGGTAATCAAACTTGGCACCTTAGGGAATCCTCGAGTCTCATCGTAAACTTGGCCTCGTATCAGAGGATTTCTCAGTCTTCCCCACCTGTCTCTCTCTTTCTACCCCTTGCCTCTCGCACGATTCCTGGTGGCCCGGCTGGTAATCAAACTTGGCACCTTAGGAAATTCTCGAGTCTCATCGTAAACTTGGCCTCGTATCAGAGGATTTCTTAGTCTTCCCCACCTGTCTCTCTCTTTCTACCCCCTGCCTCTCGCACGATTCCTGGTGGCCCGGCTGGTAATCAAACTTGGCACCTTAGGAAATTCTCGAGTCTCATCGTAAACTTGGCCTCGTATCAGAGGATTTCTTAGTCTTCCCCACCTGTCTCTCTCTTTCTACCCCCTGCCTCTCGCACGATTCCTGGTGGCCCGGCTGGTAATCAAATTTGGCACCTTAGGGAACTCTCGAGTCTCATCGTAAACTTGGCCTCGTATCAGAGGATCTCTCAGTCTTCCCCACCTGTCTCTTTCTTTCTACCCCCTGCCTCTCGCACGATTCCTGGTGGCCCGGCTGGTAATCAAACTTGGCTTCTTAGGGAATTCTCGAGTCTCATCGTAAACTTGGCCTCGTATTAGAGGATCTCTCAGTCTTCCCCACCTGTCTCTCTCTCTCTCTTTCTACCCCCTGTCTCTCGCACGATTCCTGGTGGCCCGGCTGGTAACCAAACTTGGCACCTTAGGGAATTCTCGAGTCTCTTCGTAAACTAGGCCTCGTATCAGAGGATCTCTCACTCTTTCCCACCTGTCTCTCTCTCTCTTTCTACCCCCTGCCTCTCGCACGATTCCTGGTGGCCCGGCTGGTAATCAAACTTGGCACCTTAGGGAATTCTCGAGTCTCATCGTAAACTTGGCCTCGTATTAGAGGATCTCTCAGTCTTCCCCACCTGTCTCTCTCTTTCTACCCCTTGCCTCTCGCACGATTCCTGGTGGCCCGGCTGGTAATCAAACTTGGCTTCTTAGGGAATTCTCGAGTCTCATCGTAAACTTGGCCTCGTATTAGAGGATCTCTCAGTCTTCCCCACCTGTCTCTCTCTTTCTACCCCTTGCCTCTCGCACGATTCCTGGTGGCCCGGCTGGTAATCAAACTTGGCTTCTTAGGGAATTCTCGAGTCTCATCGTAAACTTGGCCTCGTATTAGAGGATCTCTCAGTCTTCCCCACCTGTCTCTCTCTTTCTACCCCTTGCCTCTCGCACGATTCCTGGTGGCCCGGCTGGTAACCAAACTTGTCACCTTAGGGAATTCTCGAGTCTCATCGTAAACTTGGCCTCGTATCAGAGGATCTCTCAGTCTTCCCCACCTGTCTCTCTCTCTTTCTACCCCCTGCCTCTCGCACGATTCCTGGTGGCCCGGCTGGTAATCAAACTTGGCACCTTAGGGAATTCTCGAGTCTCATCGTAAACTAGGCCTCGTATCAGAGGATCTCTCCGTCCCCTTCTCATCCTCTTTTGTCTCTCTTGGTTTCTCTCTGTTTCTCTCTCTCTATGTCTTTCGCTCTCTCTCTCTCTCTCTCTCTCTCTCTCTCTCTCTCTCTTTCTCTCTCCTCTTCTTTTTCAAACAGTTCCACGTCATCAACTTCAAGTCACCAGGACGACGTCAAGACAAACACTAGAAATTACTGTAGAGTAGACATTGTGTTCGTTTTTTAGTTTGAAATTTTTCGTAGTAGATATTTGCGATGTAGCTGTGATTTGCTATTGTTTCGTTTTTTTTTGTGTTTAGCGTGTGTCTATTGTTCCACGACTGGATAGTGGAATGAAATGGGATAAGGGAGAGGATACTGAATACTGTAGGGTGCAAGTGTGTGTACAGCAAAAAAAGTATATGAAGTAGGCGACTGGGTAGTGGAAAGAGAAGAGGGATAAGGGAGAGGATACTGTAGGGTATGCGAGTTATGTATGAAATGTCCACAGCATCCTGCATTTTCTCTTACTCTCTTCTCATGTGTCTCGTCAGTTGATTATTGACCTATTTAGTCACATGAAATGCAGGAATAAAGAACGGCTCATAGATTCGTATAGTGTTTTTGAGGACTTCTACATCGTCCTTCGGCTCAAGTGTCATGTTTCATGGACTAAAAAGGCTGATCAAATATGAATATATAAATGTCACTCTACTTCGTATCCTTACAATCAGAAGTAAGCTGTGAGCTTCCACAGGGTCTGAGTCCACGAAATGTAGTGAAGCGCCTTCTTAGATGCATGTTACTTACTACTTGATTACTTGAGCGACCCGATTCGCTCAAGGTAGCGCGGATCCCATCTTCCTCCAGGTAGTTAGGTCTCTCGCGGACGTTGTCCATGCGGTGCCGTTGCCCATATTGTTGACTCGAAAAGATGATGTGCCCGGCCCGTCGATGTTCGCGCTGGCGCATGTACCGCAGCGGATCCTTCAGCTTTGACCGTCTTCTCATCTCCTCGCTGCAAATGCCCTCGTCCCTTTGTCTTCGCAGCGTATAGCCCATCAGCTGCCTGTCCATAGCTCGATGTACGGAGCGAATCCGTCCAAGAATTTTCTCCGTGGCGTAGCAGAGAGCAGGCAGAACCGAGGCATTTAAGATATCAGCCTTCAGGTCCTGATCTGTCAGAGTAGCGAGCGACTCCTTAATCCCTTAATGCTACAGAATGCAGCCCAGCCAGCGCGTGTCCTTCTGCTTATCTCCTCCTCGAGCGTGTTGGTGCCGTTGATGAGCCTGCCGAGATAGACATAGCTCTCAACAGACTCCACCAGCTCGCCGTCCATCCTTATCACTCCGTCCGGGGTGAACTGAGTGCGGATGAACTGGGTCTTTCGGCAGTTTATGCGCAGTCCGGCCTTCTTTCTGGCGTCGTTCAGCATCTGTTCAGCCTCAGACGTCGACTTAGCGAATAAGACGATGTCGTCGGCGAACCTCAGGTGGGAGAGTCGGCGGCCGTCGATGTACAGCGGGTGGCGGGTGTCGTTGTCAGGGACTCCTCTCGTGGACCAATCGGCATTGGCGAACATAGAGCGGAAGACGACCTCGAGTGCGGCGGTGAAGAGCAGTCCAAAGAAGGTCCAAACAAGCCCAAACAAGCCGTTTCCAATTGACTGTTGACCCCAAAGACGTCCTATGGAGGACAAACGTTGCCCAATCACGTCCGAACGTTTGGACACTCTCAAACAACATGCGAACTGCCCTAAATAACCACGAACTGTTCATGCTCAACATTGCAAAGGGGGCAATTGATTGAAGCTCTTCAGGTCCCGAAACGAGTGCCTTTTTGTATGAGGAGAGATTATGATATAATGAGATAAAGGACATCATGCCCGCCAAAATTGCGCACCGGCTGTCATGTCATCATAACCTAGTCTCTTCTCTCACAAAAGGTCACTCGTCTCTTCCATGTGTGTCCCATTTTGAATATTTCGGATCTGTGTACTACGATTTGAACTGATTCTCACACATGATTCTCACACAATACAAAGAGAACGCGTTGTTTATTTTCTTCAAACTTGTAAGTGGTAACGAATAAAAACAATCGAAAGGGGTCTATGAAAAAATCGGGGTCGCGTTAGTAGTTTGTTCTCATCTACGTTTGTTTTCAAGTGATTTATAAGTTAAGATCTCTTTTCGTGGTGGTCTCCTCTCTCTTTCTCACTCTGCAGTCTGAGTGAGCATCTTGTAAACTGTCTCGAATTCTGCACGAGAAGACACGTCCTGAAAAAAAGTATACTTTCATCAGTCATCAGTGCATCTTTCATCAGATACCTGATCGAAACACGCGGCGGCGACTGTTTTGATGTTAGGCGGGACAGAATCCGGAAGTTCCATCGGCTGCTTACCAGACATGATCTACAAAGCATACTGTAGCTACCGTACCTCTCGGGTATCTACCGTACCTTCTCCCTGATCTCAGGGCTTTTCAGTCCGGGAAACGGATCAGTCTTGCAGTGGTTGTATATCTCCCACATCATCACACCAAAAGCCCACACGTCAGACTTGGTAGAGAATGTGCCCTGTAAGGAATACGGTAAATAGTATCGTCAGGCTACAGTATACCGTGCGAATCACTTCCGGAGCGAGCCACTTCATTGGCACCTTTTTCAGCATTTGTACCTGAATTGAAAGTAATGAGAGTAGGAGTACAGCACAGTGTCAGTGTGCAGCCATATGCCTTGTGGGTATCCTTGTTGGCTTCCGAAAGACCAAAGTCCGAGATCTTCACTTCATCTTTCGATCCCAGAAGACAGTTTCGAGCAGCGATGTCACGGTGGATGATCTAAAACGAAGGTAAGGAAGAGAGAGAGAGAGAGAGAGAGAGAGAGAGAGAGAGGGGGGGAGGACCTTCTTGGATGCGAGGTAGGTCATTCCGTTGGCTGCATCGGCTGCGTATCGAGTGAGATGGGAGAAGGGGAGGTTCGGGTGTTTCTGCAGGTGAGACTGCAACACAGATTCAATGTACTCTACTCCCTTTCAAATCTACCGTATACCTTGAGTACTCCGCCGGACGCGAGTTCGAGTACAATCATCATGGGTTCCTCATTCGGGGCCACTCCCCACAACTGAACAATGTTCTCGTGGTTCAAAGGGCGCATCGTCTTCGCTTCCTAGAGAGAGGGAATTAGAGAGAGAGAGAGAGAGAGAGAGAGAGAGAGAGAGGTACTTTGACGAATGTGCTGCGATCTTCCTTCGTCATTGCTCCTTTCAGCCTCTTCACTGCCACTTTGATTGTCTTTTCCCCGTTCGTGAACGTCCCAATAAACACATCTCCGAACGCCCCGCCTAAACCACAATTTATAGGATACTGTACTCAGATACGATATACTGTATCGGATTTTGTTAGGGTACTGTACCTCCGAGTCGCTTGCCAAGAACAATGTTCTCGTGAAGAATGTAAAAGTCGGGACGACGAACCGGATTCACCTAGATTACGGTATTTTGTAAATTCACTGTACTTCCTGCCTGGCTGCCGTACTCACGAGAATCGCGGCGGGACCATTCTTCATCACAGATTGACGAGTGGTCGTGAAGTGTTTCGCCAGAAGATCGATAGACTTCTCTTTGCGCTGCAAATATGAGATACCGTAACATATACCCGCCTCAGTCTACTGTTCAATTCAAAATACCGTACCCCATTGAGGGCCCACAGTTGTTTCTCCTTCTTCCATACAAGAAGGACGTGACGGAACTGTCCCTCACACATCACAGATATGGCGTACCTGAAATCGATTATCGATTGGGTATCGATTAGTTCTCGAATACTCACTTGGTCTTTCCCTCGACATCTGTCTTGCGCAGCACAAAGTCCCCATCGTTCTGCAATTACAGTGGCTACAGTACTCTGCCTGCACATCAATGGCGGGAGTTCAAACCTGCAACTGCTCCTCAATCTCCTCGCGGGGCATCAGACCGTGGTACCACTCGAGCGAGTTCAACTCCTGACAGAGCAAGTACCGTATACCAAATTCACAATCCAGTACCCTATCATATTGTATTCTACCGTATACCTTGACTAGCGCGTCGTTCGGATTGGGGAGTTTGGCAGTCTCGGGACATCCCTCCGCACTCTTCTGCTTCTCCGCGCTAATTAACGGCTTGCGACCTGCGAATTCAAAATACAGTAACCAGGATTGAGTGTACAGTGCCCGTACCTGACATGTTGCTGAGACGGTGGCGCTTCGACATCTTCGACATCTTCGAGCTGTTCTTCTTCCTACCGTCATCTAGAGAGAATCATCTCTCTCTCCCCCTTCTCTCTCTCTCCCTCTCCCCCTCTCTCTCCCTCTCTCCCTCTCTCTCTCTCTCTCTCTCTCTCTCTCTCTCTCTACCATCATCACTCGATGGTTGTTGTGGTGGTGGTGGTGGAGGAGGAAGGGAGGGGGGAGTGCGTGACTCCGACGGTGGCTTGCTGTGATGATTAGAGCCTTCCTTCGGATCTGAACAGGGGCGTGGCTAGAGTGGGCGTGGTTAAAGTGGGCGTACCCATGGCGGAGGCAGGGGCGCCCTCGCGGGGCCAACGAAAAGGAATGATCCTTTTTCTTTTCGATTCTCGCCGCATCGATTCCATTGAGACATGTTGACGACATGGCGACTAGACAGCGATTATTGATATTTATATGAGACGCAAATACGCATCTATTCGTGGAGCGCACGCATGTCTTCTGCTTATACGACTCCAATCAACGTGAATTGTGTCCTCAAAATACTCGATAAGCTGATAATGAGTAATCGATTCGTGAAAGACCTTTCCAACACACTTCTCTCCTCCTTATTTTCAATTTGTAATGAATAGGTAAACAAACAAACAAAAATATTCAATTTATCCAACTAAATATCATCCAACATCAATCAATTCTTCTTACAAAGATGCACAAAAAATAACACAATACCGGGCAAGTGTGGAAAAAGAGACTCGTATTCAATAAATCAGGGCAAATAAGAAATAAGTTTGACGGTATCTCACAGTGGTTACGGTATTCGGGTTAGAAGATACGTACCGTAATCTACAGTATGAGATTGGTGATGGCATTGAACACAACGAGTGCGCAGACGAATTGAAACTGCTGGAATCCCTCGAAGACTGTGATAGCTGATATGATGCCAAGCATACAGTACGGACCCCAGAAGATCAGGTTCAACGTCAACATGTAGAAGGCCTGAAAAGAAAGGGAGTTGGTTTCTCTCCTTCTCTCTCTCTCTCTCTCTCTCTCTCTCTCTCTCTCATTCTCTGCCTACCTTCCTCCGGGTGTTCCGTCTCGCCACATTGACTGTATTGATCCATGGTTTGAGGAGGCTGTCCGTGGGCGGGGCGGACGCTCGCCGGGATCTGCACAAGAAAGTACACTACTGACTTTAAATCACATTCTTATCAACCGAATATTTCGTTTTCTCTATGTGGGAATAATAACAGAACGACCACTCACTGTTTCTTGGATGGCGGAGAGAGATTGGAGGGGATGTTGGCGAAACTAGCACGCGTGTTCTGTAGAAGAATATGGTACAACGTTCAAAAAAAACGAGGGAGAGTGAAGACAGGGGGCGAGAGAGAGAGATAGAGAGAGAGAGAGAGAGAGAGGAGAGAAGAGAGAGAGGACCACCCACGTTGCTAGTGTACAAGCTGAGCATAGTGGGTCGTGGCTGATCCGAAATGAACTTCTTCCCATCCACACATCGAGGCGTCGACTCGTCTCCAGTCTCTGAAAACAATCACGCTAATCACTCTTTCATAGTTTTCTCATAGCAAACATATCGCTTTCGGAAACGTACCGGAGTACGTGTGTTCTCCCTTGGTTCGTATGGTGTAACTGTCACTGAGTGGATCCATGAGCACATGGGGGAAGCGAGACATGGGAGAAGACACCTCCGGAGAGTTGAGCACGCGGAAGCAGTGGCACCAGTCACAACTGAAAAGAGGTTGCTTACGTAAACAATGAGTGGTTGTGTAATATGTAAACAATACGGCAGAAATTGAAGGATTGATTGATTGATTGATTGATTGATTGATTGATTGATTGATTGATTGATTGATTGATTGATTGTGAACATTGATGATGTGATAGGAACCCACTTCCAGTCTCCCTTCCTGCATCGCATGCAAGCTTCGCTGGTACAGCAGCCTCCACACGCGGCGCACATTCCAGAACAACCGCCGCACGCTGCAAGGAATCCATTCAATCGATATCAATAATTAATCAATAACCCACCGATCGCCTTGCACTTGAACAGATCCGAGAAGCCCATGAACTGACCGCGTTTCGCGCCCTAAAATTGAATTTCATTCAATCATACTAATCGATTAATGTAATTTATTCATTACCGTACCTTGAGCAAATACAGTATGCCGGCGTAGCAGAGCAGTTCGATGACGTATGGAAGAACGCAGATCGAAGCGAGGTGAAAGATGTTGTAGATCTTAAAAAATTTAACTTGTATTAAAAAAAAACTTTATGCGTTTTTTTTACTTTACTTTATATATTTTATATTTTTCTTTGCAGGTCTTCGAACAAAACTTTTACCTGTTAGACATTTGTCTATTTGCGTTCCTTTTTTAACATCTGCCTCTCAATAAAAACACAATATAAATACTGCGTTTTTCTACAGACTCATTACTAAATAGTTAATAAATTATATTTTTCAAGACCAAATACGTAATAGCAAAATACAACGTCACACATGATCGAGTGTTGTCGTTCTCACAATTCTGCGAATTCTCACCCACATCTGACGATGAGGAAGTGATCTCGAAACACGCGTTGTTTCGAGATCACTTCCTCATTTCTCGTTACTCCTACAACACTACATATATGTACTTATTGTAAGCGTAAACATGTTTCTGAATGATAACTATCGAAAAAAGTGCATATGAGAAAGTTTAAATTCAGTGCGAGACCTTCACGTACTTAGCATATCGTTTTTATAGTCCAAATTATGAGCTACAATAGTGTAAAAGTTTTTTTTTTAAAATACATTCATTAATAATTTCTTGATTATTGATTGATTCACCTGTTCCAACACGAGCATCTTGTAGTATTGATCCTCGACTTGGTCCGCTGTCATCTCGGGAGGGGACATGTCAGCCACTCGAAGGGTGCCGTTAGGGAACATCACCTGAAAGGGACCATCTCTCTCTACCCTCTCCTACTTATAGTCTCCCTCTCCCACTCTATTCCCTTTCCTTCTGTCTCTCTATGACTATGAGACTATGAGGCAATTTCTCTCTCTCTCTCTCTCTCTCTCTCTCTCTCTCTCTCTCTCTATCTCTCTCTTTCTTTCTTGTATGTAGCTAATCTTCTTGTTCGCAGAAGAGTATGGTGTATGGTTTGCAATAAATAAAAAAAAAATAGGGTAGACAAAAAAGTACAATATCGCTCTATATATATCTTTCTCTTCTCGTTATCTTTTATAGTAGGGGCCACTCGAGTTTGCCTCTTCTCGCGAATAGAATTAGAGTGGTTTTATTACATCACCTTCTTCCACAGTACCCCCACGTACCTTGGGTGACTGTTCTCCGACGAGTCTCTGGAAGTGTTCGTACACCTCCGCGTACTGCTTCTGCTCGTCGTGCGCGAACCGAGCCTCCGTCCTGCAAGCCAACACTTCTTGATCATGTTGCTATGTGTTTGTTTATTTTACGATTACGCCACCGGGACTACCCAGACATGTTCATGCGTTCATGGATCAGAATCCCACTAGTGAAACAAAATGCGGCGTTGCCTTCAGACGTTAGTCTTTTTGTATCCGCTTCCAGCCACCACAGAAACAAGAGGCTTGGGGAGGGGTGGGGGTGGGAGCCTAATCTGAAGATGTCTAAAGCCAGCTAATCCATCAAGGGATAGAACATTGAGAGGGCACATAGTGCAAAAAGATGTGCTCACAGAGAACGTTGTGCTCTTATGAGCACGTAATTCACTATTTACGTTTACGTAATGTTTTCCCACTAACGCAACTTCTCGGATACATTCCGGAATGTGTCAGAAGAGGGCGGCAAACGCGGAAAATGGGGGGCTAAACGCGATTAAGATATTTATCACACATGGAGTAGAATATAGTGCATGGAGATCACACATATTTTCGCCTGCTTTCGGACTAGTCTTTTTTATTGTGATGTATATAATGTATAATTTATAATGTACGATGCAGACAGCCCTCACTTCGGGTTTCCGGAA
Organism: Rhabditoides inermis; assembly: GCA_963966185.1. Lineage (NCBI taxonomy): Eukaryota > Metazoa > Nematoda > Chromadorea > Rhabditida > Rhabditidae > Rhabditoides > Rhabditoides inermis. Next base: position 128,850 of record CAWZYM010000148.1, read on the forward strand.
ACTATGTAGTATGATTGAGTGAGGGGATTCGAGGATTTCGGAGAGGATTTTAGATAAAATCACGTTGCAAGTGAGGGATTTAAAAATGCAAAGATCTATATGCAAATGAAAAAATTCAAAGAATCGAAACACTTGTTGATGATGATTCGTAGAGGTGAATGTATCAGGGATAAAGTAATTAGAAGAATAGAAGTCAGCAGAGAGTGGAAGTGAGAAAGAGGAAGAAAGATACGCAGAATACTTTCACTTACATAGTTCATAGATAAGTGGTGTACAATGTACAGAAAACGCAAGCAAAATAAGAGAAAATCTGAAAGACTTATGCTCAAGTTCAACTCGAGTAGTACAAATAATACGAAATACGTATAAGAAGACTATCAGTTAGTGAAACCCCAAAAAATCGGACTATTGTGTTTAGATAGACTGATCGACGGAAGGACATACGGACTGACCGGACAGACGGACCAACACGGACGGACGGACAAACTGACAGACTGACCATGCTGATATGCACTGCGGGTCTCCCTGCTGGCTGTATCCGCGGCGGAAGATGAACAACTGCGGGAGGGCGCAGGTGAATGCGAACAGCCACGCAATAGCCAGGTACAGGTTAGAGTTGTACTCCACTTTCTGCAATCTCCATACTTCAAACATCATACATTCCGTTTCAAACATCATACATAAGTCTTCAAACATCATACATAAGTCTTTCACAACCTCTATTTCGAACGATTTGTGATGTTCACACGTTTCTGTAATTTTCACACGTTCTATCACCGTCAAAACATTGCAGTAGTGACCAGAAATTTGGATTATAATATACGTAGGTAAAGTGCAAGAACATACCCTCTTCACAGCGTTCACTTGATTGATTCTCGTCGTGATGTACAGTCGATCCACAGCGATCAAGACCTGTATGAAGTATGAATATGCAAATTAGGTAATTAAGGAATCCTGTCAGCAGGTGAACGGGGAAGTACTAACCATATGAATTATTTAGTATTTTTGCGATTGTACTACAAACATTTTAATTATTTTCACCTGCATATTGCCTGTCAAATGGAACGCGAATGTGGAGAGAAACTTGTATCCGCGGCAGTAGTAGTCACCGCCATACCACTAAAATATACGTAATTTATATTTGTGTATAGTGTTCATGATGCCAGTCGAGCTTACCCAAAAGGTGTGTATCCAGAGAAACTGCGTGGGAGCATACAGGAATAGAATGAGCGAGTCTGCAACCGACAGCGAGATCTTATAGGAGATCAATCGAGCGGCGATGCTCAGATTCGTTCGGCACGTTCTACAATTTATGTGTTCACACATGTTTATCTACTTGACATGTGTTGTGCTCACCTCGCAAACCTCCGAACTGTATAGAAGCAGGCGAATATTCCAATGATAAAAGCCACACCGTACATATATTTTTCTACTTGATAGCCCCATGATAGGGAGGTGAAATCAGCAACTTCGAGCTGCTGCAAAGAATCCGTTTCCTTTTCTCAACATTTTTCTAAGTATACAAAATGTACCGTACCTCTTCATCTGAGTCCAAGTCCATTGTGCAGTGTTATAGAGTTATAGTGGCGTGCAAATGCTGAAATGAATAATCGTATGAAGTAAACTATTAAAAAACTGATGAAATGAATATAAAGTGATTGAATGCATGTCTGAGAGAACATCTCTTTCAAGTGCGACAAAACGTAACACAACGTCAATGGAAACGTAATGACTGTGGGAGTGTTTGGAATCAGAGAGATAGAGGAGTGCACTCAACAGGGTCATCTCATTTTATATAGACTTACATACACTTTGCAAGAACACGACTCTGATGAAAAATAGGAGAAGGAGAAGTGTGACTTCTCCTTCTCCTGCCGTTTACTTCTCCCCGCCCCTCACCCTCCTTCCTACTAATAAGCTAAAAGCAAGAGAAGGCCAACTTTGCAAAGCATGTTAAACAGGGGACAGCGGTTCTATTGTCGTTGTTTTCACGCCTAGTGGACAAGTTCAAGTTGTTCCCGTCTCTCTCCCTTCCTCCCTTTCCCCTTCTTTCGTGCGCAATTTCCCCCAACGGCTCATTGCTTCCTCCTATTTCCCATCGCCTTTCCGCTCGTCCAACCTGTCTGCTTCACGATATCTCTCAATCCACCAATTACGTAACTCGCACATTCAACCATCAATCAACCCAACTAGTAGATTAGCTATACTGACTCATACACGTACATATCACATACCAACTGTAAAACTAGGATCATGAAGGCGAACAAAAGTAGTGAACATTGAATTATACAAACACGGAAGTGAAGCTAAAGTCGCAGCCTAAAAAAATAGGGAGCAGAGGACGCGTACCGTGAAGCGCGTTGGACAGGTGCGTAGCCAAGAACGAATTCACACATTATACTATGAGTATGCGACTTCCGTGATGAGTAGTAGTCCACTCTCCACTCTAGGAATCCACATCATAGAGGAAGACGAGGTTAATATGTCCACCGTAGTCTGCTACAGAGACCACATCCTCTCCTCTCACTCTACGTGGATATTCCATTTACTATTTACAACCGAGTCAGAGAGCTGTTTTTTCCAGCCGGTGCCTCTCTAACTCTCGGCGTACGCACAACCACACTAATTATCCCCCTTTTTCTCACATTTTGCTTTTGCGCTATTTTTTCCTCCCTCCCGCAAAATGGAAAACTCACATGAGATACTGTCTAACCACCTCTATACGAATACAAATGTGGACAAAAAGAAAGAAGACTTTAGAAAACAACAACAACAACACAACAACAACACACACGTACCTATAATTTGGGAGAAGCAGTGGGGAATCGGGAATACAAATTACAGGAGTAGAAATATAGTAGTCTGTGCGTCAATAGTTGTGTCGGTCGAGCCTTGCACGATAGGCAGAGAGTGCTCTGTCGAGGGAGGAAGCGATCCAGTGGCGGGGGCCGTGCGACAGAAGAGCCGACGCGCACGCCTGCAATACTACTACTACTACTCTCAATTCAAAAACATAACATCACTGATAAAACACGGAAATAAGAGATAATTGTGAGGCACCGCTCGATAGCCGGAAGTGAAGAGAAGAGGGGGAGAGAGAAAAGAAGAGGGAGGGCAGAAGAGGCAATCGCAACATCCGACGAACCGAATTCATTAGGAACAAAAGAGGAAAAACGCCGAAAAGATGGGAGATGAAAAGAGGATGTGGAGGTTTGTGAATGGGGGAGGGGGCTGGGAACTGACGGAATCGACTCGCTAGTCGACAGTGCACACAAGATTCACATAGATTGAGGTAATCAGGTAATGTGTGAGATCCACCGAACCCACGGTGAACGTGACGGAGACACTAGTTCATCGCCCACATAACAATTGCGCCACTTGGGGCCTTATAGGGCACACGGATGTTGTCCCTCTATCCACACACACAATATCTGTCACTCTCTCATGCAGGACAATGCAGCAATAAATACTATCGAACGAGCCGACTCGTCAGCGGAGTGAACGAAGAGACACTGTATGAGGAGAGAGAGAGAGAAATGGAGAGAGAGAGAGAGAGAGAAGAGATAGAGAGAGATGTTCTTCTAGTAAGAGAGAAGACATGATAGCAAATAGCAAAGTTAGGGAAGGGAGAGAAAAGCGGTGCAATTAAGAGAAGAGGTAGAGAGGAAGAAGGAAGAGAGTAGCTGATACACATTGTCAGTCTAACCGACAGTAAACACAAGAATAAAGACGGGAAAGTACAAGCAACGATATATAAGTACCTAAACTACAGGCAAGATAGAAATCGTAATTATCCCACTTACTATTCACAGATAAAATCTGTTAGAGAGAAGTCGCTAGAAAAGAAAGAGAAAGAGAGGGGGAGATGAGGAGAAGGAGAGAGGGGGAGGGGTACGAGAGGGTAGTTATATGCCTGCGTGAATGTTTCCTTCTCCCACACATGTCCTCTAAGATTATACGTAATACGTGAAGACAAGGTAATTTCATGATCCAATTACTCAGACAGTAAATATGAATACCCGATAGAAACTTCGCATTCGCTAGAGTGACCGCTAAATTAAGACATACACATAGTATATATTAAATTAGAGTCATTACACGACTGAATGGCTGTGCATTGAAGTTGAAGACTTATATTTACACATCCATGCACAATTAGAAGCGAAACATTAATGACCGGTCATGGCGGCGTTTGCGAGAATAAATAGCATGAAAGCTGACAGCTGCAATCGAAAGTCACAAGATAAAACTAAATGTTGGTGTTAAAATAACCACCAATGTTGAAATATGAATGCATTCGCAGAACTAAGACGCAATCAGATTGATGACGCACTGACTATTGGAAGTTAGTGAAACACGCATAGCAATAGTCAGCATATCAACATGTTATTATTCCCGAATAAGAAAAAAAACCGGAACTGGAACACACTTTATACTCACTATCCACAACTCAGCGCGGACATAGGACGTAATGAAGGGCGGAAGGACGGAGACGCTCTTATTTCATTCCCACACTGCAATGCACTCGCACTGTTGCAGCAGTAGAGTGCGAAAACCTTATCTCAAGCATCGAGTAGCACCTTCATTCGAACTACACGCAACAGTCAACACAACACACCACACACCAGAACGGCAGACTAGTCCGAAAACAGGCGAGTCGAATGTGGGAGGCCATTTCGGAGTGCGACTATTTTCGATGCAAGCACGTCGCTCACATTACCCTTTCAAAATAACGCCAGTGGCAGAGGACAGGCAAGTAAGGACAAGTGAATGGATACGACACTCGGCACACATGTCACCACACAATGTCGCCGTGTCAAAAGGACACCAAGACACGGCAGTACTATGGTATACATACGCCTAGTCTTGCAGATCTATTCCTATCTAACCTATCCCACGCATCTTCTCAAATATGCATGCGCCGACGGAGGTTCGCAAAAGTCTTTAGACGAGGAACATGTTAGTGAAAACAAATTAGACGAGATGTAGACTTTAAGCGAGCACAGGGCGCTAACACGTTTTTGACTAGAGTGTTCCACGCGTTTGTAATTGCGAGACGCCTGGTCTTTCTCTCTCTCTCTCTCTCTCTCTCTCTATTCTCAAGGAAGATAGAAAGTGTCATGCTCGATGGAACAACATAGTATTCCCTATCCATGTGCTTCCCTATTTTTCCACCGGCTCTAATCGTCATGTGAAAGAAAATAGGTGAACATGCTACAACACATTTATCTCTCTCCCTCCCTTCCCCTCTCTCTCTCTCTCTCAACTCTTCTCCTACTTTCCAGCCGATGCATAAATACTTCCTAAGCACTACAAGTGCAACAAGACTGGATAGCTGACCAATCCCAAGGTCTGACGAGAAATACATATACGAACGTTTTTTCTGTTCTTTTCTGGTTTATAATTCTTGACAACACGAAGTACAGAATACAAAACTAACGAAGGGCGACATTTTCTTAATGAACAGAGTTCCCAAAATCGTCACTATAGATATCCTAAAAGAAAGTGCGGGCGACATTTGAGGGAACTCTTCATTTACAGGATCCTCCCAGAATGACCCACGGGGTAATTGGATGAACAGAGGAAAGTAAAGAAGAGAAAATGAGAAAAGAGAGAGAAAATGAGAAGATAAAAATAAAAAGAAAGGCGGTCGATTCGTCGAGCTGCTTTTTCGTGGACACCAAATGCGCGGCTAGCATGTGAATGAGTCCGGGAGCCGCCAAAAAGCGCAAATGAACTCCCCCCCTCTATCTCTCTCTCTCTCTCTCTCTCTCTCTCTCTCTTTCTCCTCCCTCTTTTTCTCTCCTTGGCACGTACCGCTCCATGACACGAACAGCGGAACAGCCAAGAGTTCAGCTAACTTACATCACCCGCACTCACACTGAACTTCTACAAATAACTACAGTATGCCGGTCATTGAATCATGTGACAAACGATACGAATATAAATGTACTCAAGAAAAAAATGTCTGTACACTCACAGACACAGAGAGATTTCCTTCGGCAAAAAGGAGACACATTTAAAATAAATAGACGATAATTTATACTTGGAACGTGCAAAGGGCAAGACGGTAGAAGAGAGAAAAAAGGGAATGATTAGGAAGATGAAAACTTCTAGAATTCATTGTGCAATTGTGCAGCATCAATATGCACTAAAGTAGTCCCTCACTTTTTCGTCTCTCGTCTCTCTCTCTTTATCTTAGACTTTGCTCCCACGCCGTATAAGGGTATAAGACACATTCTAATCAAACAAAAAGCGCAGTGCGGGACAAAAGAGAAAAGGAGGGTGGGAGAAGGGAGAGCGCGGAGAGAGAGACGACATCCGATGTTGTAAAGTGAATCAGCCCGAAACCTTCTAATCTAATTACCACATCGGATTGAGTCATCTACTTTCCCTACTTTTGGTGGCCTTCTATACAGACAGCAGTTATGTCTTTTCTGCGAAAAAAGCATGTGGGGCACACACAGTGGAAACCTTGATCGTTTAAAAATCAAACCTCTCAAGCTTTTGTGGTAGAAATTAAGAAAAGCGCTGGCATAGACAGATACATTAGTGGATTAGTCAATGTCATCTTGTAAAACGCTTCAAACGGAAGGCAGGCGATCACGAATATATAAGAAAACATTGTAATTGAATGACTGAATCACTGAATATAACCAAACATCTGCAATAATCGTGACGAATCGAAGCATATTGTGAAACTATCGTAATAGTAGATCTACACAAAAAATAATAAACAACCGAACATCTGACACAAAAACAAAACGTCAGAAACGGTAAATTGACTAGTACAGTGGGTTCAACTATGTAGCATATCAGTCTAAGGTACAGATACAGAGTTACAAAGTAAATACAGTGTGCAAGTCCCCCCCCCAAATTTCAGCTACGCTCGACGGGATCACTCCAACCCACTGATAAAACTACTACTTATCATATATTCGAAGGCATCAATTATGTATGAGTCAGTTGAAACCATAACTACTGTCGTGAATTGCCATCGGACACATACTCACTCATGTAACGAGACCAATTGACGCTTCCGCAGTGGCTCACTCACAAAATAATGAGGATGAAAACGTAGGTGACACGCACGGTAAGAACAATCAGAAACCCCGCACACGAATGTACTCTCTAACACACACACACACACACACACATACACACACACACACACACACACACACACACACACAACTACAATAGAGATTGCATGAACATTGCCCATTATAGAATGCGAATGAGGAAGGGAGCGACAAAACCGACTGCGATTGAGCGAATTGCAAGCGCAGCCGTCAAAAGAAACAATAACACTCATTGCTCATCGTGAGAAACAATCACCCACAATAAGCGAAAAAAGGTGACAACAAACACTATTTTCTCAGTCTCGGAGTGATAGAGAGAGGGAGAGAGAGAGAGGAGAGAGAAAGGGAGAGAGAAGGAGAGAGAAAGAGAGGAGGAGGGGAGAGATATGGGCAGAGAAGCTCATTAGATCAGCAGAAGCAGCGCAGGGCGTAGCAGAATGAGAACAGAGAAATGTGATACAGCCCGGAAATAGCTAAAGATGCCATTAGCACGGCGGAAGAGATGGAGAGAGAGAGAGAGAGAGAGAGAGAGAGAGAGCCGACCTCTTCTAGCAACTGGAGCACCCTTCCAGTCGGCGGTTCGGCCAACGATGCTGAGAACGCGGCGACCTCAAACACTTTCATGATTCAATACGCTAATTCAAGTTATCGATAAATGCGGCGCACTAATTGTTTAAAAAAACCAGAATAGAGAACCAATAAGATCTATATACAACATCGATGCAATTGTTCAAGTAGGGATTGAACTTCGAACCTATTCTTGTTTAGTCAAAACGTGTGCACTAGAGGACCAATAATTAGTATACGATATAATTTGAACGATAAAAACCCCACCTTGAGTCTTATGGTGAGCTCTGGGTGACCCTCGGGTAAGTAGTGCCTGAAATTCGAAATTTATAAAGATGAAAACAACATTGTAACATTGCTCAATCTAATAAACACAGGCATAAAATCCTATTTCCTATTGATAAACTTCCTATATCAATTTCGCAAACACGGAAATGAGTTACATAGACGATCAATGTGATAGTCATCTTTTGTGTAAGTGAGAAACGTGAGAGGAAGAGAGAGAAATATATAGACAGCGGGTGAATAAAGAGGGAGAAGATAGGAGGCAGAAAATGATGCGGAAAAACAAATACACACGAGATAACATCACTGGACTGCAGCAACAAACGATTTAATTGGTGGGTTGCGAGCGACTAAATCTTTTCCCGCTTTCCTATCCAATTCACGTAGACTATCATTACACCACCACATCTCCCAAAGACTATCCCATATACCGTACACAAAACAAGACACACGCAATTGACGTCGAAACTATCTCACAATACAGTAGCCACATATTGAGTAAGCAGAAACGTAGAACTCTTCGAATAATGACAACGTTTCGAAAAATATTACTGTCAACATTCCAACTCATCGCATTTTATTTATGGAAACATGATTCTGGGAATTGGCGAAAACATTGAATTACTAATGATTTCAGTTGGTAGTCATGCTGGAGTGACCGAAAGAAGATAGAAAACACAAAACTCATGTAATCGTGTGAATCAACGAAAAACGTCATTTGACTACGTATTTCGAAGTGTGAAAGAATACTGGATCTTACACGGGCGGCACACGCACTTAAGGTGGCCGATTCTTATGCAATTAAGCCACTATACACAACTTTTCACGCTGAATCCGAATATGACCATAACTTTCCCAAAATAGCACTTTGAAAGGAGTTCGGCCACGTGCCGAATAGACTACCCTTGAAAACGACCGGTGAAACAACAGCGGCGTGGCGGAATGGTTAGTGAGTTAGGAAATCGGAAATGACGGTCGGCGGTTCTATTCCCCCTGCTGTCACTAGTTTTTGCAGTGCGTCTAGATCAAAGCTTATAACAGTTTATTGTTGTTTTGTTAACAACGATGTTTTTGCATAACCATACAATTGAAATTATGTAAAATCCAATTGGAGGGTATGGTGGCGAGGATAAAATTTGCAAAAAACCTGGTGACAGCAGGGGGAATAGAACCGCCGACCGTCATTTCCGATTTCCTAACTCACTAACCATTCCGCCACGCCGCTGTTGTTTCACCGGTCGTTTTCAAGGGTAGTCTATTCGGCACGTGGCCGAACTCCTTTCAAAGTGCTATTTTGGGAAAGTTATGGTCATATTCGGATTTAGCGTGAAAAGTTGTGTATAGGTTCTTAATTGCATAAGAATCGGCCACCTTAAGTGCGTGGGCCGCCCGTGTTAATGTGAAAATAGAAACCAATAGAGAAGAACGAAAAAGAGTCAGGTGAGCGGACTATAGTGAAGGAATAGGATATGAGTCTGTTCTTCCCAATTCCTCTCACCTCCTCTCTCCCTAACCCCCTCTTTCTCTCTCTCTCTCTCTCTCTCTCTCTGCACCTACTAATACGGTCAATGATAAAATTGCGTTATCCGCACCCGAGTTTCGCCTCTCTCCTCTGCGCGTCTCCCAAATACAAAGACATGTGCCCGGGAATATTCCATATCACTTCCTCGTCCCATTACTTCCTCACTCCTCCATCTCGCCATCTAACTAGATCTTTTCCAGACACATCCTTCCTCTCCTCTCTCTCTCTCGTTCACTTAGTATCAAATAGCCCCATCGCATTAGTCCTACCTCTACGCTTAATACAAAGATCCTCGGTTCCATGAAGACCGCAGGCAATCATGTCTACCTTCCTCAAATAAAAGGGACTGCTTCCGAACCAAAATACCCACCGATTCTAGAATTCATTCGACTGAAAATGTTCAATAGTAGGCGAGAGAGAGAGAGAGAGAGAGAGAGAGAGAGATGGAGAGAGAGGGGGGGGGAGAGGAGAGAGGGAGAGAGAGAGGGAGAGAGAGGGAAGAGAAAGATCAGAGAGAGAGAGAGAGAGAGAGAGAGGGAGAGAAAGGGAGAGAGAGGGAGAGAGAGGGAGAGGGAGAGAGAGGGAGAGAGAGGGAGAGAGGGAGAGAGAGGGGGGGAGAGAGAGGGTGGGAGAGAGAGGGAGGGGGAGAGAGAGACTAAAGCCCGACGTGACGACATGCGCGGTACATTCTGACGACCACTGTATCCTGGATACGAAAAGACAAAATGCGGAATGAATTGAAACGCTATTTTGGTGTGACTATTGACTTTCAATCCAAGTCACGTCACGAATCACGTGACTATATAGGAAAGATACATTCGAAGGGAATTAAACAGAATCGTACCAAAACCGATGATAAATAAAAACAGAAGCAAAAGCTGCGCCGGCTGCAAATTCTGATATAATGAAGCAAACGACGGACATTCAGCTCATCGTTAGATTAACTCAATTACCTTATGACAAGAAGTTTCCTATTATTCGACAGCTATACGTTGCGTGACCGATAATTTCGATTCTGTCGAAATGGAAAATTATTTGACAGTTAATCCGAATAGACCCAGCGACCAGCGATACTGGATTAAACTGGGAGAGAGAGAGAGAGAGAGAGAGAAAGAGAGAGAGAGAGAGCAGAGCAGAGCAGAGATAGCAGAGAAAGCAGAGAGAGCAGAGAGAGCCGAGAGCAGAGCGATCTCTGGTATGTCCATTTCCCACAAACTCATTTTTGGACACTGTGACCATCTCATTATACCAATTACACTGCCGGAAGTGACTTTCTCATAATCGAAAAGAAAGGAGAACTGCGCAAAATATTTTCTATTACCAGAAACTTCCTTTTCGTATAATACAAATACATAACAATAAATGGTTTTCGAAAAAGAAAAAAAGTAGCAAACGTAGCTAAACATAAGTTGAATATAAAATATTTATAAATACGAACGCCAGGTGCTCTAACAGGTGTATTGGTGACAACTCACAGAGATAACTCATTTATGCGACTACCTCCCATAAATTGCACCTTACCGTGTTTACTCCATTTGCCTACGTTTATAACGTAATTTTTCATGTTTTATAGCAGTAATACACGTCTTTTAAAACAATCGTGACCGCAAATTCAAACTATTCTTGCTTCTTGAGTCAGTCTTTTCTAAATAGAAGCGTACTTTCCACGCAGCAATATGTAAACTTCACGGCTTC
>CAWZYM010000148.1:145000-237500 GCA_963966185.1 Rhabditoides inermis
TGCCAGCCGCTGATTGATGGTGGCATGCGAGAAATGCGATGCCACTATCACAAACATTCTCTGGTAGAGCCGGAAGCACACACCGATTGAGCCCTGAAAATCCGTAACCCGCATGAAAAAAAACGTCCATTGTCTCAGCTCACTTTTGTCCGCAATGGCTTGGGAATGGGCGCCGAGGGAACGAACATGATACTCGGCCGGTCGACCGCATACTCGATATGCTGATGTCGAACAAACACGATCAACATCTGCGACCATGCTCTGAACACTGTCTCGATTGTAATAAGCAAACATTTGAATACTTGTAAATGACACACATTCGTCATTCTCTCACCTATACGATATGTAGGCAGTGTGGCTCCGCAGCTCGGCTTGCATTAGAGCGAGGGCTTCTTCGTGAAACATTCGAGCGGCAGGGGGAATCTCCTGGGACGCAGTTCAGTATAGATCTGAGAATGTGATCGACTACCTGCAGGGCTATAGAGATCACGTCGTGCGCCTTCCCGTCGCCTCTCAGAAAATCACAAATAGTCGCGAGAATCTTACTGCCCTGAATTGTATTTGTGTAACACTTCACGAAATACCACTCTATCCCATCACAAAGTCAGTTATTTCTCACACTCAGGCTCGGAAAACGGACTATAAAAAGTAACGCTTAATCGTTTACCTTATCATTGATGTTCCATGTGACACAGCATACTGTCAACCGGCGCTTCGGAATGATACGCGCCAGCGTTCCATACGACGGAATCGACGCGTTACCGAACCCAATCACACTGGAATCGAAATTCTGTTGCTTCGTAACTAATACAAATAACTGGTGACTCACCTGTGATGTAAGTGCTCATCGTCCTGCACCAGCGCCCACTGGTGGTCCTCGAGCTGCATGTAGTGTGAGTGGTGGCTGTGGGATGAGGACGGGCCGGGCAGAGTGGGATCCTCGTACGGAACGAAGTATGCACCGTGTTCGGCAGCCGCGTCCGGGTGGAGAGTGGCCCCGGCAGTCCTAAACGGCTTCGCATTATCGAGTGCTCTCTAACTGTGGCCGGCACATGGAAATGTATAAAAATGCACTAGATCATTCAGTCAGTGTGCGTGATTCAATTGTCCACACTAAAATACAGTTGTATGTTTGAATCACATGCGTACCCTTCCTCTTCCTCTCCTCCATCCACTGCTCCATTCTTGTAGGGCTTCACATCGATAGTTGTCGTTGAGCTCGGCTCGCTTCTGCGAAAAGAAAATGTTATGTAACTGTTTTCATAACCAAGAACCAAGCGTTATAATCTCTGCGCCGATTAAACATCTGGACAAACTAGGCTTCCGGAAATAATTTGCAGCTGGCAAAAAAAAACACATTTTAGTCATATCAAAGCGTAATCAAAGCGTAAGCAATTACACATTATGAAACGTCTATTCCTGAAACTCTTATTCACCTGGATCACGTCGAATGATGAACAAAGACAACTACTAATCATAAAAACTTCTATTTTAAAACTAACTTTGCATGAGAAGTTGATGTTGACGGTTCGTGAATGTCATGTTCGTATGTTGGGTTGGAATAGCCATAGCTCGTGGATGGGCCGGGCTCGAGAGGGGTGAGCGAAGGGAGACGACCTCGGAGAGGCGGCAGCGAACGCGCCACCGTGGCCTGCATGGCAGTGAGCCGGCCTTCGAATGACACAAAATGGGAGACACAACAAGGTGCTCAAGTGACAGGGCGGGTTGAGCCGGCGGTCGGGGCGCGGAAATGGCGCCCCGCCACATCACTCGTAGCCATGGAGACGAGAGGGGCGAGAGAGCACGGAAGAGTATTGAGAATAGGAGAGAGCGTGAGACGACGAGACAACAGACAATGGAAATGTCCATGTAAAGGCGCCGAGGATACGTATTATTGAGTGTGTAGTGTAGTGCAGCCGCCAGCCGATCACAGAAACAGAAGAGAGAAACAATAAACTAGGTTATTCATGAAAAAAAAAACATTTTTTTAGCCGGTTGAATCCGGGGTCCTCCTAGTCGAGAACAAGATAGGGTTCTTGGATTATGACGACGTCAGCAGAGGTAGTTGGGTTGGGTGGCGTCGGACGTCTTGAATTCCGTTCTTGAGTCCGTAGATGGTGCTGTGACGCCTTCTGGCTACCATGAGAGTGGATTGCCACACCACAGGGGCTGGGTGGATTTCGCAAGAATGGTTGACTCCGAGGGGGATCGAACCAGCGACCGTGAGATTGAGAGACGAACGCTCTATCCACTGAGCCGCGCCCCCGGCAATGCAAAAAGATATGAAAAAAAAACAATACAATTCAAAACAGTAAGCAGTGAAACAACAATCAAAAAGATGCCACTTTTGAATTGTATCTCTTCATGAGAAAAGATACCCCCTGTTTTCTCAGTTCTCACACAGCAGATCAGTTCTCAAGAACGTAGAAATTCATGAAAGACAAAAACAAAACAGATGGTAGATGATATGGAATCATGATTATCATATACAAGAAAAGTTGAGATGATGGAATCATAACACATAAAAGTATTTGGAAACATGTGAGAGGAGAAAGGATAACACATAAATGCCTAGCCCACCCTGTGGTTTTTCGTCTTTCATCCGCTCCAGCGTCCACTCCAGCTCCTGGTTCGTGCGGATCGCCTGCGAATACACTTTATAGGATGTGAGGGAGGGCACACATACGCACACCCTCACTGATCTGATCAATAATGAGCGATAACCGGTGTCCAGTTCGTCAGATGTATTATTGATATAGTCGCTTTGGATCCTATATGCCATGCCATCCGTGACATTTCACATGTTGTGCAGTTTTGTGCAACACAACATGTATGTCATCAAATATCCAAAACGCGTCCATGAGTAGGAATCGAACCCATGAGCAGCACGCAGCGATTGGGCACTGGCGGCGCACACTACCACTGCGCCATAGAGGCAGTGGTTGAGAGATCGAAGAGAGAGCACATGTAGCTCCACTGGCCACTTGAGTATACTATGATGAGAGTTAACGAGTAAACATATCTGCGAGATTTGATGACCTCTAAGTATGAGCCTCAATGGCGCAGTGGTAGAGCGCGCCGCCAGCGCGCGATCGTTGCAAGCTGCCCATGGGTTCGATTCCCTCTCACTTTTTTGGATCTTTGAAGATAAACACGTTGTGTTGCACGAAACTGCACAACATGTGAAATGTCACGGATGGCATATAGGATCCAAACCGACTATATGAGATGTGTGAAGCAGACTATTACTGTATTCATTCGTTTCACACAGAATAGTGACAAAATTGTCTCTCACGAACAGAGGAAAATCTCATTACTACAACATTCGTTCGTTGTCGTATTACTCATGTTCTCTTGAAAAAAACAACAACTGAGTCATATCAATCGCCTGTAATTGTATCGAATTGGCGCATATAGACAATACTATAGTTTTGTTGTGATATACTATTGAAATACGAAATTTGTGTATACTGTTTTTGTCCCACGTCATTAAAGGAGCGGTGTACGAAATAATAACACGAGGTAGACACAATCAATGTTGATATGGTGATTAAATTGAAACAAAAATAACAAATCTACTAATGAGTATAAATGTAATGTAAAATGAAATGGCATCTTGAAAATCAGGCAATCGGCGCTTCCTTCGCGGTGAGGTACAAACTTGGTTTCCAATGGGAATTTAGATACAAGCTTGGTCCCGCCACGGACCTAGAGGCTTTTGTAGAAATCATTTTGACGTGATACATCAGCTGGTCATTTCATTTTTTTTCATTGCGTACTCCTCTCCTTTAATCAAACGGCTGACAGAGTGAAATCTAGGCCTACATTTTGCCTAATCAGAAACACCAAACATTTCCGTGGCTTGCGAAAATGGTAATATTTCGTCACAGATTGCCTCTTCAACTCCAAAAAGACGGTATATTGCTTTACAGCCGAATATGGCTATGGCCATCCCAGCAACGAAATTGGGTACAGAAAAAGGAGTCATTCCTAGAAAGCAGATTTGGCTCTCTTCGACGGAAAACAGCAATCTGATCATCTGTTTGGAGGGACAATCTGAGACTAAATCTGAGGGAGATATGACCCAAAATCTGTTCAGATACACTGATACGAACATCAGACTGCTTGTTCGCTACTTGAATCATATCTGAATCATACATACCTGCATCATCTCCATGCCACTGGGCCTTCCACAGCTGTAGCACACGAGTCTCTCCACACTCGCATCAACCGGACACACTCCCTCCGGACAGAACGAGCAGACAGTGGAGCGGGCAACCGCGTCCTGCCAGAACGAACGATGCGCGGGAGTCTGACGAGAGAGAGGAGGGGAGGGGTGGGTTGGAGTTACTAGGCAGACACGAAACTAATGATCACAATCACGGCTACTGACACGCGGTGACTAGGCGGGAAGAGAGATGTGCACTCCTAGTGAGTGTTGCAACCAAAAACTAAGCGAACACGGGACCAGGGGCGAGGGAGGATGCAGAAGTACGACTACCACTGCACACGGCACTCAGGGAGTGTGCTCACCTGTCGCTCATCCTCGCACAGCGCGCACTGGCACGTGAAGTAGTACTGCTCCCGCAGCTCCCGCCGCCGCACTGACTGCAGCTGCATGGCGGAGGAGTACGAGATCGTCACCTGCAAGTCAAGTAGACGTCTCTCCCCAATTCAAACTATTGTCACCGTTCTATACGGAATAGGAACATTTTCAAAGCGCTACACAATGACTACCTGGCACTTGTATACTTGTCGTTTCCTTCTCATTAGATCCATGCCCACCTGTTTCGTGTACTTGACGGCCCTGTCGGGTGTGCGGAGCACTGCCTTGGCTCCCTCGAAGTGGACAAAGGCCGCGGGCCGACACGAGTGGTCGTGCGCAGACAGACTGAAACAGAAGCCGTTACATTCAAAGTATGTCCAATAGGAATACGGCCAGTCGCTATGAGATGATGAACTCAAAGAGATGGCAATGAACAGCACTATGAAAGGAGATCGACAGACAGAGGAGATGTGTCCACTCACCCCACATAGACCCCCTCGCCGAGCGCTCGGAAGTTGTCGTCCTGGATCTCGAAGCAGTTGATGCAGATCTGGCAAGCGAGTGATCAATTGATTGATATCGGTGGATAAACTAAATTACCATAATCCATTATCATGATCATTTCAAAATCAAGAATGAAACCTAAAACTAGCGGAAAATTATTGATAATGATACATACACACCTTTCCAAAGTAGCTCATGAGCTGCTTGGCACTCGGAACCTACAAGTAATCGATCGACAATTAATCAATCAATAATCACTCAATGAATCGATACCTGTTCGGCGCCCATGTACTCGTAGAGAACGTGTGCGATGCAGGCGAAGAACTCGGTGCGTTGCGGGTCCTTCTGCAGAGAGTCGCGGTCTAGAAGAGGGATCTCTTCTCTTTCTCCCTTTCCTCTCTCTCTCTCTCTCTCTCTCTCTCTCTCTCTTCTCTCTTTTCCTCTCTCTCTCTCTCTTCACTTTTTTATTCTTCTTAACTTGAAGCCCCAACCCAACCACTGGTGTCAATCGCAAAACGGTGATAGGCGAACAGAATACAGGATACAAAAGGCGGACTCACGATCCATGAGGTCGGAGAAGAGCCGGCCGTTGAAGGCGGGCGGGGTGTCGGCACGCTTCTCCTGAAATACATATGATACAATACGAATACTAAACTATTAAACAACTGAAACATGGCAATCACAGGAAATATATGGAAAGGTGAGGGGAGGAGAGGGAGAGGGGGAGGGAGGGAGAGTGAGTGAAAAAAAAGAGAGAGAGAGAGAGAGAGAGAGAGAGACAGATGTTCCTCTACCTTGAGTGCAATCCGCGCGATGAGCCGTGGTACAGACGACGGCACGCGGGGCGCCACTCGCTGCAGGAACGTGCACTCAAACTGAAATACTGTAAGGTGAACAGGTTACGGTAGGATACAGATATGAGGTACGGTAATACGTATTATAGATTCAACAATAAGCTCCAAACACAGGTGTACGATACCTTGTGATCGATCCAGTCGTCCTTCTGACACTGCGAGCCGCAGTAGTGGGCTACCTGAACGACGTCATCAGTGAACGACAACATAGAGCATATAGCTCGTATATCACATTATCTTTACCACAAAGCCAACAGATATGCCCGACCCACCTTGCATCGCGAGCAGCGAGACAACGGCTTGTCGTCGTTCCTGCAAAGTATGATTAC
The DNA here is from genome assembly GCA_963966185.1 of Rhabditoides inermis. NCBI lineage: Eukaryota > Metazoa > Nematoda > Chromadorea > Rhabditida > Rhabditidae > Rhabditoides > Rhabditoides inermis. The sequence continues at coordinate 151,234 of CAWZYM010000148.1, forward strand.
TATTTATCAACACATCAACATATCAAACTACTGATAACTACTGATTAGATTAATACAACAACAACAACAGCAGCAGCAACAACAACATCAAAATCAGAATACTGATACTCACGTGGAGAAGCACTTTGAGCAGACGAGTGCGAGCAGGTCATTGACAACAACCGCCGCGTACGGCAGCTCCTCCGCCAGGGTGCTCATCTACTGAATCGACAAATTAGACAAGTGGCGTTTGAGGCGAGGTGAGTAAGACGTTTACACGTACGCACACTTAACGATTGCTATATTCACTATCTTAATAGCAGCTATAAAGTAACCTAATAGATGTGTTCAAAACCTGATATTCAAAAAAATGCATGCAAGGGATGTGCTTTGAAGAAGTGGGGACGAAACATCAATACGCACTCGCCGAGGCGAGGCTTTCCCAGCCGACTAGAGCGAAATATGACGTCATGCAGAACAAGCACATATTAGAATGAGGTGTGTGAATGTTGTAGGCAACGTCTGACAAGAAAATTATGAATAATGATAACAGAATATATAAAATTACCAAAAGAAATACTGAAAAACGAACTTTTCCCGCTCAATCTGAATAAAATGTAACGTTTTCAAATTACAAATATTCGCATATATCGCGGCCAGGGTGCTGAAATAAGCTCCGCCCATCCAGAAAAAGATGAATTCATTCACTTGTGAAAAGCGAAAATATCGGATAGACTGAACAAAAAGATAGCGTATTGTGAACAGGAAAGCCAGTGAAGTCAAAAACTTGTTATGAACTGACCCGAAAAACATGAACAACATGAAATTTATTTTCAAAATCACCCAACATACAATGTCAAGAACACCGAGCATCAAACACGATACACGAACAAGTCAACAACTCTCTGCTGTCATCCTCATCAACTGATAACACTAATACTCATACAACCACAACAATTGAACCCTCTCCTCACTAGCACACTCCTTGGACGACCTGGATGCGTGCCTTCTCGGCGCACTTTCGGAGGGCATCGGTGGGGAGGGTGGACGGGTCAGGGAGGAGACGCGTCTTCCAACCACACTCGCCATCCACGTCCAACACAGCACGCAGCACGCGGCCGAAGAACGAACCCTCCACCTGCGACGGCGATTTCAGCTGCAATATATATAGTAAGATCATCTTCCCCTATCTCCTTTTCTCTCTTTCTCTCATCTCTCTCCCTCCCCCTTTCTTCCTATCCCTCCATGCCCCGCCTACCCTGTCTCCGCCCCCGTCCCTCTTGATCGCATCGCTCCACACATCCCGCAGCCGACTCGCCCCCTCCTCCCCACCACGCAACACGTCAGAAATCAACGAAAGAGCACTGCAAACGATATCATATATTATACAGAAGTGAAAAATACCAAAGATACGAAAATATTAACACCAAACGCGACCGTTTGAACACAACAACTGCGTAAAACCTATCTCATACAAGCAACTCGTCGTTAGGGCATACTCTATCGCCGCATTTGTCACTCCTCCTCCCCCCTCTCTCTCTCTCACCGCACGAATCCCTCTGCCGTCTCCTGTTCGTCGCACGTGTCCATTGTGTTCAGACTGATCATCTCCAGGGCAGTCAGCGGCCGACGAGGGTTGTCCGGGTACACCAGCTGCAAACAACACCTTCTCTCTCTATCTCTGTCCCTCATTCCAGTCCCAGTCATCATCATCATCATCAAAATTTGAACACACCGTTTTCTACGTTTCAGGTATTGAACAAAGGCCGCAAGAATTGTGAGAACGCAATAGATTAATCAGCTTCCCTTGCGAAACGATAGTGAATACTCACATATGTGATTGCATTATCTTCTTGACTCTCTCTCTCTCTCTCTTTCTTTATGTCTCCTGTCTTCCATCTCAGCACACCTTGATAGCACTCTCGGGAATCTTGTCTCTGTGCGTCGCCAGCTTGAGCCGATCCGCCGTCTCCGCCAGAACATCCTACAATCAATCGATAATCAGGGCATCAATCGATAATCGAACCTTGGCTGACTCGGAAGGAGGAGCACAACCGGCAGCCATGTGCGACAGACACAGCATCATCTGGAAAGAGGGGATGATTGGATAACGGGAGGGGGAAGAGGAGGGAGAGCCGAGAGAGAAAAAGCTCTCCCACCTTTTGCTTCCACGCGTCCTCCGCCTCGCGAGTCGCCAGTCCGAGAAGAGAACGAGACGCCTGAATATGACAAACTAACTATTGAAAACTAACAACTATACCTTGCTATGTAAGTCTTACACCTCCCTCCCTCCCTCCCTCCCTCACTCACCCTGTCATACTGTCCATTCTGGAGCTCCCTCCTCCACCGGATTCCGTCATGGGTGGACAGATAGCTGTCCACCCTCTCTCCCCTCTCACCGAGAAGAAGCTGCGTCAGACCTACACAGATAGTATCATCCATCATAATCAATGCACCAATAATCGTATTTAAGCTCACCATGAGTGCGGTAGTACTCGCAGAGATAGAGATCGAAGTTGTGCGCGGCGAAACGACGCTTGTACCTGCAATTGATCACTGATTTGCATATTTGAAGCTAAGGTTGCACGACGCTAACGGGCTAACGTTGCGTTGCATGCATTTTAGCAAATAGTTGTCATCATTCTTCTCTCCTACTTCTTCTTCTTCTCTCCCCTACCCTACCTTTCAAGCGTCTCCTTCCTCTCCGCCTCCCCGATATCCGCGTGAAGGGTCATCTTCACCAGCAGCTTGAAGTCCTACAATGCCACATTGTGAACTCAACCATTTAGCCCTCCCCTATCACTTTCATAACACCGCTGCCATAAGATAGTGGTGGACTTGATGTAGCTGGCACGTCTCCTCACCCTCTCACCCACCATGAACCTCTCTGCCAGGTCGACTGCGATGCGTGGCTCTCCCATGTTGTACACCTTCTCGATCAGTCGATGGCCCTCCGGACGCACCGACGACTCCGACAGGGCGAACATCGACAGACTGGAAGTGAAAGGAACGAGGTGGAGATGAAGTCCATCACAAAATTGATGTAAGCAGATCATTTCCGGCACTCACTCAGTGATGACCACACGCAGCTTTGCGTACTCGTTCAGACCAAACTCGCCGGCCTCCATCTCATCCATAGTCAGAAGAGCCTGAATTACCCTTGAAAAATTATACATTATACATCTTTACAAAATAACGATAGACAAAAAAGTATCGTACCAGCTGTTCGATAGCCGTGGCGACACCGCCCTGTGTCCACGTCGTGTCCTTCGAGGGAACCTCCACAGACGTGGCACTCCTGGACACATTCCGTATCTCTCTCTCTCTTTCTCTCTCTCTCTTTCTCATTTACTCATATTCCTCTTTCCCTTCCCTCTCGCTCTCCCCCACCTCCTGCTCGCATCGACAGCTCCAGTGAACTGGAGGGCAATCTCCCCGGCAACCTTCAGAAGATCCGCCTGGAAAATTACGTTTCAACCAAGGTGCAAGAACATTCAGACATTACCTGAACAATATAAGAGCTGTACACTGTACATTTTATTGCGATAATGTTCATATCGTGATTCGTAATAAAACAGCTTCATACAAAATGTGATTTCGTAAGTTTCAATGACCAATCAACCAGCTAGAAAACTCGCGACGATAATTTGATAAGACATAACGCGTTATCAAGAACGTAATGATCAGAAAAATTTAGTTTCTTTTTCCAAATCGTGGCGGTGAAATCACAATCCCAGTTCGATATCATACACACAACACACCACATCTAGCCACCTCACCCTCCCCATCTCACCACACTGTCACCACCCCTCCCATCCCCTCCCCGCATACCTTTGCACTAGGAGCCTTGATCTCCCCTAGCAGATGGCGGACAGTCTGCACCAGAGCTCCAGGAAGAAGATGCAACTGGGAGAGCTGCAAGCAGAGGGAACCACACTCCTCTCTCTCTCGCTCCCTCCCTCTCCTCCACCCACCCTTGTGAAGTACACCTCATCCGCGTCTCCATCCCGTCCCATCATCCTCGCCGTTCGACCAGCACACATGTCCAGAGCCTGCCTGCAAAGACAAACTTGTCATCTATCCACTGCTCCGATTTCAGCTACAGAGATTTGCTGTTGGACATGTGAACACAAATTGTTCTTCGCTAAACATTCCTACACTTCAAGTCGTCAACACTGTGATATAAGGAAAGTGTGAGCGTACCGCCTGGTCTCGGCCTGGTCAGGCTCGGCAGACTGCCACTTGCGGAAAGCGTCCGCCACCTCCAGACGCTCCAGCATCTGCAACCGGCTCACATCCTCTCTCTCTCCCTTCCTCCCTCCCTTCTATCTCTCTCTCTCTCTCCCTCCCTCTCTCTCCCTCCCTCCCTCCCCCCTACCTCTGCCAGCAGACTGGCTCCGCTGCGCGCACTCGCCGCTCCCACCACTCCACTCGCATCCACCACGGACGCACTCCCACTGCACACCTGTAATCATAAAACATTCACAACATTCACATCTTTTGAGTACTGTAACAAAACTAGGACAACAAAATATCCCAAGCCGCCAACCTTGTTGTATATCTTCATGTTCTTGATGAACACGATGGCCTTCTTGCAGACGGCGCGCTTGTTCGCCAGCTGAGTGTCCACCAAAGCGGCACGTGCACTGCTGCGCTCTACAATAACAAGCTATACACATTGACATTCTTTTTTTTTCAGAACGCATATAATAAGTTCCAGTTGTATTAACAAAATATGTACTGCATATACGTCAACTCTAATAGTAGCTGGCTACATCTTCTCCCGTCCACCCACCAGCATCATCGATCGTCTCTAGCATGTAGCGGTAGACAATGTGGGTGAGGTCGGCCCGCGGGTTAGTCTCCACTCCATTGAGATGAGTGCTCGCCTCCATCTGCAAACAAGGTCCTTCAACTACTCGGAAATCATGATTTGTTTGATAGATGCATCGAGCACGTACGAGATTCTTTTGCGCGAAGCAGCGGAGTGCCTCTGCCCAGTGCGACATGCCCTCTACTCGACTGGCAGACGCGGCGTCGACCCGGTCTCCGATCAAATCACACAGCACACCCTCCTCCACACCACACTCGTCGAAGCCCCTGCAATAGAGCAAATATCAAACATCGAACGTTGGACACTTGCAAAAAATACGTTTCAGGGCAATTCTTAAAAGATGACAATTATACACAAATTTAATTAGATTCGAAATCTGTTTGAACCAAACAATTTGTCATGTGCATAAGCATTTGTTGTCTGAATTAGTAACAAAAGTGTTTGCATTAACCATCATTCAGATTTCTTCAACAACAGTACTGTTATGATGCGAGATGCGTAACAGGTAACAACCAAAGTCCTATTGATTTGACATTGTAATTAGGGGCGGCGCGCAGCGGCGCCCGTTTGTTTTGAGCTGTGACGCGCGCAACACGCCACTCCCAAGGCACACACGATTTCTCTATTCTAATACAATATACTTAATTCTCTTTCGAAAAGTACAGGAGTAAAAAGGAGTGGTTTGTTTTGATCTAATTCAACAAAAGCACATGCATATTTTTTTCTTCGCAGCTGACTAAAATTTCAAAACAAACCTGCTCTTTCAAACGATGTACTATGAAATGTTTCATAACTATGAAATGTGTGATTTTTGATCAGATATACGCATGCAAATGCATAAAAATTTAACAACAAAAAGGTCTTTTATTTTAAATTATTATAGTACATATTACAATTACATATGTTCGCTTTTTTCATCGATTAGAAAGAGCAGGTTTGTTTTGAAATTTTAGTCAGCTGCGAAGAAAAAAATATGCATGTGCTTTTGTTGAATTAGATCAAAACAAACCACTCCTTTTTACTCCTGTACTTTTCGAAAGAGAATGGATGTCCTTTTCTCAAATTTCGAAGAAATTTTGTACATTAGATAACGAAAATACATATTACAAACTCACTAGTCAGAATATCATGCTATAAAGATACAAATAACTTACAATTCACAATACTCACAATTAACAATTCACAAATACACAGACATAGTAACAGTCACTGATAACAGTCACGTCAGTAACTTGAAAATCTTCGAAAACTAGTACACTGACGTATCCAAACTAGAGAGTCTTCGAAAACGTAGTCAGAATCAGGAAACGAACAGCCTGGTCGGATCGCTCATTGACGATTGATGCGCTCTATTTCGCTTATCTAATAGCCCTCTCTCTCACTCTTTCCCCCCTCTCTCTCTTTCTCTCTCTTTCTCTATCACTCGCCCTTCTCTTTTTCTTTCCTCTCTCTATCACTCCCTAACTCTCATTATCTCTCCTTCTCCTTCTCTTTCTCTCTCTCTCTCTCTCTCTCCCTTTTCTATCTCTCTCTTTCTCAATCTCTTTCTCTCTCCTCTCTATCACTTTTTCTTTCTCTCTCTCGTTCTCTCTCTCAGAGCATATTGTGTTTTATTCTCCGCTTGAACACTCTCTTTTTCTACCCTCACTGTTCTCTCTAGACACAGAAAGACAATCTTCAGATTTTGAGCTAATGAACCTTCGGTCATGAATAGCCGGACTGGGTGCGTTGAACTGAACTCAGCTAGCTTTCTTATACGGTTATTTTCCTGTGTTTCTGGTATTACTGTTCGAACTGAGGAGTTTAACAGAGAACAAAACAGCGTCATCCGGCCTGCTTTCTGCAATTCGCACGTTTTCTAACCGGCAAGTCGGTAAGAGAACATGCGCTCTCTCACTCTCACACTCTCTCTCGCCGAGATCGTTCGATCAGATAACAGGCCGGCTGCCCAGTCACTCGCCAGTGGACATGAGAGAGTGCGCAGAGAGTGTGCGCTCGCAAGAGACGCCAGAGACGGCGCGCGATCGATCCGACACGAGAGTGGGTGAGCGAAGGGCGGGGCATGCGCTCGGCCAATCAGTTTTCACCGGCAAGAGGCCGAGAGACCAATAAGCGCAGAGTGCAGTGGGCGGAGCTTACGTGATGCACACCGTCGTCGCCGCCGCCGCCGCCGTCGTAAACACGTTTAGTGGCAAAGCGGGAGAGAGCGAGAGAGAGGCTGTTCTGGGCGCCGCAACCGATATTTATTCAACAAATCATACTCATAGGTCTTACAAAATGATACCCTAACACATAACACACTCTAATGAAGTATATTGTATTATGATAGCCAAATAGCGTGTGGATTGGGAGTGGCGCGCTGCGCGCGCCACTGATCATAACAAACGGGCGGCGCTGGCGCGCCGCCCCTAATTAGTGTGCGTTATTTGTTAGAATATCACTTTGTAAGACCTATGAGTATGATTCGTGAAACCAATATCGGTTGCGGCATCCAAAAACCGCCCTCTCTTGCTCTCTCCCGCTTTGCCACTAAACGTGTTTACGACGGCGGCGGCGGCGGCGGCGACGACGGTGTGCATCACGTAAGCTCCGCCCACTGCACTTTGCGCTCATTGGTCGCTCGGCTCTCTTGCGTGCGCACTCTGATTGGCTGAGCGCATGCCCCGCCCTTCGTTCACCCACTCTCGTGTCGGCTCGCCGTCCAGGCCACCGCCCCAGTTTTGGCGCGAAAACTGTGGGGGGAGGGGAGTGTGCGGAGCGGAGTGAGTGGGTAAGAGAGAGAGACGCGAAATAGCGCGTGTCAATGAGAGACTGGCATTGGCAGGCGCACGAGCGATTCGACAAAGCAGTGCGTTTCCATATTCAGGATACGTTTTCTAAAGTTTCGAATATGTATACATAACATGTTCGGCACATCAACCTGAAAAACAATTTCTTCGAAATTTGAGAAAAGGACATCCATTCTCTTTCGAAAAGTACACGAGTAAAGAGGAGTGGTTTGTTTTGATCTAATTCAACAAAAGCACATGCATAAAATCTCTTCGCAGCTGACTAAAATTTCAAAACAAACCTGCTCTTTCTGATCGATGAAAAATATAGTATGCACTATAATCGTGTCATACATTTTGTTGCAAGTTACTTGTTGGGATTAACAGTATCCTGAATACCTGAACTCAACATGCTAACAAGAAAACAATTAGAGTTTTAAAACATCGTTCGAAAGAGCAGGTTTGTTTTGAAATTTTAGTCAGCTGCGAAGAGATTTTATGCATGTGCTTTTGTTGAATTAGATCAAAACAAACCACTCCTCTTTACTCGTGTACTTTTCGAAAGAGAATATGTACTCACTTTGGCAGAATGCGTAGCGTGCACACTCCACCCTCGCAAAGCATCATGTAGCAGAAGCGAGAGTCACACGCTGCAACACACATATTGCACACATACCGGTCGCTCACGGGTACAGTGTAACTGCTCTTCGCATAAACTTCTAGCATGCTGTATATTATTCTGACTATGGAGCCTGAAACTTCAGAGCTCCTCACTGCCACATGCATATTGATCACTGAAATCTACTCCCCTTTCACCCTCCCCCACCCACCATATCCCATTGGCCAGTCGGCTTGCGGGGTGAGCAGCGTCTTGTTGAGACGAAGCTCGCACGAGCCGAGAGAGTCCGGAGGGTGGACGACCTGACACATTCGAATAAACTAGTAAACATAACAAATAATATACCTGGGTGAACTTGTCGTGCGCGATCACGATACCGTCCGTCAGCGAGACCTCAAAGAATTATAACGTGAAAAATAACATTCACATACTAAGGAAATGTGAGAGAAAAAATACAACGTAATTTTCGTCCAATTTTCAGCAATCTTTCGTTTACACCTCCTATCACATACTCACAACATCCCATCCAATCCGGTACACGTGTCACAACCACATTCACAATGCGCCATCTACATCTTCCCCTCGCACCTTGTCCGCCTGTGCAGTGTTATCCGGAATAAGCAGCTGCAGACGGGCGAGGAACGAAGACTCGTCAGAAGACTGCAACGAGTGAGATGAGCAATGAACTACGAACTACGACGGTGCGAGTTGAGAGCATATTCCATCTTTCCATCTGTACTCTCTCACATTGAACAGCTCTCGGCTCCTCTGTGTGTTGAGGTGCGCGAACCAGGCCGGCCGGTCGGGCGCGCGGTAGTCAAAGTCAGTCACGTACACTGCAAATAAGAGGGATCATTGTATTATGTTCAATCATCCTCTCTGCATCCCTTGGTTCCCACCGTACCCAAACTTGAATAACCCAGTGATCCAGTAACATTGTTACTGCGACATCTACTGTTACAGTAGATAGAAAAGTACCGAGGGCAAAGTGCATGGTGCTATCGTTGGGGTTTTCGGCAGCCGCGAGTAGCATGACTCCATCCTGATACGCAGCCCCATCGACCAACCACTGACGAGAGCGGACCGGCGACTGGAAAGAGGGATGCATAGCAGTACAAAACTCAGGAATACGTATGAATACAATTCAAAAAATAAAAAATCGATAAGTGAAATATAACCTACATTGAAGTGTTGTTGCCACATGTCGTTGCAGAGGGCGTCCGCCTGGACAGCCCACAGGTGGTTTCTGTGGTGGAGGTGGAAGGCGGAGAGAAGAGACGAAGATACAAGCACGGCCAGCGACTCGCGCCCCTGCAATACCACAGTACTTATAAAGGCCGAACTTGTAAGAGACGCGATATCTATAGTGATGCTCACAAGCGAGCATCCATATCCACAATATTTCAATCTATTTGGTCGAAAAAGTATTTTCGTTACACGAAAAGAAATGAACAAAACATCCCAAATTTCCAGACTTCTAGCCATCTGAAGGAGTTATTTTATATGCTACAACCCTACATGAACATCATAACTAATGACGAATAGATACTCCCCCTACCTGTTCCATCTGTCCCTCCTCCTCCTCCTCCTCGTCTTCCTCCGCCATCTCCTCGCTGTCCCGCGACACCAACACGCAACGCTGCACACACGACCTGCACATGTAGGTTTTGTAAGTTTCAGGCTTTGTATATTGTGTTATTATGAAACTACGATTGCTAATTTGAATTTGCTAAACTGTTCGTGATTAAATAAAAATGATAATGATTTCAATCACTCCCTCACAAATTACTTGTGAGACGTGAGACGATAAGAAAACGCCAAAATTGTTTTCAAAAATGGCGAACAAGCGTAAATAAATCTTAATAACTCAATCAATATAACATTTCAAAAAAGCTGAGGGGAAGGAAGTGAAAAGGACTGACTCGCTGTTGGCTCCGCCGGCTCCGAAGAATGCCATGGAGAGCCTCTTCCTGTAGGTGCGCTGCTCGGCAGCAGCCCCACAACAGCCAAGCTCACGGAACGACAGAGCAGCCTGCAACCGCACACTACATACATTCCTCTCTAATATGGTCTGAAACAAAATGATCAAATTGATCAAACTACAATATGTAACGACAAACTATACGCATTTTCCTATACAAGCCTGACCACTGACTGTCTTGTTTTGTTTATCAGCCTGATTCCGACATGTACATACAATGTTAGCATGATGGGTTATCTGGAAGCACACACAATCCTACAAAGGGGTATTGGGGCTCCTTGGCTGGAACAGTGCGGCGCGAGTCCTGACTGTTCATGGTAGATGGGCGTGAACATCGCGAAGTGACCAGTTCCGGATGCGAGGCGTGGTAGAAGATCTTGAAAGACTGCCGCCGCCGATGGTAGGGCTCTCAGAGGGGTATTGGGGCTCCTTGGCTGGAACAGTGCGGCGCGAGTCCTGACTGTTCATGGTAGATGGGCGTGAACATCGCGAAGTGACCAGTTCCGGATGCGAGGCGTGGTAGAAGATCTTGAAAGACTGCCGCCGCCGATGGTAGGGCTCTCAGAGGGTGAGAGGGGGTTCACGTGCCCCACCGGGAGGTAGTGGAATTCGGCAGAACAATTGCCCGCGAGGGGAATCGAACCAGCGACCGTACGCTTAGCAAGCTGCGACGCTATCCACTTGACCAACCCGGCCCCCACTGACTGTCTTATGAACAATATGTTTCAACCTGGCATTATAATCGACTTAAACAAAATAAAACCAATCCACACGACCTTTTCAACCCACACAATCCTGAGAAACTGAAGACCAAGCACAATATAAAAAGCGTACCTTGGGATCCTTAGGTCCGCTGCCTTGCACGGTGTAGAGGGTGCCGGACGTGGTTGTGAGAAGGAACACGGGGCCGGTCTCTGCGAACAACAATAACAAATACGTAAACAACAACTAACCATTGATGAGGTGGACCGAGTGAGCGACGTGGCTGTTGAGTGGGAGGAGGGTGTCGGCGAATGCTCCGCCGATCGACGGCCAGTGTCGGACGACACCCTCGGGAGAGACGGCAAGCGCTCCCGGCTGAGTGGAGCGGCCTGCATGGAAGGATTGTGAATGTGTGTGTGAATGAGACAAAGTGAACAGACAACTCACCCCTCTGGTAGACGAGCACCTTGTCGGCGTTGTAGGGCAGGCCGGAGGTGGGCAGTGGCAGTTCCACCACCTTGCGTGACTTGGCCGAAACGACGTCCGTCTAAGAGTTGCAACATACGCTTTTACTTGGTTCAAGTACAAAACGAAAACGCACTATCCACACGAAGACGGAGTGTCCGCAGACGAGCCACCGCCATCCGGCAGCGTTCACGCCGCAACTACGGTACCCGATCTGCTCACGATCGGCTGAAAAAAACATGTCATAACAATATGTCAGATTTGATGAAATAAAGGGAAAAAACAAACAAAAAAACAACAACTCACAGCTGCGAAGTGCCTCCTTAACGGCGACCGGGTAGGAGCTGTGCCGGTCGCACACAAGATCCAAGTCTGCCGTGTTCATTTCTGAAAACATTACATTTATGAACATATAGAACGCATATATCTAAATAATAAACAACATAGGAAGACAACAAACAATCAACAATTGTTGACTTTTGAACGAAATGCGCGCGTCATAAATGAGACGCTAAACACGTGTTTCTCACGAAGCACTACAAGCTACCGTAGTTATAAGGATGAGCCATAGATCGAGTTATTCTCCTACCGCAATTCTAAGGGTGAGCCATGGATAGAATTATTCTCCTACCGTAATTCTAAGGGTGAGCCATAGATCGAATTATTCTTCTACCGTAATTCTAAGAGTGAGCCATAGATAGAATCATTCTCCTTCCGTAATTCTAAGGGTGAGCCAAATATCGAATTATTCTCCCACCGTAATTCTAATGGTGAGTCATAAGATGAATTATTGTACTACCGTAATTGCAAGTGCACGTTGTTGAAGTGCTTATTCTCTGCGCATCTCACATCTTTGCATAGCACACCTTCCTCTCGCATACTCCATCCGGATCGGCCCTCTCATTTCCCTGCCGTCGCCCGAATTGCGTATAAGCGGCCGACCGGGCATTGCCCCACTCACTCCCTTCCCTTCCCAATACTCACCCATGTCCAACATCTCCCTCGAGTCAGTGCTACTCCTGATCACGCCCATCCCTCCTCCTCCTCCCTTTCTGCGTCTGCTTCGCCTGCTCTTCCCCTCCTGCTCCTTCTCCTTCTCCTCCTCCTCCATCCTCCCCTTGCAGTTCCCGTGTCGACTCGCACCGCGACGCCTTCTCGCAGCTCCTCCCTCCAGTCGTCGCCACCCTCGGGGGCGGACTCGTCCTCAACAGCTGCCGCCTCGAGAACACCCGTACCACCGATGGAAAGTCCGTATCACAGTTGCTGTACCTACCGTATACCTAATTACTGCTGCCGTACCCAATTATTGTAGCTGCCGTACTTCCAGGTACCAGTACACGTACACGATGAAGATCGTGCAGGAGAACGTCCCCAATGCGACGACGCGCATGAGCGGTGGGTTACGGTAGTAGTTACTGTATAGTAAAAGCTTACTGTACCTACCGTATTCTCAGACGTTGTGCCGACCGACGGTACCGCCACGTCTGCCTCTTCCTCCTGCTCCTCTTACACCTCGAGGACCGAGGTACGGTAGTTACAGTTTCTTTATCACCGTAATATCAGTACTACAGTAATCTTGATACCTTGTATTCTTAGACGATCCCGTGCGTGTCGTACGAGGAGCTGTCTCGTACGCACGAGCCCACGTACTCTCTGTACGTGAACATGTTCGTGTTCGACAGGGAGGAGGACGGCAAGCGCAGCCGCCGCCGCTTCCAGACCGAAGCCAACTCGGACAGGACCATCCAGGTAAGCCCACTACGGTACTTTTAACTCGGCATACGGTATCTGCTACTGTTCAGGACGTGATCGTGTCGCTCATTGACGAGTTCGGCGACTCCATTCCCGAGTGAGTGTATGGTAGCTACCGTAATCTTCTCATGAGAGTCTTGTACTTTGAACTTTCAGCAAGTCGCCGAAGGTGTACTACGTGATTGGACAGGACATCTCGAAGAAAAACTGGCAGCGCATCAGCACCGCCAACTGCAACAAGTGAGTATTGATTGATTATTGATCGATTATGTTTTATCGATTAAATTTCAGGCAGCTCTCGGAGGTGGTTGAGACTTCGGAGATCTCGTTCATTGTCGATTTCCTTGGACAGAAGTAGACTACAGTATAATATCTCCCCCGCTTACATTGATATCGTAGTCATTCAAAGTACAGTATCCGTTCTTGTCGCCATTACAACAGTCAACAGTTCTCATCACTTGCAATAAAGAGAGTTTGAAGTGTTTGTATGGAGATTGGATTACGAAAGCTGGGATCGCCGAGTTACAGTGGTGGTCTGTCGAACGGCCCTGCGACAAATTTCGACGAAATGGATTCAAACTATATCTCAGGTCTCGGTTGAGCTATACGTAGGGTCAAACGTGTTGTTCGAACTGACTGAGATGTGAACCAATCCGATCTGTAATTCCTATCACCTATCACCTATTGTTCCCTCTCGAAATAGGCTGGAGACGGTCTAAAAATACTCGCTTCAGCTACCATCCACTGAAGACTCGCGTCTCGCGCATCTGAAATTCGAGCAAACAGTCTCCCCCGCTCGCTTCACGTGGCGAGATAGCGCGCCGATCGGAGAGACGCAGACGGGAGAGGGGCGAGGGAGTGTGGGCTGCGGGGAGTGCGCAGGGATGGGGTGGATGGCCGGAGGGCGCGACCGCCCGCCTCCGAGGACCCACACACGCATCACGCACTCTCACCACACTCTCACCCTACACCAACTCCATGCCTAACTACTATTCCCAAGTCCGACGTCGCTTTTTGTCGCCAATCTTCTAAATCGTGATTATCATAGCCGCTATTGTTTCTGTATTCAATTACCAAGAACCGTAATCAACTTACAATATACATGTGTACTTACAGTATGTCGGTCAAGTCTGACAACGACGAGCAAGGCAGCAGTTCTCATGAGGAGTCACCCCCGATCACCGATGACGAGCTGTCCCCCAAGAACAAGAAGCACATCGAGGTACAGTACGTCCCTTTTTGAATTCCCGCGTATTTATGTGTTCATGATCATCACCGTTATCGTATTACTTTCGGTATGCTCGTGTTTCTCCTTCGTTTTCCTCGCTCGCATCGTTTCTACAGTACCCCAGTCTTTGTCCCGCGGTTATTCCTGTCCCTCCTGTGGATTTTTGCACGCCTCGCGTTCCAATTCTCGCTGCGTCTCGCCGTGCACTCTCTCCTCTCCCTCCATCTCTGCCTCTCTCTTCTCTTCCCGCTCTCTCACCTTCCTCTATACCTGCCTCTCTCTCCTGTACCCTCTCTCTCACAGCGCTCTTGTCTTCTCTGCCCTCTCTTCGATCGACGCGTTCTCTCGCCGGAGCACGACATTTCTTACCGGCCGTGTTTGCGTTGCGTGCGTCGCGGGTCCGAAATAGCCTGGGGCGGCGGAGAAAATAGCCGCCGTGGCGAGAGAGCGCCTAGAGAGCACAGTGAAGGGAGAGGAGCAGACACGAGGGAGTGTTGAGTGTTCTGAAACCGCGTCAGACAGTGTGTGTGTATTCCGAGCCTAGGAGAGAGGGGACAAGGGAGTGGGAGACGCGACTCCGAGCCGACCGGTCTCCGAGTGTTGACGGACCACTGGCACAAAGGGACCCTCTGCTCACACACGGGTTCAGCGCATGCCTCCCACCACTCACAGCATAATGGTCCGCCAGGGACCATGGAACATACAATACGCATTAGTAGTACTGTACTGTGGTGACTACAGTATCACCTACTCTAGGGCTGCATGTTCATTCAGAGCTTATAGTGTCCGGCTGGAACACAGTATCATCTGACTACAGTAGTAGTACTGTGTGTATTGTACAATGCTCCTCCGTCGCTCGGTCAGAGTGCAAATAAGGCAGGCCTCGCGCGTTTCGAAAGACGTTCACGGTTTGCAGACACGTAATACTACGTGAGTGAGTAGTGCAAACCAGACAACGTCACGACATAAGCCAAATATAGGAGAGGGAGAGGAAGACGTGTTGTGAAATGCAAATAAGCCTACAAGAACTAGGGAGAGAGGGAGGGAGAGAGAGAGGGAGAGAGGGAGGGAGTGTGCTTTCTGGAGCACTCATCTATTCGATCGCGTGTCTTCCTCCATCGTCACACAGTCATTTGCCGAGTCTTGCGGACGACGTCGCCCTCACGTAGCTCTATCACGCAACTTCCGAGAGATGCCCCCGGGCCATCCTCCCCCCCCCTCTCTCTCTCTCTCTCTCTCTCTCTCTCTCTCTCTCTCTCTATGTGCCATCTGACCGCGTCTGACACGCGAGGGAGCGCAGCAGCAGCAGCAAATGACTGCCGGACACGCATGTGCTTTGCGCAAATGCGTGGAACCAAGAGTCGTTCTCTCTCGCCAAACCAGTCGGGGGTTCTCCAAGGAATTTCGGGTTACTGTATGAAACAGTCTGCTCATATCTCACTATTATTACAACAATGCTTGGTCTCCACGTTATGCATTTGAAAAAAAAATGCCTTGTGCAGTAGTTGTCATACTTTTATTACTTATACAGTGATTAAACTATTGACAAAAATCGATTTCAGGTGAAATGCGGGCCTCTGCGAGCCATCATGCACGCCGATCTATTCCTGTGCCCCGGAATCCACCAGCCATGTATAGAGCTGAATGGTACGAGAGAGAGAGAGAGAGAGAGAGAGAAAGAGAGAGAGAGCGAGAGAGAGAGAAAGAGAGAGAGAGACAGAGAGAGAGAGAGAGAGAGAGAGAGAGAGAGAGACAGAGAGAGAGAGAGAGAGAAATCACGGTCTGGTTCCAGGCGAGATGATCAGTCCTAAGGAATTCACAGTTCGTGCCAACAAAGACAAGCAAAAGGACTGGAAGGGTAGTATCCGCATCGGAAAGAGCAATCTGCGGTTAGTAACCTAATTTCCATCTACAGTAATTCCAAGTACCGTATTATCTTGATTACAGTACCCTGATGGAGCAGCGCTCGTTTGACTTCTACAATCACACCGCACTGTGTTCGGCCAAGTGTCAGAGTCGCAATTACATCACACCAAAGGATAAGGGAGACGGAGACTCGAGGTACGGTAGCCAGTTCACTTTACAACGAATCCTACAGTACAGTGTTACAAAATACAGTACGCTCACAGTTACATTTGCAGGCGCGGTAGTCTGAACAAGACGGCCATCGAGCAGTTCTTCGCTTCGCACTGGCAGATGAACAACAACAACAACACCAAGTTCGCGAACAACAACAAGCCAGAGGCGGCAGCCGGCACTGGGCTGATGGGGATGAGCAATGGTGTGTGGATGATTCATCCACAAACGATTCGAAAAAGACTGTTTCCATTCTTTCCGATATCCGATAGACGTTCCACGTTCAAAACGACCATCAGTACACATGTGTTTACAACCTTCGTGGTTTTCTCATCTACAATCTACAATCTACACTGTTCAGCGCTACTCTCGGCAGCCGATACCGCGGCGACCATCCAGCAGCTGATGCAGCTGGGTGCGATGGGGATGCCGCCCTCCTCCCTCCCGTCCTCCCTCCCCTCCACCCTCCCCTCCACTCTCCCTCCTGTGTCCACTGCTCCTTCCCTCCCCACCCTCCCTTCTACCCTTCCTCCCACTCTCGCCACTACTACGGCAGTCACTGTGGTGAGTGTGACCGATACGTTTCATATGAGATATATTGTGCGTGGTTACAAGTTTACATAATCTCGAAGAGACAGTGCTGTTCAAAAACACATGATAAGTTTCTCACGAGGAGTGCATAGAAGAGGCGATTCAATAATATTCATGTTCACCAAATACGTTTCACAATTAGGATATAGGAAACAGACTGTATTACAGTTAATGTACCTAGCAATGACATTTTTTAAATATAAAAAAGTGATGAACCCGTTTTCAGAAAGAAGAGGAGCTCGTGGATGTGGATGACACAATGGAGACGACACAGGAGCCGACACTCGAGACAGTGCAGAGCATGGTGGACAATGGTGGGACATCTCTCTCTCTCTCTCTCCTCTCTCTCTCTCTCCCTCTTTCTCTCTTCTCTCTCTCTCTCTCTTTCTCTCTCTCTCTCTCTTTCTTTCTCTGACTTGTGGTTGATGGTACACTTGTGGCAGTTCGGGACGTTGCCATTTGCAGACCCGTCGTCTCTGTTCTCTCAACTGCAGCAGACCCGTCTGATGGATGAAGTGCTCGGGGATGTGAGCCGGGCAGTCGACAGGGTGCGATTCCAGCACGGACCCGTCAAGAAGGAAGGTGAGCACATGCTGTTCCATGTCTCATAGCAATTCACACTACTGGACTGTTACATATTTCGAAAAGAGAGATAGGAGAGTAGAGAGAATGGCCAGGTTGTGACGTCTCTCTGTTCAGTGTGTTCCGCTCTGTGTTCTCTGATCACACACCTCGACCTCACTCCTTCCCTTCACGAGAGACTCCGCACAGCACAGGCAAACGCACAAGTCGCTGGTCAGTGCGGGTTTTGAATATATTGATGCCAGAGACCACGAGTGTTGGAAATACTTATCTTATACGACGTTTCGGCGTTTCGTTTCGGCGGTTTCGGCTTCTTTCGAATGTGTTTGTGTTTTGTCCATAGTCTTCCTTCGCCGCCTTCGGCAGAGTGGTCTCCTTAATCGGGAATCTTTACCTATTGTATATTTCTGATTGATTTCAGAGTGTGAAGAGAGGAAGCGGCGCGCGAGTGACGACATCATCTATCGGCCGGTCGCCGCGCCCGGATATCCACTCGGACATGATAAGGTAAACATAAACAAGCAAACAAACAACAACAACAACAACAACAACAACAACAACAACAACAACAACAACAACAACATGTTCAGCGTCCCCGCCTGTCGTACTCGATGCCCTCCTCGGATGAACTTATGCGGATGAATCAGGAGTTGCTACAGCAGATGATCAAGTCAGCACAGGAACAGCAAGCACAGAGCACGGTGAGAGAGAGAGAGCCAGAGAGAGAGAGAGAGAAAGAGAGAGAGAGAGAGAGAGAGAGAGAGAGAGAGAGGAAGGAGAGAGAGAGAGGGAGGGAGAGAGGGGGGAGAGGGGAGAGAGGAGGAGAGAGAGAGAGCGAGAGAGAGATAGAGATAGAGAAAGAGGGGAGAGGGGAAGAGAGAGAGTTGACCCTTTTCCTTGCAGCTCCCTCCCTCTGACCCTCCCCAGATGGGTCTTCTCATGCAGATGGCAGCCGCCCAGCAACAGGAGCAGTTCAACGCGCAGTTGACAGAGGCCCTCCTCCAACTCAAGTAGACCAACATGATGACGTCATCGCACGCCCCAGATGACGTCACTCGCCTCTCTCCAGGATCCTCTCTCTCTCTGCCCCTCGCACATCTCTCTGTACATATCTCTAGAAGTATTGTTTTTCTACATAATAATCGTTCGCGCGCAAGTGCCTTGTGTGTCTGTGTTGGCTGTGTGAGTGTTTGGCTTTCCGAATGTTCTAGTCTTATTTATTATACACAAATTACACCTACTGTCTTCCTCTCTCTATCCGTGCATACCACATTCTCTCGCGTGCCGAGTGCTTTACCCAACAACTCGCTAATATATATTGATTTGTTATTTATTTTGATAAACATCACGTTACTGACAAGACAACATTTTCATTAAAGTATTTATATAGTACAAGCATGTTGGTGATACCGGCAAGTTTTATAAACATTTAATTGGAAGTCAACAATCCTTTTTATACACTAAATATATTGACATAATCGCCATCTACATTGTTGCAAAGTGTTGTAGATAGAGTTTGTCCTTGTACTTTGTACAATTTTATAAGCATTATTTGGCACGAGGAGATATAATATATATATATATATACATATATATATATATATATATATATATATATATATATATATATATATATATATATATATATCAAATCAATCAATGTTTATTCGGAATCGCAAATATGATTATGACACGTACAAAACGAAATCACTCATAAGAACCTAAGATGGTATTATAGATTTTTGCGCCGAATGGAAGGTGCAGGTTCACTAATCGGGCTCTTGCATTTCCACCTATAGAGGGCCTTCGTCTTGCGGACCATACCATTGAACCATACTATTGACGTAGATGTTGATACTCGATCGATATCCATCGATAATCCAAAAGCGCGGCAACTCCAGTTCCAGTACCAAACTGACCGCAAGGAACGATATCCACTCCACATAGTGCCAATAGTGATCCAATCCTCGAGCTAGCGTTGCTGACTTCCATATTGGGCTACTCCGCGCGGGCCCAGCGTTTCTCACGGAGGATTCCAGAACAAACGGCGGCGACGACCGGCGGTGCGAGAAATGCACCCAATCGGACGCCGTGACGAAAAGAAATGGAATGGAATATATATATATGCGGATAGGTATGAGAGAAAGGGAACACCCAGAGACACCACATTGTCTAGTTTTTTTTGATTCCATGATGGAGTGGATCGAATATCTATCGTATCAATCAAGAATCGTCATCCACCACTCTTTAAAAAATACTTTGTTACTGTCACACGTTGAAAAAATCATGAGAACAAGTTTATTAATCATAAGAGATAAGACATCAGATAACCAGATTTAAAAGTCAATATCATTTTTGACGCGGTCGCAATTGTTCTTCATTCACCAGGTTTTCGTAGTCAACCTTGATTTTAAGAAGCAGTCCTGAATATTTTGTTTTCAAAAAATACTATTCAAATATCATACTGTTCACTACTTACTTCTAACAATGTACGACGGAAGATATCGTCCTTTTTTCATCAATTCAAGTCGTGCTAATAAGTATTTTACATGTTCTAAAACAGATGTTGAAACAGATATTAAATTTAATAAATGATTTAAAGAACTTACGACTTATACGAGGATCGACATTGCTGTGAGAATTGGTATTGCAGCGATGTTGTATGCAGTCTCTACAGTCGTATCCCTCTCTCTTCACTTCCTTGCAATTCACCATGCAGCCCGCGCTAGCAACTGAAATGAACATGAAAATGATGCTCCGTGACCGTGAAACGTGTTGTTGTAAAATGAATGTACCAACTTCCAAAGAAATCGTTCGCATCGTCATAGTAGTCAAGATCAGGCTCGAAATCTGAATAAAAGCCGTAGTTTCAACGAAAAAAAAGCGTAATTGTTTACAGTCTCTTCAAAACTCCGTTCGACACTGACTTCGAAACGCCTTCGAAACACGACCAAACAGTGTGTTTCGAAGGCGTTTCGAAGGGGCTGTTTCGATGAGACTGATCACACCTAACGAGAAAAAAATGACGTACCGTGTTTTCTTATGTTATAGTAACATCTGTGATGTTCTGTGGGACAGTTGTGGAATCGCGTGGGGAGTCGGGGGTCAATGCACTCTGCTCCTTCACAGAAGGCGCATATTAGGGTGCGGTTGTGAAGGCATGATGCCGATCCTGAGAATCAACCTTCAAGCTATGAAAGATACAACAGTTTACCGAGTAGAAGTAGAATTGCAGCAAATAAACGACTCATAATAGAGATAAGTAGAGTAGGTACTCAATACAGCGGTAGGGACTCGACAATTTCAACTACTATCACTATCAGTTTCATGTCGTCATTGTTTACATGGTAAAGGAAAGTGGAGATAAGTAGAGAGACAGAGGTAGGTACAAGAGATAAGCGAGAAAAATGTGTGTATGAGTAATAGAACTCTGAAAAGAGAACTTACGTTATATATGGAGAAAAAATAAAATAAAGTCCGATATTTTGTAGATTTTTGTGTGGGAATTGGTTAAGTTGGTGAGGTGCTATCGAACATAAGCAACTTCCTATATAGCAATTTTAAACTGGCTCACTAGCTTTCACACGTCAATAGTAGCTCTACATTGGTGAGAAAGATGGTTTCTTGTTTGTGACCCCGAGTATGACACATGACACATGTCTCTGGTGTATCGATAATTCGATTTCACCATTCCGGGTACCCGTCCAAATCACAGGGTAAAGCCTAATCACCCGATTGTGCGCATGTGTAATGACAAAACGCGGTGGGCCTCTCTCTCTCTCTCTCTTCCTCCCCTCTCTCTCTCTCTCTCTCTCTCTCTCTCTCTTTTCTCCCTCCCTCTATCTCTGTGTCATCGATGATGCCAGATGGCAGCTCTCTCCCGCAGAGGACAACAGAAGCACACTCACAATTAGTCAGCCGGTGAGAGAGTGGCGAGAGAGTGTGTGAATGTGAGAGTGTCAGACACATCTGGCTGGTCAGAGCTCCCCGCATTTCATTATTCCCATTCCCACTCATTCCAATTCCCGTCCCCGAGTGTATTCATTTTCATTCTTCAATTTCACCCGCAAAAGTGTTTGTCCAGTCCAGTGCAAAAAATCTACTGGTGATTTGTTTCTGTTTGGTAATTCAACGTATATGTTTACAGTATGCCATTCAATGCAAAACTTTTTTTAAAAAAATATCGTACTGATTCGTTGACGATCAATTCGAATTGTTCGCCACCGACCAATGTACATTTTGTGCATTTATTTATTTCTATCTTGCTGCTTTACGATGTGTGTGGTGGGTGGTGCATTCCGCAGTGATTAGCATCCCACCTCGGCCGATTTGTCACCTGTTGGTTCGGAGAGGTCCTGAGTAATGACCCCCACTTGTTTGTCGTTTCCTCCTTCCGCGCTGCTATCGCTTGCGTATTCTTGTCCCTCTCTCCTCGACCTCCCCTTGTTTTTGAGTGAAAGTGAAGTGAGCGAGTGAGAGAGAATGAGAGAGTGTGTGTCAGAGGGAGAGATAGACGGACAGAGAAGGCATCTTTAATTCTTGCGGTCAGTGCCCAGCTGACTGATTGATATCGGGAGTCTGGGACTGTCGTTTTCAATTTCAGACAAGTTGATTGATTCCGCGACGATCGGCCAAGATTGATTTCCACGCGTTTGTTCCCGAATCTTTCCGTGTGTGTGTTGTCTCGTTGTAAAGCGTTCAAACCACTCACTATTTTTCACGCTTTCTCAGAATGTTTGCAGTTCTTGTGCACTATGATTCACATTCGATCGCAGACTTTTCTCGTTTTCTGCGAAGGCGTATTTGGTTGCCCGTATTTGTACAAGTGATCTGCAAGAAACCCCAGCCATGAATTCATTTTGCGACTCTCTCCATTCGACAATAGTTGTGTGTTGTGAGCACTACACACATAATATCGCTGTCTACTATTTGTGTTTGTTTACTTGTTTGCCGTCTACCCAAGGTGTGTAATAAAAAGACAAGTGGCTTGCATGAATATATCTGTTATGTAGCTATATAGCGGGAGTAGCAAGTGAAATTTCGCGTGTAAGAAACCGCTTCTTTTTCGCGTCACGTGTGCACATACCGGTATTTTACGGTCACCCACACGTCGAATTCAGCCCGTTTCCAGTCTAACCAGCCCACTAATATGCAGTAAAACGTATACGTATATCTGTTATTGTCTATTGGCATCGTGGGTGGTCCGCTCCCTTTCGCGCACTTTTTCAATGCAGTAAATGCGCAGCTGTCCTCAGTATTGGTCACTTTTTGATGAATGAGCGTCTTGGTTTATTCCCAGTCGCCTAGGAGTATGTCCATAAACAAACGTGGTTCGTCTGCGCTCTCTCGGGTGTGCTTACTCTCTCATGTTCTCTAGCCTGGAACTGTACATGTTGTGCATCTCTCATTTGGCTCGCGCCTCGCAGCTGCGTGTACGAAAAGATTCCATTCACTCATTTCGTCTACTATTTACCGTAGGCAAATAGCGGCTGTTTGTTCGATGAAATGCATTCTCTCCAAAATAGTGCGGCCTGCTGCTCTTGAGAGGGCGGTCAGTGTGTTTGATAGTGATCTGATGAGTGAGTGTGTCTCGCCACCCTGCCTCCTCTCTCTCCTACACACTATTTCCGGTGTCTCACTGCACCCTGACCGATTATCGATCGGCGGGAGGCGAGAGAAGAGAGAGAGAGAGGAGACGGGATCATCTGTCTTCCCCCTCCTCTCTCACCTTTACCTCACAACCTTGAGAATGTACCAGCCTATTGTTAGTCTGCCTGTCCGCGCATGTGTATTCTATTGATCGTGTTCTGCTCGTTTTCCCGCGTAAAGTGTGATCTAGCATGTAATTCGATGTGGTGATGCGGTGAGTCATGCCGATAGAATTGAAAAGGGAAATTGCGCGGCGGCTCGCTTTCGAAACAGCCTTCCGTGACTGGTCAGAAGCCATTCTCTCCCATATCTCTGTGAGCAATCGTTGTTTACAAGAAGTGACTATATTCTCGCTAGCGTGAGTATACAGTTATCGGTGGCACAATCGTTCTCGCTGTCTCGCTCACTACTCACTACCCGTTTTCGTGCTCGCATCGATTGTGAATTGGGGTGTGTCCACTTATGGTCGGTCCGGTGTCTATGGCAGCCTAGGCAGACTGGACATGCCCTCTGCTTTTTCTCGCCTCCTGCCTCAGCCCGCAAGGCGTCTTTTTCATCCGCGCAATATATGGCCTTTCTAGAAACGCGTCATCTAACGGTGAATCACATTGCTCTTCGTTCATTCGCGTATTTCTAAAATCCAACTAATTTCAAATGATGTTTTCCATCGCCTACTCAAAAAAATCGTTCTGCTGATTGAGTGTTGCACGAAACTGCACAATCGCTGTTGATCAATATTTGGCGGGATACTCAGTCGTTGCTCCTCGATTTTTTTTGATTTCCTTATTTTTGTCGATGTTTTCGCGTTTGTTTGATTAGTATTCGGATTGCAGAATGCGTGGTTGTGAGATAGATGAGAAATCAATAGTGTGCGCTATAGGGTGAGCAAGAATAGGCGGGGGAGAGGGGTGAATTGGACGACACGAGACCCGTGGTGCGTGGTGTGGTCATTCTCATTCATTCATGTGCTCTCCATTGCTGCAACGAGCGAAACGCAATATATGCGCCGTCGTTGTCCGTTTCACACTCGCCTCACGCGTCTCTAGCCATGCTCTTCCATTTTCAAAGTGTTTGCAGTCGGCTTATTGCAGAGCCGCGATCGACGAAGAATCGGTTCGTTGGTTTTCACCATGGTTCTCCCTTTACTTATTTTGTGCATTTCTATTTGTTGCCCATTTTACTTCATTTTACTGACTCACAGTCTGCGCTTCGCGAAACGGACCTGCAAATTCGCTCGTGCTGGGCCAAGGCTCTCTCCGCTTTTTCCCTCCACTCCCCCATTCGATGTCCATTCCGTGTTCGCATTGAATGATTCACGCATTAGTGTTCCTCTCCCCCTCTCTCTCCCACTGTTGTTCTCCCGTAATGAGTGTGTCGCTCCGTCGCCGCGTCTTTTTTTCCTGGCGAAGACGCGCGCTTTATTCGGATTACATGTCTCTTACCACTCTCTGCTCGTTGTTTGTCGACAGTCTTTCCGAACACCGGCTCCCATCGTCGAGGCAACTGTGTTGTTCGCACATGACGCGTGTATCCTCGATCGGCTCTCGAGTGGCGGCGGACCATTTCATCGCCCACTGTAGTACTCTGTCTACGTGTTCATTTTACATGACACATGACTGACAAGTGTCCCCTGCGGCGGGTCTGTTGACACCGATTCACTCAATTGGCCCTTCCTTCCTTCCCACCTTCCAAATCTCTCTCTCACTCCCGATTTTGGATCGACACACGCATTCATAGTTACGACGTGTCCGTTTTACGATAGCCGCATCCCACACTCTCTTACCGCAAATTGGCTCGGATTTCATATTTCATGTGCTCGCGCGAATACAATAGCCTGTATTTGCGGTGTGCGTTCGTGTCTCATCAACCGCTTTGCTCTGCCTCACCCTTTCCACTAACTCGTGATCTGTGAATGAATAGTGGAACTGTACTGTGTCTTCCGTCTTCTCCAACAAAATTAACCGCCGCCCTCGAGTACTCGAGTCGTTTATCGTCGCGTTCCGTGTCCCCTTTACGGATATATTGATTCACATGATTTGCAGGTATCGATTGTGTGCGGCGGGAGTTTGAATCGAGTTTTCGTACTGCTCGAACCATGGCTGCCGACTGTGCACCTCCGGTCGCGCACTGGGGCGATCTATGGGTGCGTTTTCTTTATAATTGTTTTATTATATTAAACACTCCACTATGTTACTGTTGTTATTGGCTTTCCTTTGCGCGGTCACTTGGGTGTTGTTGTGTTGTTGCATATTTTTGCGCGATAGTGTTATCAGTGGAAGAGATACCGATACAGGGTACACGCCTACACCTATACTCGCTAGCGCACACCGGTTTATTGATAGTGAGAGTGTCGCAGAGGGGCTAAAAACGTAAACCCCCATCGTACGCACACAAATGTGATGGGAGTGAGTGAACATGCACATGAACAAGAGTTCAATTTTGATATAATTCAAGAGGTGTGAGATGAACAAGAAACGAGAATTGTGGAATTGTTCGCCTTCTTTGTCTCTCCCTGGACTCGTTTGAGTGTCAGTCAGCGATAATCGATGGTTATGAAAGTGCAATACAAGATCAAGATAACACCTCTCAGTCAGAAGGTTGTTGTGTTGTCGTGCTGACGCATGTATGCAGATTGTATTGGTAGGGATTACTGTACGCTGGTACACAACAACATATATCTGTTGTTTTGTTGATAGTGCGGATATGCACCATGTGGTCTGATTCTTTCTCATTTCTCTCTCTCTCTCTCGCGTTCTCTCTCTTTTTTCTCCATCTTTTCATGAGTGTTGTTTTGGGTGTTCTTGATTGTGGGAGAGTGACCATACTGCGTGTGGTCACTGGAGGGTGTATTCGATTAGTCTCTATGTGACACCCTCGCCTCGCGTCTCTCTCTCTCTCCTCCCCCTCTCTCTCACTGCTCACTGCCCGCCCAGTGAGCGGCTCCCTCCCCCTCTCTCTCCTCTCCCCTCTCTCACCCCCACCCTCCTCTCGCTGCTATGCGCCGCGTGGCTCGACCTGATTATTGATTAATTGATTGGATGCTGCTACCTGAACAGGGCATGGCTGCCAGTGAGCGAAGCACTTCGACTCTCAAGTTGAGTGTGCTCGATTTATTCCAAACCGCGCGGGTCGCCACTCCCTCCACGTCCCAGAACGAAGACTACTACAAGGCTATCAGCCACAACTGGAAGGTCATTTTGTTATTGTATTATTTCATTTTGTATTGGTGTTATTGATTTTGCCGTATCTGGATGCGTGTCGTTGACGTGGTATGAATGGGTTGTCGGCCGCTGCGCGTCTTGTGAGAATCTCGCGCGCTCGTCTATCATTCTCGTTGTGAGCTGCATAGAATGTCGATTTCCGGCGCGAGAGAGTGAAGTGTAGTGAGCTTCGTTTGGTGAGGCGAGGCGAGGTTTCGCAATGTGTCCATTCCAGATTGTGAAAGTAGCGTAGTACAGTTATGATACGACTACTTCCCGAGTTTCTATGAATTGTGAATGTGTGGACGCGCGCGCTTTGTGAAATTGGCTGCAGTTTAACAAACACACACTCTGGAGTGAGTGAGTGTCTTCTGGCTTCTCTCGATACAACATGCTGTCTTCATGACTCCGTTCGACTTGCAAATGCGCGGCAGCTGTTGCGTGCCGGGAGTAGCCGGGGCGAGTTTACGCGAGAAGCGAGTGAAATCCGCACTCTTGCGGTTTTTGCGATGGCTGCGCAGCCAAGCGCAGTGTACTGCGAGCCTCTCTCCTTTTTCCTGTAAGACGGATAGAGAGGGGTTGACCGCGTTTCGGTTGTATAGGGACAGTGAGGGTGGTGGTCAGCGTGTGTTGTATTCATATGTTTGAGGGGGAGACGAGAGGGAAGAGATGGGAGGAAGCGCGGGGGTGCGCGGGCCGCCGGGGCGATAAGAAGATTATGCATGTTGTTACACGGGGTAGCGAGTGTGTGCTCTCTGGTTGGAGAGTGTGCACTTTTATGGGGTTGTATAGTTGATACTTATCTGACTGAGCTACTGAGCAACACGTCCGATTGATTTCCATGGCATATTGGAAAGGGAAGTGTGGAAGAGGAAGGAGGAAATGTGGTCTGGATGCGTTGAGTGACATTGGTCGCTCGTCCAGTAGTGTGCAGTCCATTCTCCCTGGGGGTTCCCCCCTCGGAAATGTTTCCAATGTGTCTTCTCGTCATAGTGGAAACAGGGACACTGTCCGCGCAGTGTTTGCATTTCTTTTGATAATCGCCGCTCGCCCGCCGATTTCTTTGATTTGTCCTCAGGGGATGGCGACACTGGTGAATGGAGACTGCATAATATGTGGAGGTTAGCAGCTGAAGCATAATCGATTTCTTGCGTGTTCCACAGGGGGGGGGGGGTAATTAGATGGGGGCAGGCAGTGCGCGATTTGTGCGAATGACATGGTGCCAGCTGGCAGATCCACCATCAATGACAGCCGGATATCGATCGTTATTTATGTGACGTGAGAGGGATTAGGATTATGCTGATTGTGCGAGGTATCGATTGGAGTGAGTGTGAGTGGCGGATGGATGGATGGCTGGTTGGCTGGCGGGCTTTGATGATTGTTGACTGCCGCTGACGCATTCGCATAGCATGCGCATGAAAGCGATGCGTAATGCTGTGAGACAGCTTGTGTGACGGTTTGAAAGGTCGCCTCGCCTGGATGGGGATTTGTGATTCAGGGAACTGGTGATTCGAATTGGATTGTTGGATCATACTGTGAATGATTTTTTTCTGGTTATCGATGAGCAAGACAATACAGAGATGTGGCATTATATGAGGATGAGAAATGCATTTCTGTCGTACTTCTGGGTTTAAATACAAATCGTCATATCTGTAGAGATGGTTCCCCATCGGTAAAAGAGGGAAGTAGGTGATGGAATGGAAGAGGGAAAGGGAGAGAAAGAGAGAGTGCAGCGGTAACCGAATCCTTTGATACTCGCTGTGCGGGTCTTGCATGGCTGCGTTTATCCGCTCTGCCCTCTTTCCATATGCGGTTTCGCATCCGATACTGTTCACACTGCGCTGAATGGTAGATGATCTATTCTGTATGTTACGTTCCCGCCGCGTGAATTCCCCTACTTTGTAGTAGTGTGAGAGCCGTTTCCGATCCCGACTGTCGGTGGTTGTATACGTCAGTTGCTATAGTTCGCCGAGGTATCGTTGCCTTTCCCGCTAGGGCGCTCTCGAGAGGCTTCGAGTGTCTCCTCTTTTTTTCTTCTGCTCACTCATTGAGTGATGTGGTCTTTCAGTCGTTCTGTTCTGTAGCGATAGCCACACCCCGCTCCCACTCATTCTTATCGTACAAATCTATCGAGGAACGTGATAATGCTAATGTAAAGATTGCTCTTCCTCCCTCTATCTCTTCCTCCTCACAGGAACCGGAAATAGTACAACTTACGAGTTTTGTATGAGATCGCATAGCAGCACTGTCGATTGCATTCATCGAATAGAGAAGGAGGAGTAGAGATTGTCCAGAACACTGGATCGCTCGCTTCTTTCTCAAGCTTGATCCTCTGTATTCTTACAGTTACTCCTTTTCTTGGTATCCCTTTCGCGATCGCGAGTTTTGTGTGGAGTTTGTGTGGGTTCTTTCTCGGGACTCTCGAGTAGGAGAATTCTTGACGCACACTCTCGATGATTCTTCATCGTGGTGGAACATAACACTCTCT
The DNA here is from genome assembly GCA_963966185.1 of Rhabditoides inermis. Taxonomy (NCBI): domain Eukaryota; kingdom Metazoa; phylum Nematoda; class Chromadorea; order Rhabditida; family Rhabditidae; genus Rhabditoides; species Rhabditoides inermis. The sequence goes on from CAWZYM010000148.1 coordinate 180,148, forward strand.
TCCGGATGTCGTCCTCGTAATGAATTGTCGTTGTCTCTGTCAGTTGTCGCTATCACGCTATGCAGTATGCCTTATCCTGATGATCCGTGCCCTCCCAGCAGTGAGTGTGAGTGTCAGCTATGCGATGAGTGCCATGTGTCTTCTGGATGGGCGCGGTCTGGGAGTGGCTGTGAAACACGTGTATGCGTGGCTGTGGCCCGACTGGGACGAGTTGACTGACGAGCAACGACGCGCCATAGCATATGTGGTGAGACAGAGGAGTAAGAACACTGTACTGTACTTTGCTGTGGTGGCAGAGTACTGTTTTGAATACTTGCACTGTTTACTTTCTGTTTGAGACAGAGATGGGAAAGTGCGGTTTGCACTGGCGGCTTTTGTGTTTGCGTTTGAGCGTGAGGATTATATCAGGAGTTGTGGTCGCGCAAGAGGGAAAAGGAACACACACAGAGATAAAAAAGAGAGGGAGAGAGACAGAGAGATAAAAGAAGTGAGAGAGAGAGAAGCCAAAGATGGTAGTTGGGCGATGGGCGACTAATTTCTTGTTTGTTTCAGGATCAAACGGATGCAGTTGCACAGCACACCAACAAGGGCATCGACTTTCTAGAGAGGTGGGTGAAACGGTTCACATGATATGGGTTGGTTCATGACATCTTACATTGATATCAAAAACTTTACGAGAGAAATTCGAAGAAAAAACAAACCGTCACCTCAGAAATGTATCAAGTTGCACTTTGCGTGTTGTACTTTGTTCGAATGTGTGTTAGCAATAGCAATAGTAAAGATGTTTGAGTTCGTGTAATGATGATCAAGTATCAAGTGAGAGAGAAGATACTCCTTCCAGGTTCGGTTCGTTTGCGAAGGAGCGCGCGGCCATCGAAGACGAGTACGCCGCCAAACTCAGGTACGGAGTTTTTCTTCCAGTTTGAGGAGTTTTCGATGAAGTATTTCATGAAACTATGTATATATTCTGTCTATTATATTCTTATGTTTGTCCTTGTCCAGGGCGCTTGCGAAGAAGAACTTCGGGAAGAAGAAGGAGGACGAGGAGGCTGCCAAGACGTTCACATACGTCAGGTGCGGAATGATTGATTGAATTTCACTTGATTGATTTTACTGAATATGAACAGTTGAATTTCAATCTTACTATCCATTATCTTTCAAAAGTACTTCCAAGTAAAAGTAGTTGGTTTGTACCGTTGTCTCAGTTGAGCAAAAGGACTGACATGTTTTCAATGGAGACATGTGCCAACAGGCTCTCTCTCGCATACCAGTGCAAAGCGGCCATATTATAATGAACGCGTTTACGAAGTTATGCAGTTATTATCTAAAAGCACAACTTCTGTTGTAACATAACACGTCGAATAATGCTGAGAGCCTGTTTGCACATGTCTCCATTGAAAACATGTCAGTCCTTTTGCTCAACTGAGACAACGGTACAAACCAACTACTTTTACTTGGAAGTACTTTTGAAAGATAATATCTGTCCTTTTCTTAAGTTTTGTTTCACAAAATTACATTTTCATACACGTTCGCGATTCGCTGCGAGGACCGACGCGCACCCGCTATTCGCCTATCTCTCTCTCTCTCACTCACACACAGAGGGGGCGGGGCGAAAGCGATTGTCCGACGCCCGCCCGACACCAATCTCAATCCGCACTCGAATGCGGACTCTCCGTATCTCGCTTCAAATTCAATCAAACTCAATACAACTTTCTATAACTCTATCGAATAGAGATGTGAATGCAATGTAACAGTGGAAATCACTTCAAAATGAGGAAAAGTGCTTCATCCGGGAAAAGTCGTTTTTGAGCATTCTAGCGCGCGGGGACATCCAGTACAAACGAGAGGGCGCTGGCGCGCCCTCTCTAATGCGAATCAGATGAGGAATTTCTGACTCTGTTTGAACTGTACTTGTTCAGGTCGTTTGCGACGTTGCTCAAAGAGCTGGAAAGTCTGGCGGGGCAACATGAGGTGAGTGATGAGACGAGGGGAAGCGATAAGTATGTGGCTATAGGAATGAGAGGGGACTATTGGAATGGCGTAGGAATGATGTTGTATGTGTTGTTTTCAGGTGATTGGCGAGCGCATCCGGAAGGACGTGCTCCCATTCGTGGCTCAGAAGGCCACCCAACACAAGGCAACCAGGAAACAGCACCTGGGAGACCTCACGGTACGCAGCTTGTTCAGTTACTGTGACATTGTTGCGTAAACTATTAGAATATGCTAGCGAAACGGACGGAGATTAACCGATAACCGTATTCAATTCATACTCAATACTCATATTACTTACATATTACTTATTTCATACTCATATTACTTACGGTAATATCAAACACGATAACTCAATCATTCTTCAGGCGATCCACCAGACGCTGAACCAGCAGATTGAGAACATGTTCAAGCACCACAAACACTACGCGTGAGTCACGAGTATTGATTGATTATTAATTGGGTGCTGATCAATTTATTATTTTGTAAATTTCTGTTAGTTGTAGTTGGTAATCAAGCTTTTTCGAGAAGAGTACCTTGAACCTTATCTGTTTTCAGCAAGTCGTTCAAGGAGGCTGAGTCTTCGTTCCTCAAATACAGCAAGGCTGAGAAGAACATGGAGATCAGCCGACTCGACCTGGAGAAGGCACGGACGAACAGCCAGGTGAGGGAGAGAAGGAGAGAGGAAAAGTGAGTGAGAGAGAGAGGGATTAAGAAATAAATTCCAACTTCTAATTATGATTTGTGTAATTTCTGAGATTCTGTTTTAGACATGAAGCATAGTTTGCGCGGATTTAAGCAAACTTGATATCGGTGTAATTACTTTCGGGTATGTGTATGGTAAGCAAAAGTGTGAGCGGGAATGGGCGTGTCCAGAGAGGGCGGAGCTGACTGTTTCGGTTTGAGATGCGCAACCAGATGTCGGAGGACGCGAAGCATCAGTACGCGGCTGCACTCCAACTCGCAAACGACGCACAGCACATGCACTACGAACAGCAGCTGCCCGCCGTGCTAGACAGAATGAGGGTGAGCGGGGGTACGGTACTTGGAATTCAGAGGGGTGCGGTAAAGGTTAGAGAAGTACATACTGATGGTATTTCACAAGTGTATATGTGTGTTGTTGTCAGCAAATGGACGAGGAGCGTATCCGGGACACGCAGGATGCGATGGCGAAGACAGTGGCCATCGAGAGAGAGGTGCAGATCATTGTCAACAGGTACGGAGGGGGGAGGGGAGGAGGGAAGGGGACACTGCTTGATTTTGGTCGATATGTGGGATGCCGTAGAAATGGGAGATGAACGCTATATGAAGGTATACATTGATGCGATTAGATGACTCTGATTTCTATGAGTTAGTGGGGAGAACGAAACATATCTTTGATGATATTATTTCGATGTGATGGGTGAATGAGTTTCGATACGACGTGGATCAGTGGGTCTTAGTCGACGCAGACAATGAGTGGATCGAAGAAGTGGGATATCTTCTTTAAAGAAAGAGATTTTCAGTCGAAGTTGATAATGAGTATGTGTAGATGTAAGGAGTGTGATGATGTGATGATGTGTATTGTGTTGTAGATGTCACGACGACATGCAGCGGGCGATCGCACTCACCAACCCCGCCCACGACACGGCAGTCGTGGTGGAGCAGTTCAGGTACGGGGGGGGGGGGAGGAGGGGGGGCGGTTAGGAAAAGTGTGACGAGTAGCTGCTGAGCATTGTAGTTTTGGCTCGTGAGAGAAAATTGTTGCACGTATGCGCGTTGAGCGAGAGACTGTTTAGGGGTAGAAACAAGCGTTTTATAAAATAAAAGATTCGCATGCATGCATTGATGGAAAGCGCTATCTGTTGCCTTATGTTGGCTGTTTGAAACGTATTCGTTGACGTTTTCAATTCTGTAGGAGATTAAAGTTGACCATTTACAAAACGATTCGATGAAACGTAATTCTAATTTCTCTCATCAGTCAGATAAGCGAGAAGTTATTGGAATATCTCATACTGGTTCTATCAGCGAGTGATTGCTGTGTGACATTCGATGTTAAAGAATACATTACGAAGATTTTGATTCACTTTGCTAGAATGTGTTTGTGTTGCAGGACAGGCTACAAGCCCCCGCAGCCGTTCCCATTCGAGGACCTCGGATCTGCGGAGAACATCCTCCATGCCAATGGAGACGGGGTCGACGGAACCATCAAGGTGGGAGTGGGCTTCCAGATATTTATGAAATGAACTGTCTATCCTATTTATTGAAGTTGTTAATGTTTTGTTTGAAATCGAACTTGAGTCTTGAGTGTAGACAATCTCGAGTCAGGTTTTTATTGTGAAAACGTGTTTTTGCCGACAACTTTGCCGATGATCTCGAGTAATGGAGGAAAGACGTAAAATGCAGGAAGGAAGAGTAGAGTAGCACTTGACATTTCGAGGTTGCGTTATGTTAGTTTTTTTGGTCAGTGCTCGTACTCGTACAATTGTTGCATAGGATATGTTGTTGTGAACGATATTTATCGTATATTTGTATGACTTGTCTGATTTCAGCGCAGCACTCTTCCCTCGAGGCCAAAGGACCCGAAGGTAGCCCGGAAACAGAGCATGCACCACAAGCTGTTCGGAGGAGGCGGCAAGGATAAGGCGAGTATCACTCTCACCATCTCCTTTACTTTTTTAATCGTTTTCTCGTCGATTCAGCAGGAAGAAGTGTTGAGAATAAGAATGCGAATGAGAAGGGTGGTGGTAAGTTTGTATAGGCGTTTTTCAATGGCTTGGATGAAAATTATATAAGTTATCAGTATCTCTGCAGAGTTCTTCGGAGGGCGAGTACGGTTCCCTTCCGCCGCAGCAGCGCATCCGCCGCCTGCAGCAGAGGATCGGGGAACTGCAGAAGGAACTCGACAAGAATGTGCAGGCACGGGACGGGGTCGCCAAGATGCAACAGGTACACAGGGGGATTCGAAGGATGCATTCTTGGCTCAGGTAGTGTAGATGCAAGTAATTCAAGAACGGAGTTGTAAAAAATCCAGATTCAGGTGGGCAGACGAGATTCACAAGAGTCAGGTCAAATACTTATTGCTGTTAGAATGGCGTTGTTCATGTGCTTTGTGGATGAAACGTAGTTTGACTAGTCAGAGGTGGAGTGATGAATATGAAACCGATCAATGAGGATGGAATAACACTGTGAAATTGCCGTTCGAAACCCGTGGATTATTCGGTTGGTTACTCTTTAAAAATGAGCGTAAGTAGTGCAGACTGGAGAGGGGTTGAATGATATTCGAAATATTCCCGCAACAAACCGTAGTCGCCATTATGACGGGTCTATGCGTCATTTGGGTTGGGCAGATTATTAGTGAAATTTAGGCGTAGGGTATAGGTGATGCATATCATGAAGGCATAATGACATTAACAAAATGAATCAGTTGCGCGCGTAATGTTAGAGTGGAACATATTTGAAACAATATAGCAATTTTGTATTGTTTTCAGGTGTACAAGGACAATCCGAAGCTGGGATCGGCGTCGGACTGCGAACAGCAGCTGGGCGGATACCAGAAGGTGGGCGGATCGAAAGGGGCGGGGCTTATCGTGTTATTTGCAGGAGATTGACCTGCTGACTCGGGAGATTGGCAAGATGCGGGTTCTGCTCGACGATGCGAACAGCCAGAACAACCTGCCCATTGGTGAGAAAGGGGAATACTATCAGATGTCCAGATGAGAACTTTCAACTGTCGTTTGGAAGGCGTTGTACTATGATGTTGTACCATTGTCTTCCTGTGACCACCTCGCTGAATAGGGGGGGCTACCTTCACCTTCACCTTTACTGTTTACTACCTGATGTATGGAAATAGAATGAAGGAGGAATGACGTTATCCCCTTACAGGCTCTCACTCTGGCGCCGACACTCCGCCGTCCATCCGCAGCGGCGACGGCGTCATAGCAGCCCAGCCACCCAGGCTGCCCGGTAAGTGGAAGGGGGGGGGAATGTGGTCCTGCTGTATACAAGTGTTCTCGTAGCTTGTAGTTGGGAGGTTTTATGGATCTTTCGTGCTGACCGAGTGCAATATATGGATGAACTGTTGATTTATATAGTTGGACGCTGTCGGATTGCAGCGACGAACGGCACTCACTACGGGGTGAACGGAGGGGCGTCGTCGTCTGCCGGAGGGACCAGCCAGAGGACGAGCTACTCGGAGGATAGGTGAGAGAGAGACGGAAGAGAGGGGAGGGAGGGAGGGAGGGAGGGAGAAAAGGCACAAAGATGGAGGAGAGAGAGGGAGAGTGTATGTTCATGTGTTGCAGCCACTCTGTGTCTAGTGACGGTCGCGGCGGCAGCGGGGGCGGCACAGTGGGCGGGGCCACCAACAACAACGAGAGGAGGGACGAGGTGCGTGGGAGGAGGGAGGGGGAAAGATGATCAAGTGACGATGTCGAGTCTGGAACTGTTTGAGTAGGCAAAGGCAACTTTGTGCTGAATCATTCAGCCTGATTCAAATGTCAAATGTCAAATGTTTATTCGGAATCGTAAAATATTCAGCCTGAATGTTGAGCGATTGAGTCATTAGTTTTCCAGGTGTACGAGGAGTGTGAGATGGTTGTGCTTGGCACGTGCAGTGCTCAGTTCGCGTACGAGGGAGGGGCGGAGGGCACGATGAACATGAAGGAGGGAGAGGAGATGCTGCTCGTTGAGAAGGTACGCAGTCACCACCAAGCATACTTTGGTCCTTGTAGACATTGTGATTTTCTGTGTATTCGACGAGGCCTTTTGGAATTGGAGACCACTGATTGGTGTTTGTTTGAATGATTGGTGAAACGTATGAGACGTAATGATATAGAACATGAAGGGTAGGAGGTGGGAGGGATGGGAGATTTGTATGAAATGAATGGAATTGGCCATCGCGTTCGCGTTTCACTTCTATTGGAAATATGGAGTTTCGTATATGATATGTGCTTGGTGTATGTACAGAATGATGTGTTATTGATGATTGATGAAGCGTGTTGCCTGCATGACTGACAGTGTGTCTGTGCAGGACGAGGGTGATGGTTGGACGCGGGTCCGTCGGGCTGCGGATGGAGCGGAGGGATTCGTGCCCACCAGCTACCTCAAGTGCAAGTGGTACCCCGCAGACTGAGCACCACGCAGAGAAGGTGGGTTTCAAAATTAAATCGAAATTGAAATCAGTTTTTTTTCCAGAATTGCATTTTCATATTTTGAAAGGATTGGTTTGAATTTATGATCGCTTACTTGCACAATGTTGCATACGTTCCTTCGAACCAAGTTTTTTAAAGTCAAATATTTGTGGTACGCATTCATAGTAACATTGAGTTCTCGCGAGGAGTAGTCGGCTAGCAGTGCTTTGTTGTTGGTTTGTTATGTGTCGTAGAGTGGGTTGATTCATTCTGCTCCACTGACCGTGAGTGACAGTAGCAGCTGTGGAGCAGAGAGCAAGGGAAAAGGAGCAGCTGATCATTGGATCAGTAGGAGAGGGATGAAAGAGTAGGTAGAAGTAGACTAATTGAATGTGCGTTTGATTGACAATGTTTCGATGGAATGCATTTGGCAAGTGGGAAATTAGACGGGTTCGTGTTGAGGAATTGAAGGACAATTATTGGATTGAGGCGAGAGAGAGAGAGAGAGATAGAAAAGAGAGAGAGAGAAAGGTGGGGAGGGGGTGTCTCCCAGGAGGCCTTCCGGAATAGGATGCGTAGTGAGGAGAAATGAGGTTGAGACAGAGGCGTGTGGGGGGCGATTAACAAAGCCTTCGTTGCCTTTTCTTTCCCGCCACCACTCACTGTACGTTTTGCTATCAGATGGTATGGTGGCGGCGGAAAGGAATGATTAGCGTGTTATAAGTGTTTACTGGATGCAGGCAGGGAGAAAGAGGGAGGGGGGGGGGGGGGAGAGAGAGAGAGAAAGAAAGAGAGAGAAAGAAAGAGAGAGAGAGAGAGAGAGAGAGAGAGAGAGAGAGAGAGAGATTAACAGAGAGTGCTTCCAGATGCCACGCCCCTTCCCTTCTCTCTCTCTCTCCCCTGGAGCGGCGACCCACCCGGAGTCACCCCACTCCTGTTTCGATTTAATCGAATAGTCGGACGGTTTCCCTCTCGCCCCGCCCCCTCTCACCCCGCCCACTGTCATTGTCCATGTGTTCAGTTGCTGTTATGCCGTGTCTCTCCGGGTACCGTGTACTCTCTTGTATTCCCGTGAATTCTTCCCTTTCCTCGAGTTTTGTCCATTCGATTTAGTCGTAGTTGTATAGAGTCTCTATCCCCTTATCCATTGCACACATTGTGAGTCGGAATATGTTATCAATTGACAGAAAGTCTATGTGAAAAGCATTCGCCCCCGCTTTCCCTTTTTCTCTGTACGTCTCTATAGACTACTAGCATAATTTTTCGTTGTGTTCATTTGAGAATTGAGAGTTATTATATTATGAGAATGAATGTTTCATTTATGGAGTTGGTTGCGTGAGAGAGACGTAAGCTGTAAGGGATGGGGCTTAATTTGCATGTCACTATTGTGATTCCCGGATATTGGTCACCTAGGAAACGGAGATTGGAGGTGATTAACATGGAGGAGAAGTGGAGAGAGAGAGAGAAGGAGCAGGAGAGATAACCATGTGATGGCTCTATTGTTGTTGTTCTAGTCACTGATCACAGATCGTTTGTTATCCATTTGTCGTTTGAATCTGGATGACGACATGCCGATTGGATTCTCCTTGGAAGGGAGAGAGAGGGAGAGAGAGAGAGGGAGAGGGAGGGAGTGTTTTGGCGAATAGGAAATCACACCATCACACCACCACACCACCACACCATCATACCATCATACCACTCACACAACCCACACCTCCACTCCTGTACACCACCACACCACATATAGGAAATCACACCACCACACCATCACACCACCACACCACTCACACAACCCACACCACCATACTACCACACCATCAACATAATCATTCGTAGAGAATAGTGTGGTTGTGTTAAGTTGTGGTGGTGTGATGGTGTTATGTTGTGGTGGTGTGGTTGTGTGATGGTGTGATAGTGTGTGAGAGAGAGAGACAGACGCGGATACTAATTCCTTTCCTTTCTCTGCTAGCGCGCGGTCGCGCGCCTTCCTCTGTTATTCCCCCGACCCCTGAACAATGCTGTGCGGCGGAGGACACTAACCGGACTGGTACTCGATTTTGCTACTCTCTACATCTACGGCATTGAGACTGGAGAGGAATCCTCGAAGACGATGAAACTCTCGGTGACGTCTCTTCGCGATCGATCGTTGAAGCCCGGATCTTCCGCCGCCGAGATCGAAACTTCCCCAGAAGCCGCAAGCAGGGGATGACAAGCACCACCAACAGCACGCACGCATCCACGGGACTACCGAAATCCGTGTTATTGGGACTCGCAGTAGGCGTTGCATTACTGTATTTTACCGTAACCTTGCCGTAATTTACATAACTGTAATGTGCTATTTGATTCGAGATAAATATTCTGACTTCTGACTTCTGTGATAGTGTGATGGTGTGGTGGTGTGGTGGTGTGGTGGTGTGGTGGTGTGATGGTGTGAACTCCATATTGCCGAGTGTTTTGAATGGCGTGCAGGTGTTAGGACTGGCCCGATGCCTAGTAGTTGTTGCGAGTCGGTCAGTTGACTGCAGTGAGTGTTGTGACTCGTCTCTCTTCCGGGAGAGAGGGCGATTTGATTGATTCCCAGTCCTGCACTCATCTATATCTCTATGTCGCGTCTCCCAGATGAGAAAAAGCCGTGTCTGATAGATGGCTTTACAGCACCCACAAAATGTAGCCATTTCCTGTTTTCTCCGAGTTTCATGTTCGGATTTCTTGCATGCCTCCGATTCCCCGCATTTATGTGAGATGTGCATGGAAAGCGGTTTTAGAGTCGTCATAATATTATCACATTGCGATTTTAGTAATGGATCAGGGAGATTACATATTACGAATTACGATATTGCTTATTGCGCATTAGATTACGCAATGCACCATAAGAAAGTAATTTATTATCGATATATAAATTAAGGTTGCTATAGTACTAATACTAATGTGAAGGTTGTGCAAATCAATTTGTTTCAATTGAAAGGCGGTTTTTGTGGCGACTGCCTTTGCCGTTTGAGAGCAATCCAAATTGCCGTTTGCTACTAATGCGAGTGTAATCTATTCATTGCTTGCACCGTTATTCATCCCGCTCGCTTCTCCATCCCTCCACCTATCCCCCCCCCCTCTCTCTCCCTCTCTCCCTCCTTCTCTCTCCATCTCTCCCTCTCTCCCGCTCTCTCTTCCCCTCTCTTTGTCCCTCAAATGATCCGGAGGCGTGGCTATTTCATTGGCACTCACTCTCATGATTCTTCTTCCATTCTTTTCTCCTTTGTGCCGCCGCCAGCTTCTGCGAGTATTTTCGCGTGGTCCGCAGTAGGCACACTTGTGAATATTCTCTTTGACTCCACGTTTAGACGACTCTGGAGAGAGAGAGAGAGAGAGACAGAGAGAGAGAAACAGAGAGACAGAGAGAGAGAGAGAGACAGAGAGACAGAGAGAGAGGGAGAGAGAGAAAGATTCTTACGCTGCATACGTGAAAACGCCTCTAAACACATTGAGCTCTTTCCTCTCTCCTGTGACTCAGTAATTTGTCATTCTGTTCGCTACAATTGCGACACCTTCCCACAATTTTGTTAATATGCATAGGCGAATAGAAAGAGAGAACCAATAGCAGCTCGTGAATTATTGCATCTCTTTTGCTTTTATTTGTATTGCCTTCCGGGTATTCGGAACACGCAAAAAGTGGACAAGCACGAGTTTTGAGTGGACTGCTGTAAAGCTGTAACCACGACTCTGCTCTTTTTCGCCACCCATAAAGTTTATTGGAACGCGGCTTTCCGGCAGAAATGAGCAGCGATCGTTTACACGTCTCAAGACAAGACTCAAGAGTACTCGTACAAGCTAACTGCTAACAGGACCTGATGATAGATGTTGATTGTAGATACGCAGTCTCTGTCGTTTCTCATAAACTATAAACACCTGTCAATCTATTTTCAGCGTCTGAGTGGCTATTTTCGAAACCGCGAAGTTGAGTGTTTCGGTCACAATTTGCGCTCAAATTTTCGTGGCTTTTATCGATGTCTGTTGATATCAGGCCTTACTACGCGTTTTGTTATCAGTTGCTTGTTTGAAATGATTTTTACATATAAATCGTTGTTCTGAACTCAAAAAGTATGTGTTTCAGGTTATGGGCAAGCATAACAGTAAACTGGCAGAGAGCGCAGAAAACGAGGAGAAAAAGGTGACATTACCATAATCTCTGGGAACTTGTTTGTATGTCTGGCTGTTTGTTTGTCTAGAAGAAGACTTTTTTGTAATAGGAGTTAGACTGTGCTTGTAAGACGATATCAGAATCACAGAATCATATGTTCTGTTTCAGAAGAAGAAGGCGACTCGACGACTTTCGCCAGAAGATATGCTCGAGTTGGAACAGAAAACATACTGTCAGTCTGTTTTCCTTTATGTTTATTCTTTTTTCTTTATTTTCCTTTTTTAAACAAAATGTACATTCGAACCAATACCAATGATTGATGTGTTTGTAAACCAATGTGCCATAAGTAAATCTCATTTAATTGGAAAAATAATATTTTCCCCAATCCTGCTAAAATCACTGAAATGAGAGGAAGACTCTGGATTACTTATGAGGTTCTTTCAAACCAAGTGTACTAGAAGGGTTTTTTTGCCCCGCGTGTAGAGCTATCAGATTACAGAATCGATGTAACCACCGAGTGAGAGAGAAATGAGAGATAAAAGAGAGAAAAGAGAAAGAGAGGGAGGTGAGCAAGGAAAAAATAGAGATTATATGAAGCACTTCAGTTCTTGCAATCCCTACAATACCTTTCACGGATATATCCATATCGTATTGCATATATATCCCCCCCCCTCTCAGAAAGTGCGTGACATTGAAGGAGTCAACTGACATCACGGAATCGAAAAGAAGCAGGCCATACATCCTCCTCCACTTCAATGAAACTGAATGATTTTTAAACAGTTCACTTTCATGTTTCTAAAATAGTAATTATCGATTTTTTTCCCTTATTTCAGTCACCCGTAAAGAATTGAAGAAGTGGTACCGTGACTTTGTGCGGGACTGTCCCTCGGGCGAACTGCGATTGGATGAATTCCAGAACATATACAGGTGAGTAGAGTACACTTGGAAAGAACACTTCACAGGTTCACATGTCTTTTGCAGACAATTCTTCCCAAATGGCGACCCCTCCAAGTTCGCCGCCTTTGTATTCAATGTTTTCGACGATAATCAGGTGAAATGAATATACATCAATCGATAAATCAATAAGATGTTTTTTTCCAGGATGGTCACATTTCGTTCAAAGAGTTCATAGCTGCTCTGTCGGTCACATCCCGGGGATCACTCGATGAAAAGCTCGATTGTGAGAACAATTTTTTCTTGATTTGATTTTTGGTGCTTTTTCCGTTAGCATACTGCATACACGCAATGAATCACAGGTTCACAGTACAGTGATAAGATCTGTTAATCTGCTATCTATAGGAAAAACACGAACATTTTAACACCCACACAATCAATTATGTCTCTGAATTCGAAGCTTAGCAGGGCGTGCATTTCTTTCTATTCACCGACTAACCCTCTGTTTCCAGGGGCATTTTCTCTCTACGACGTTGACAAAGATGGTTTTATCACAAAGGTGAGATTATCTGGTAATGCAACAACCACTCACTTTGATGCAGGATTACCATTTCTTGATTGATAAAAAGCATAACCAGTAAAACATAAGCAGTTTTTTGATATTGCTAAGTTCCAGGAAGAAATGGCAAACATCGTGGATGCAATCTACAGTATGATCGGAAACATGCTCGAGTTGCCGAAAGACGAGGACACACCGCAGAAGAGAGTGGAGAAGATATTCACCAACATGGACAAGGTGCCTGCGCATCATGAAAGTGCGCGAGTTCAAATACGAATTTCAGAATCTGGACGGTCAGCTGACGAGGGAAGAGTTCAAGGAGGGATCGAAGGCCGATCCGTGGATTGTGCAGGCACTCACTATGGACATGGGAAGCGCCGCGTGATTACACAATATTGTATATTTACAAACAATAACTTTACAAGTTTTGTGAGAAAACAGTTCGTCACGCGAGTTCATCCAGTCTCCACACACCCTCAAAGCATTATTTTGGTTTTCATTTTCATAATATTGTGATCTCACCCTGACCCCCCAACGATGTCTTTACGCAGAATAGGTGTGCAATAAAGATATACTGTTTTTCGACATAGTCATATGGGTAGTGGAAATACGATTAATACCAGTTGTATGATGATACTCGTGATCACTCGTTACGCTGGACAATGATTTTGAATATGGTACATACTTACTCTTCGAAGAAATATAACACTTTTTCAGCAAGTTAGCTTCTACACATTTCAAAATAGAATCATGATTCATGACAGCACGAAAAACGATATAAATTATTTATCTGTATATTTCATCTGTACTTATATCTAATAAACTTCAGAACAAGTAGCATATGGGGCCCTTCCCGGTTCCCCGATAGGAGGGCAGAGCATTGACGCGAGCATACTCTCCCATGTCAGTCGTGTACAGGAAATCGTCTGAAAACAAAAGTTTGAACTGATCCTATTAACTTATATGACTTAGGCGATTTAGATGAACAGCAATGTCTATGTATTGAATTGATACAGACAGCCGAGAAAGGGATAAGCTGTGAGTTACATATTTATAGTGCATAGAGGTGGATATTATTATAATACAGTTTTCGTTTAACTCAAAAAGTGCAATCTGATGACTATGAGGGGAGAGAAAGAGAGAGAGAGAGAGAGAGAGAGAGAGAGAGAGAGAGAGAGAGAGAGAGAGAGAGAGAGAGAGAGAGAGAGAGTAATCTGTGATGTACCTGTGCTGGTGAGTTCCATCATAGCGAATTTCGCGCCGCACGCGGGAGACGCCACACAGAAACCATTGCGGTCCACCTAGACGTGCATTTGTTTTTAATAATGATTATATTGGTTACGTGTGTCTCATTGCTTCTTGTTTTTGATTGCGAATCATATTGGAATGTGATCGAGCCACTCACCCTATTCCATCCCCTGCTTACCAGCTGATTGGCTCGGTTCGGATCAGCTGTCATCTGCGTCACACCTGCAAGATGGTGTACAGTGTTTCAAACTACAGTAATCCGTTTCTTGCTTACAGTACCCCTTGCATCGGTGAGGTAGTGCAGTTCGATGATCTGGTTTCCGCACTGTCTGTTGAAGGCGTCCCGGTTGTCGTAGTAGGAGTCGGGACGAATCACGCGGCCCAGATTCTCTGCAAGGGAGGAGGCTCTCTCTCTCTCTCTCTCTCTCTCTCTCTCTCTCTCTCCGTCTCCATTTTCTTCTCTCTCTTCCTCGCTGTACCTACATATCTCTGTCTTCCATCGAGAAGCTCAACTATATTCATTGCGTTTAACTTGAACACTCGAATATAATCTTACGAGGAGTGTCGTTAGAGCCACACCCTCGGATACGAACCAAATTGATAAGATACCTTAGTTAGGACCCCAAACATCGATTTCAGGTGTTACTTTTTCCTACGCGCCATATACGTTTCCAGTACGAAAAGGGCTGGTTTTTAGCGACCTCATACCACGTCTGGCTGATAGAAAACGTGTCGTTGTGGCCTAGTGGTTAGCGGATCAGGCTGTCAGACGAGAGGTTGGGGTTCGAGTCCGCGCACACGTTTTTTTGTTTTGCTAGCCCTTTCTGAACTTTTTATAGACAGAAGTTATAGACAGAACACAGATAACAAATGTTCATGCTTTGTTATAACAGTTTCCAAACTTGGTTTCAGCCTATCAAGTGTTTGAAGTGTTAACAAAGTGCACTAGAACGGTATTAGAAGCCAATCACACAAAAAATTGTCCAAAAATAGACTAATTTGTAGTTACAAACAAATGAAAGCACATCGCAAGAAAAAACTTCAAGTCCACGTCAAGAAAGTGCTGGCAAAACAAAAAAAAACGTGTGCGCGGACTTGAACCAGCCCTGTACGTTTTCGCACTGGAAACGTATAGAACGCGTAGGAAAAAGTAACACCAGAAATCGATGTCTGGGGTCCTAACTAAGGTATCCTATCAATTTGGTTCGGATCCGAAGGTGTGGCTCTAACGACACTCCTCGTTAGTTACCAGCGTGAAAACTTAAAAAAACGCACGCTCGAACTTGTAGTTCTTGGCCCTCCAGTTTCGGATGACGTCAGCAGCCGAATGGGCGTGATGACGACCAGACTGCTGGTGGAAGGAACGCTCCAGGTTGATCAGGTTCTGGAAGGGGGGATGGAGGAGTGGGAGGAGAGGGAGAGGGAGAGGGAGAGGGAGAGGGAGAGGAGAGGAGAGGGAGAGGGAGAGGGAGAGGGAGAGGGAGAGGGAGAGGGAGAGGGAGAGGGAGAGGGAGAGGGAGAGGGAGAGGGAGAGGGAGAGGGAGAGGGAGAGGGAGAGGGAGAGGGAGAGGGAGAGGGAGAGGGAGAGGGAGAGGGAGAGGGAGAGGGAGAGGGAGAGGGAGAGGGAGAGGGAGAGGGAGAGGGAGAGGGAGAGGGAGAGGGAGAGGGAGAGGGAGAGGGAGAGGGAGAGGGAGAGGGAGAGGGAGAGGGAGAGGGAGAGGGAGAGGGAGAGGGAGAGGGAGAGGGAGAGGGAGAGGGAGAGGGAGAGGGAGAGGGAGAGGGAGAGGGAGAGGGAGAGGGAGAGGGAGAGGGAGAGGGAGAGGGAGAGGGAGAGGGAGAGGGAGAGGGAGAGGGAGAGGGAGAGGGAGAGGGAGAGGGAGAGGGAGAGGGAGAGGGAGAGGGAGAGGAGAGGGAGAGGGAGAGGGAGAGGGAGAGGGAGAGGGAGAGGGAGAGGGAGAGGGAGAGGGAGAGGGAGAGGGAGAGGGAGAGGGAGAGGGAGAGGGAGAGGGAGAGGGAGAGGGAGAGGGAGAGGGAGAGGGAGAGGGAGAGGGAGAGGGAGAGGGAGAGGGAGAGGGAGAGGGAGAGGGAGAGGGAGAGGGAGAGGGAGAGGGAGAGGGAGAGGGAGAGGGAGAGGGAGAGAGAGCGCGCACCCACTTTGGCATCCATGTTTCCGCTCACGCCACCTCCGCCTCTGCCGCCTCCGCGACCTATGGCAGAAAGATGAGATGAAGCCGTCGGATATGAGAGATTGGACACTGCACACTGAACAGAACTGAACGTCGAAATACTGGATTCACACGTCACACTGGTCTCCTAATCCTTCTCGTCCGAAGAAAGGAAGCCTTGTGAGTAGTGCGCCAAACCATTGCAATGTCACACACCACACGTGTGCCCTCTTGTCCACTCGTGTTCACCTTCCCACCCTCGTCCTCTTCTCGCCTCCATCCACTGCCACTGTCCATTGCGCACCACCCATCTACCGGCGGGCCGAGGCGACCACTCAGTGTCATAGTCATAGTCGTATCCATGTTCTGTCCACTGATGCACAATCGGCCCCGCCCAAGGATCCACCCACGGACTTGGTTGTGGCCAGGCTTGATGGGGTAGGTTTGATTGTTTGTTCAAACTGGTTACTACTATTTACATAATAAGTAATAAAAAGCATGTGCCTACCTCCTCCTCCTCCTCCTCCTCCTCCTCCTCCTCCTCCTACTCCTCCTCCTACTCCTCCTCCTCCTCCTCCTCCTCTCCCTCCTCCGCCGTTCCAATCATTGCCTGAAACGAATCACATCACATCACATCGCTAACTCATAATCAAATCAGCTGAATATTGAACAAAAGAGATATTGGATATGTGCTCACCTCCTCCTCCTCCTCCTCCTCCCCTTCCCCCTCCTCCACCGCGACCTCCCCCTCCAAAGCCTCCGCCCCTGCCACCGCCTCCACCACCGCTATTCCAGTCATCCCCTGCAATGCCATGTCTGATACGTTGATGAAACGCTTGCACCTATCAAATTAGGATTCTAATCTCACCTCCGCCCTGTCCGTTCCAGTTCCCGCCGCCACCGCGACCGCCTGACAAAAGTAAAAAGTAAAAGTAAAATGAATTTTTTTAAAATAACTGGTAGCATGTCCAACGAGAAAAAAAAACGTGCCCACCTCCTCCTCCTCCCCTTCCTCCGCCGCCGCCACCGCCGCCATTCCAGTCACCGCCTGAACAGGAAAATAGAAGAGAGAGGGTGAGAAAGAGAAAGAGAGAGAGAGAGAGAAAGAGAGAGAAAGAGAGAGAGAGAGAGAGAGAGAGAGAGAGAGAGAGAGAGAGAGCTGCGATCACTCACCTCCTCCCCTTCCTCCCATGCCGCCCCCTCCGAACGGATTGTCGTTCCACTGACCCCCACCGCCTGAATCGGTTAGGAATATGAATAGAACAGTTGAGAATGTTTCACATCATTTAAATGTGTGGATTATTGTATCACTATACTCACCTCTTCCCCCTCCTCCTCCAGGTCCGCCGAATCCTCCGCCTCCGTTCATGCCAGGAGGACCGCCCTGGGGGAACCACTGACGACGAACACGTACTGAACAGCAGATGACGTCACTCATGCGCGTGATGCCGTCATAAGATGACGTCACTCATAGGTCAGCACTCACCTTGTTCACTGACCGCCAGACCAAAGAGACATAGCACCACTAGTGTCTTCATGGTAGAACACCTTTTTCCGCCACACGCCTCGTTCCTTTTATAGGGGTAAAGTGCATAGTGTAATGTCCTTTCGGGGAAGAGAGAGAGAGAGAGAGAGAGAGAGAGAAAGAGAGAGAGAGAGTGGGAGAAGGGGAACGAGTAGTGAGTAGTCAGTCTCTTTCTGACCGGGGGAAACCTGTTGTTGCGCCACTCGGTACAAGGCGCTCATTCCACATTCAAGCATTGTGGTCTGTCATTTGTGAACCGAGAACGCTGTCCGTTCGTTTATCTTCTCGCATCTTCATAAAGTGCAAATATTGTAGATCATTCGGAGAGATACTGATTAGTGAGAACGATTAGTATCTTGTATCTTCTTTATCTCCTTATCGTGCAACATAGCTTCAAAAAAAACATTGATCTGCGAACTACAATTTATTATCTGCGACAATAACTGTGACATCAAGAATCGTATAAACAAAAATATATTTTATCGGCAAATACATATAGGAAAATCTAGTGAGTGGGGGGAGTGCTGCTTCTCTTGCAGATGCTATCGTGTTTCTGAGTGCAGTCGGAAGACAGCCAATCTAAGCCCACCTGGTCCTGGTGAGATTGCACCTGCAAGAGGGATCTCTCTCTCTCTCTCTCTCTCTCTCTCTCTCTCCTCTTTCTTACATAGACACATCTTCCATTGCCGGGTATCTTTGTGTCCCATCCGAAGTCGACGGGCGTTCCATCTGTGTTCTCCCATGTTCCGTTCACACTGTGGATACCCAGCCACAGAGCGCGGTCTTCCGAGAAGTCTGAAGGCGACTCGTAACTATATGCAATGCTCGAGACAAATATAATGATGATATAAGTTGGCTGTTAGCTTGGCGAGAATACGATGGTGATAGATTTATGAATGGAGAGTAGAAAGGGGGTGCAGAGAACTGACCCTCGAGTAGCGCGTAGACCTCCGCATCGTTGTGAATCGAGGCCAGATGTCCGCCCTCCCACTCACACGTCTTCTCCGCATCCGCGAACGTCAGAGGATACTGCGTGTACTGCAAACGAGGAGTGGGTGGGCGGGGCATGAGTGGGCGGGACCGGATAACTCACCTTGTAGCAGTCCCCAGTCTCTGAGAGATAGGTCCATCCCTCCGGACAGATATCAAACGAGCACACGTAAATTTGCTCCTTCTGAAATCAATGAATCGATCGATATGCAAATATCAATAATCAATGCACCTTGCAATCATCGGCAGCCCATGTTCCGTTGGGGAAGAATGTCACGCAGAATCCATTCGTACCAGCTGGCTGGCCTGAAAAAAAAGAGAAATCATCATTTTGTCCGATTGTCTTATCTTCTTATCTAATCAAATCATGCTATCACGATGACGTCGGGATGTTTCGTATATATCACTACTCATTATCAGTGGTGTCTGTTTGAAACAGATAAGTGACGATACGAAGATGTCTCACCAGGCGTCCACTTTTCGTATGCTGTGCTCTGGAAGTCTGTCCACATCCACTTTCCGATCGCATAGAAGCCGCCCACCCACACATGCGAGACGGGGGTCGAAGCGTTCGCCAGGGCTTCTGTAGACAACATGATGCTTGGGACACTCACAACTCTTCCTCTAGATACTATCCACTTTTCACACAGAATAAAAAAACGTTAGGCTGTCAAATAACGTCGATGCAATCTGTCCAGAGCAGTCTTTGCGCTCGCTAAAAGGCATGATCACTGTCTCTCTCCCAGTTCTCTCTTCCTCTCCCTCCCTCTCTCCCTCCCTCTCTTCCTCCCTCTCTCCCTCACTCTCCCTCTCTTCCTCCCTCTCTCCCTCCCCCTCCTCCTCCTCACTGACGTATGAGGAACATGTTGTCGAATGCGTTCTTGCTTGCCGCGAGTCTTCCACCACGAGCCCCGCAGATCTCCTGCGCAGTCACGAAGTCCATTCCCACCCTGCTGATCTGAACACTTTTAATCGGTGATATGATATGATGATATGATAGGTGCGTGTTATGGTTTACTAACTGTTTACCACCAGACTGATTTGGATGACTGACCGTGATGCACTGTTTCTGTGAGGGGTAGACGGTGGCGTCATAGGGGCATATCGACGCGACTGCCGGGAGGAGCAGCAGGAGAAGGAGCATGGAGACACACTGACAGACCGACAGATTGTGAGTCGCTACGGAAACCAGTGATATCACCTTATATATCATCAACTCCTGATAAGTGGCGATAACGTCATCTCGAGATAGCAGCGCTGCGAGATTTTGACCGATCAACTTCAAGTTATCGAAATGCGAACACTATTGTGAGAGGTGTTACAAAGCGTAAAAAGTTGTACGCACGGCAACGTCACATACCGACAAACATTGAAAAAACGATACCTCAACCAATTTCCATCTTTGATAAAAGCGCTGATAAATAACAGTTGCATCATTGTTCGGGAAAAACGACGTTGAATTGTATGCCTTCGTATCATGTCTGTCGAATCTCAACATGGCGAGAATAGATATTCGAGGAGAGTGACGGTCCCGCGACAAGGCTCCGCGACAAGGCGGGTTGGAGCATTCTACGTGGTTGGATTATCTGAAGGAACTTCTGGCGCTATGCTATAGGGACATAATCGAGGCTGAATGGAATCAATTGGAACGAGGAACGCCCGAAAAATGGGACGATTTCAGTAACAGCGCCGTGCAAATGTCACACTCACTACGTGTGAATCCATCTTGGAATCTTGGAATCCCGCACGGCAACTCGTCATTACTTACTCGTTCACCTCTTGCGTGCGGTTGCGCGATCATGCAGGTACTCCCCTTCCCTCCCCCCCCCCCCCCACCCAACCACTCACAGACACCGCCCGAATCGCCCGCCGCCGAAAACAGACGATTCGTCGTACACATGCCGACCGACAGTCAACGGGTACGGCATCTCTCTCTCTCTCTCTCTCTCTCTCTCTCTCTCTCTCCCCCCCCTCTCTCTATGTCCCTCACAGGCGCATCCCTCGTCCTCGCAGCGTGCCCCCGCCCCCGCCAGTCCCTCTCCTCTCGCCCGTTCCCCGCGAGCCTTCGAGGTCGTCGACAGACCCCCGCCCACTCGATGGCAGCGTGCCAAGCACTTCGTCTGCCGCACCGCCGAGTTCCTCTTCGGAATCGTGGGTATACTGTAAGGCTACTGTACCTACCGTAAACCTAGGGCATGCTGAAGTGTCATCTGCTGTTGTACTGGCTGCACGCCACGCTCATCCTCATCCAGAGAGACACTGCGCAGGCCAAGCGGGCAGGCGGTAAGGAGCAGGGATGGCACGGTGGGGGGCGGGGCGAGAGGGGCGGGGCTTATGGTTTGTGGTTGCAGAGCAGTACGAGTACTTTATGCAGTCTGTCAACGTGTTTGTCGCCTTCTTTGCCATTATCGGTCTATGGGCGGAGGTCGGATTCCTCCTCCATCCATGGAGTCTCATTGTGGTGAGCGAAATAAAATGTTGAATATGCAAATTCGGTGTTTCGAAAAAAGTAGATAGTTAGGAACCCGTCTGTTTCTAGCTGTACCAGCTCTCTGTCGCTCTGTCGTTCTTCGCTCTCCTCTGCGTCTCTGGCACCCACGACACGGACAACGGAGGGATGTTCGATGCGATGAAAGGTGGGAGAGGGAGGGAGAGAGAGGGAGAGAGAGAGAGAGAGAGAGAGAGAGAGAGAGAGAGAGAGAGAGGAAGAAAGGGAGAGACAAAACAGTTAGGGAGGAGGGGGGGGGAATTCATCTCATTCCAGAAGTGATGGCCAAGTTCGCGCTCAGCTCGGAGGATGCGAAGAAGGACCTGGACGGAGTGGTGCGTCTTCTCTCTCTCTCTCTCTCTCTCTCTCTCTCTCTCTCTCTCTCTTTCTCCCCTCTCTCTCTCTCTCTCTCTCTCTCTCTTTCTCCTCTCTCTCTCTCTCTCTCTCTCTCTCCTCTCTCTCTCTCTCTCTCCAACCTGCCTGTTCAGATGGTCGCCCAGCTATGTCTCTTCCTCTATTTTCTCTGCCTCTTCATCAACATCGTCAATGTGCAGGCGCTGTTCACAGAGAGGGAGATGGAGAGACGCCACGAGGAGACGATGCGACAGGAGATGATAAGGGTAC
The DNA here is from genome assembly GCA_963966185.1 of Rhabditoides inermis. NCBI lineage: Eukaryota > Metazoa > Nematoda > Chromadorea > Rhabditida > Rhabditidae > Rhabditoides > Rhabditoides inermis. The sequence goes on from CAWZYM010000148.1 coordinate 201,873, forward strand.
GCGCTCTCTCTCTCTCTCTCTCTCTCTCTCTCTCTCTCTCTCTCTCTCTTTCCCTCCTTTTTTGTCCTCCTCTCTGCTTCTTCTACATCTCCGTTTCTTCAAAGCATCCCTTCGCCATCACTTCAGAATTGTTCCGTGACTCCTAGGAACAAAGTGATGGCGTAACGTCAACATAACGCAGACACGGGTTATGTTGACGTTACCCATGTTTTGACTTGACCGCATTTGCATATTCTAATAGAGTGCGTATTCAGATGTATCATCTTCGCCGCATTCACCAATACGAGCTGATGGCCGCCGGTCTGGCGGACAACCACCCGGATGCCCCGCACGACGATCCGCCCACTTACAATGTACAGTAGTGGTATACTGTAGTCAGTGCATACAGTACCCTTCTAGGCGGCGCTGCACCTTCCGATGCCGGATCCGTCGGAGAAGGAGGAGGAGGAGGAGGGGACGGAGACGCCTCCACCGAACTACTCGTACGCGGAGGCGAGACGGGCGCAGGCTACGCAGATGAGCCACACTGACACGCGGGGGAGCGGCAGGGGATAGGGGGGGAGGGAGGGGACACGCACTCACCACTACTCGCATTGGACACATAAAGATAAACAGATTCGAATGGATTTATTTATCGTGTTGTGTACCCGTTGTAATTTGTTTTTTTTTAACTGTTTTTGTATAGTGATGGTGTTTGGGACTTGAAGCATTCAACACCCCTTCTCACTCACCCTGTATCTTATGATAGTTTATACGGTTTTTAAGAACACGTGAAATACGATAATGTAAAGAGAGAGATGGTGACAAGATACAATAAAACGAATCTCACAAGTGGAGCTGCTGTATACTAAAAGCAGCGGGGACGCCGGGGCCTGATCAGAGACATACTGAGGAATGAAAGAAAAGAATTTACAACTTCGCACATTCCAAACGCGCTCTCTAACTGTTAGCCTAGACCTGGGAGCGACAAGTTTGGGAGCACCGAATCTATCAGTCATGAAATGGAAGAAACTGTTTTTGTCAACCTCCACGAAGCCATACAAAACCTTGTAAAGTATCACGATGTCGTTGACCTGGCGACGCTGCTCGAGAGAATGCAGACGAAGTGCCTGGTTGCGCTGGTCGGCCGAAGCCTTGTACCCGTGTGACGTAGTTCTGCACGCGTTCGAGTAGGATGGTCGATGCCCGGTCAGATGGATTGAAGACGCACGTACCGTACTCCAAGAGAGAACGAAGGTACGTGGTGTAGATGTCGATAAGCATCTGACGGTCAGCGGAGATGATGGAACGGAAAATGGTGTACGCCCGGTTGTACGCCTTTGAGTAGATGATGCGGCAATGTTTGGAAAATTGTAGGTCTGAGGTTATGGTGAACCCCAGATCGACAACCTCGCCGACACCTTCGATCGTAGTGGTGCTGATACTGTTGCCGTGGATTTTTCTTGCCGATGTACAGGGTTTTGGTGTTGTGAGCAGCGAGAGGGAGCTGCCACTTGTGAGGTCCGCTCGGCACCGCCGATTCCTTCGGCTACACATCTACAACAACATATTCTTCACATATTATCACAACGTCAAAAGTCATGATAGACTTGAAGCCTCCGGCATGCACTCGCCGTAATCAGCAGATACATGAGAAGAGTGAGTGTCTGGCTAGATTCACCTCTCCCCTGCTTCTGTTTCACATTTGCTGGGCAAACTGGCAAGGCTCACTTCGCTCCTTGTTTACATGTCCTTGTTCTCATTTGTCATGTTGTCAAAACTATTCGCCGCCCGTTTTCCCGCGTCTTACAAAGTATGTTTCGAGGTCTCATGGTGTAGTGGTTATCACGTCTGCTTTACACGCAGAAGGTCGCCGGTTCGATCCCGGCTGGGATCAGTTGTTTTGCTGTATTTGCTCTGATTGTAAAAATTATGTAGTATACCATTTGCCTATTACTCGTTTAAATTTTTCACAAGTTCACTGCAAACATCTTCGACGCGAATGACTCAGCTTGTGTTTTGTGTTTGTGTTTCATTGTTTCATTGCTCAGAAAGTCGCGTCTCTTGTACTTGTTCAACGAAAAATGTTTTCATTTTGGAATACAACAATACAACATTACGAATATGCATAGTGAATTATTAGGCCATGAGAAAACGATACAAAGAATTGTCATACTTATAGCTAATTTAAAAACAGTGCATATAAGCATGGAAAAACGGAATGAATGAAAACATGGAATGGAAAGTTGTGTCTTGTCTAGCGTAGGCGATTATTCCACCTTACTACAAACTCCTTACTGCTTCTTGTAACAGTAGCCTCCACTGGCATAGTAGCCATAGCAGCACTGCGGACGATCAATCTAAAAATGATGTACAGTATCCCTAACTCCTCTAGTACAGCATCCCCAGCACCGACTACCGTACCTGAGTGTCCATCGCGGGCGACTGACTCAGTCGTCCGTTCTTCCAATTCATGTGAATGGTGAGAAGGTTTGTGGGGCAGATGTAGTTGAAACGTCTGAAACAAAAACAAGTATGGTGAAAAGGTGCTTTATTTGTATGTTATTTTTATCTTATAAATAATAACTGTTTTACCCACTTTTCGCACATTCCACTGGGCACAGCCTGTCGCTTCTGGCGGGCGAAGCCAGGGAAAGAGGCTGGAAAACATGATACGTGTTACATTTTACAGTATAAACTATTGAAAGAGTGGCCATGTTGCATGCACTTCAGAGCGACTCACCCTCGCTCTCTCCTTCCACTGTCTCCACGAGAGGAGAAGCCGGCTCCGATCCAGTCTCCTCCGCCTCAAACAACAAGGAATGTAAATAGAAATTTTCGGAATGTAAATAGAACGTTGGAATTCCGCGGATCGTTCGATAATCGATAGCTCCTCACCTGTCTCACGTGTCTGGTGTGTCTCTGGAGGGGCAGCGGACCTGCAATGCAAAGATAAAGGGAGGACGAAAAAGGGAAGGGGTTATGGATAGACCACAATGTTATACTGGAGGGAAAGGTTATGCGATAGTATAAGGTCCGATGTCATCCACTCGCGATAGTGCGCCCATGTCGGAAAGTGGTTAGTCCGCCTCCTGATCCCTCGCACACACTGCGCACCCCTACTCCGACTCCTGGACAGAGCCTGTCGGGTGCAGTTGGCTCTCCTCTGTATGGGCAGTCTCGGCCGGCGGAAGGAGGGAGGGGGAGAGGGAGGCATCGCAGGGTGCACCGCTACTGCACCACCAAATCACAACGGCGTATTTGATTTATTAAGAAGTTTTCTTCGATTTGAATTGTAATACTAGACGAAAAAGAGAACAGTAATATAGTTCTTGCTTGTTCTCTTTCTCACCGTTTGTGTTGACCCCGTGTATGTTGTAGTCATAACTGCGGGGAGTAGCCGCGTTCGGGGCTGCCGGAGCACCGAAATCCAACTGCAACACATTCATTTTCATCGGGTTAAGCCAAACAACAGTCTATTACAGTCGTATACTGAAAACAGTATTATACATCGTCCGTGAAACGTAACAACTGGTGGAACGTACCTTGCCCATCATATCGCAGGGGAGCAGTATCCTTCCCTTGCACAGCTGTCCCTCTTCCTTCTTGTGCGCGCACACCTGAGTGTTGCAGGCCTGCGCCTCCCAGCGATAGCCACTGCAAAGGGTGCGATACGTTTCAAGTGAATACATTTGATAGTGATACGAATCCAATCCAAGTGGCTCAAGATTGCCCATCACGGCGAACTAATCGCATTCACGCTTACAAGGAGTGTCGTTTAGGTCACAGAAGCCGATGGTGACCAAACTGATATCAGATATACCCTAGGAGGTCACTAGTCGAAAACCGTTTTCAAATCCACAGGACCGGCCATACGTTTCGAGATATTAACGTTTCAAATTTTGAAGCTAAACCGTGTGGATTGCTATTGCGGCTTGTCACTCCATTCGCGCGAGCTGTGAAACAGCGGCGGTGGCCTAGTGCCCTAGTGGATAGAGCGGCCGTCTGTCAAGCGGCAGGTAAGGGTTCGCTCACCGGTTATGTTTTTCATTTTGCCGACACTTTCCGGACTTACTTTTTGGTGAATATTGGGCAGTTGGTAGAAAACTCCTATCATCTTCTTTTTTTCAAATCGAACGGTCATATGTCTTGTTGAGGGCTCATTACAAAATGTTTGCGTTCTTTAAACTTCATTTTCAAAAATTTCGATAAATTTTACCGACGAAGGTTTTCACATGATCCCCTCACCATGCGTGACTCGAACCATTCGAACAAAAAAGTACAAGTTCGGAGAGAATCGGTAAAATGAAAAGCATATGCGGAGAGCGAACCCACACCCTACCACTTGACAGACGGCCGCTCTATCTACTATGCCACCGCCGCTGTTTCACAGCTCGCGCGAATGGAGTGACAGACCGCAAAAGAAATCCACACGGTTTCGCTTCAAAATTTGAAACGTAAATATCTTGAAACGTATGGCCGGTCCTGTGGATTTGAAAACGGTTTTCGACTAGTGACCTCCTAGGGTATCTCTGATATCAATTTGGTCACCATCGGCTTCTGTGACCTAAACGACACTCCTTGTTAGTGTGAAACGTATGGTGATTGATACTTTCGGATGTCGGATGTCTGGAGCAGAAAAGAGAGAGGGGCGACTCACTAGCACTTTCCGTTTCCTCCGTAGCAGGCGCGGACTCGCTTCCTCCTGCCACAGCCACCGCAGGGCTCTGTGCAGCCCGACCAGCCACCCCACGCACCCCACGAACCAGTCACGGAGGAACGCTGCAAGGGAACACCTCTCTCTCCCTCTCTATCCCCCCCTCTCTCCCTCTCTCTCTCTCTCTCTCCCCTCACAGTAGTGGCAGGTGCGGGAGCGGCGGTCTGTCTGGTAGTCGTGGTGGCTCGGGTAGTGGTCGGTGCGGGAGTGGGACGCACGACTACTGGGCTGCCCACTGAAAACACTAATAAGATTTTGAGAGTTTATGTTTCTAACTCTATTACTGGTTGCAATGTTTCGCTGTTGTATTCGTTATCGCTACTCCTGCTAATATGTTCCGATCGCCATGTAAGATGATATACGTTTCATTTTCAAGTAATAAACCACAGTTTGTAGAGATATGCAATTCTCAGAACGTATTTTATTCAAAGTCATATCTTACTAATGAAGTCAATTCCTCACCACTCCTATATTTGACGACGAATCCATGCCATCCAATCTGCTGTTCAGCGTGTCCATTGAAGATGAGAATCTCCAATATCGATTTATTGATTGGATATCAATCAAATCTTCCTACCGTATCGTCTCCCTGGCTGGTCATAGGAGTAGTCGGCACGTCGCAGCAAAGACGAGCGCCTAGAGAGAGGAGGGTTAGGGAGAGAAGAGTGTTAGAGAGAGAGAGAGAGAGAGAGAGAGAGAGAGAGAGAGAGAGAGAGAGAGAGGGAAGAGGGGTCGCGTACCGGTGGCGATCTTTTCTTTTCCGTTCTTCACCTCCACGTAGCTCTTACACGCATCATAGCACGTGAACGACATCTTCTCGAAAGTCAACTCGACGCGCGCTCCATTGTGAGACTGAAAAATATTTTTATTAGTAACTTGAGTACATTGAATTTCATGTCTTTGCCAATGGTCATTTACATACCTTGATCCTCCAGACACAATGCGTGTTGGGATAGACGGGTCCGGATGTGAGAGTCTTCGGAGTGTCCGTAGCGATCAGGTCAGAGCCGCACGAGGCTGCAAAGGAGTGCTCTCTCTCTCTCTCTCTCTCTCTCTCTCTCTCTCTCTCTCTTCCTCTCTCCCCCACTCACAGTACTCCACTTGGTCGCACAGTCTTCCCCCGAATCCGGCGGGGCATCTGCACTGCTGGCAGTTGTTCGGATCTGTGTAGCCCCCATTCTGACACGACAGCACAAGAGAGCACACTCCTGCAATCGTTAGTATTGGTCTACTTACCTGTATGTACGCTATTCTAGTTATACATTCGCCCCTACACACTTTGATTTTAGTATTTCTTTTCTTACAAAAACGTCATTTCGATATTCATTGAGTGTATCTTCTCTGTTTCATGGTGTCATCTACCCACCCTTGCAGTATCTCATGTTGATCATCTTGGCATCCTTGAATGATATGCCGTCTCTCTGTCCCATCGTCTGCTGGAAGCGCCAGTCACGCGCCTGGATCGTGTCACTGCAAACAACAGAGTTATGTTTTATTTCAATTGTTTAGCTAATGTTACGTCTCACCTCGTACGTGCATGATCATGTTTCTGATTCCGAATAAATATTTGATTTGTGATGTTCGGTTTTTGATTATATAAGTTGTATAACCCACGTGTTGTAGTCGAGGGAGAAGCTCTTTGGCCCGTAGTGCATTACTGATCCCAGATCGTACGGCTGACCCATGTTGTCGCTGTTCTTGGACGAACGCTTCTCGAAGTTACCCTCGGTTCCCTGGAAAGAAGGAGTGAGGAGAGAGAGAGAGAGAGAGAGAGAGAGAGAGAGAGAGAGAGAGAGGAGGGACCGCTCACCCTTATGATCCTGTCTGTCTTGATCATGACGTACTGGTCCCTGTCGTCCCTGCTCTGCTCGTGCCACAGCCCCAGTGCGTGCAGGGCCTCGTGCGCCACAATGCCCAGCTGAAACAACACGTACAACGGCAGTAAGGTACAGTGGTCAGTGTCATCAAACGCAATTCCCAAGTGTTTCGAAGGGATACCAAGGCACTCCGAAGAGTTCGGAAATGTTTTGGAGAGGCTGCTCGCATCTTTTTCATCCCATGCCGTTCATCCCATGCCATCCGCTCTACTCACGTGGTCGCACCCGTATCCGATCGACACCTGCTGGCTGCCTCCGACCTTGCCCACATTCGACCAGCACCCACTGCCACGGATGAACGTCAGACCGTCCCTGCAACCAGTTGTTTACTTGTTTATGAATCTTGTTCATTTGCTTGCATATCGCATAGCATTCCTTCATCAGTTGTTTTGCAAATGTTTTCTTCAATAACCTCACAACTTACAATCACAAGGTTTCTACACCGTAACTGTAACTTACTTCTTTCTAATACATATCCATATTCATGATCCAGTCTGTTCTCACCTGTCGGGTCCGTTCTCGCGGAATCGCATGCATGTCTCCCTCTCGATGTGAGTGAGAGCACGACGGATCAGAGTCTGCCAGGTAGCTGCAACAGAACCAAGTAAGTCCTTCTCTAACACACACTCTTATTGTTTCGTTTCTCAATGAATTCAAAGCTCAATGAGTCTCTGAAAATGGACTTTGGTTTCCCCCAGGACTCACAGTCACTCCACGCGAACTTGTATGATATGGTGAGGTTCGGCCAGAATGAGTTGGCAGTCGGCTGCGCCTGGCGCTTCCCGCGAGTGTCTGCAATCATAGAGTACAAGTCGTTATCCATTTAATGACGTAAATACGTTTCACTGAATCAATGTAACGTTTTCTGCAGTCTACAGGTAAAGTATGAAAATAAAAAGTTCCAGATTCCCACGTAAAATTAGTATGCGTACACTTATCAACTTGGTAATATGAAAGAACAGTATTGTACTGGCTCGTCGATCTATTCCCTCTCCCCACTGACGGCTCTCAGCGAGTAGTGTCTCAGCCTGCGGGAGGGTGAGGATGATGTCATTCTCGAACAGCTCCGACCAGTACTTGCGGTTCACGCTAGCCTGAAACATTAAATGTTTCTCTCTCTCTCTCTCTCTCTCTCTCTCTCTCTTCTCAATAAGATGATAGCTTCTAACTTATACAGAGATTCATCGATCCGCAGTTGCCATAGATTACTCATTACTACAGTACCTCGGTTCCATCGCTGAACGACGCCTGCGCAGCCTCCGCATAGACGACGTTGGGGTCCTGAAACGAATCCCGGATTACTATATGTAGTCTGAGAGACACCCACGTAGTCATGTCCGTACTTCTGCGCGCTTCTTCTGTAGAACTGTCCGAGCAGATCCCGCACTTGAGCGTACTCGATAGAGGGGTCCGAAGCGAATAGCGACTGAAAGTAAAACAGTTGTGGATGAGTGCCGAGACATAGATATCTCACTTCGGCCGCTATAGTACCCGCGCACAGTAGCGCTATGAAGCTCGCTCGAAGCATCTGAAAGCAGAATAAGGAAAACCGAGAAGAAAAACCAGGGAACAGGGTAACAGGGATACAGCGCGCGAACGGATTACGGTATCCGCTCCGCACAGCCAATGAGAAACGGCGTACAAGAGAGAATGAAAAGTGAGAAGTTTCTCATCGCTGCGGGCACAATCTGGCGAGATCTCCAGACGTCTGACATCTCATCTCGCGAAAAAGGGGAAGCCGAATTACGGTCGCGCGCTTCGTTTTTATACGCGGCTGCGGTGATGATTTGACGAGAGGAGGACACTTGTCCATCCTTGCACTTTCCAGAGAGCCTGTCTAGGGCGGACAAAGCTGTCAGGTCAATTCCCAGCCGCCACGTCAAGATTGACGACGACGATCTTGAGGCGAGTTGGACCTTCTGGTCCGACCTTTCACCAAAATTGGGATGACGAGATTCAAAAATGAGGCCGGCGATGATCTCAAGGCGGCCATCTCGTGTCATCGGCGATTTGAGTGACATGCGAGTCACGAGTTATATAGCAGAATCGAGAGAGAAGAAAGTGCACATCGCTACCGTTAGGAAAGGAAAACGAGCATGTGAGTGAGGAAGAACAAGATGTTTTAGCGATTGAACCAAGCAGTTGGCTATGCAAATATCATTTTTCCCTCTCCTTTTTCCTGAATATAGGTCTCGCGCCCTTTTCACTCACGGCCCATCTCCTCTTTATTGTCATAGCCATTTTTCGCCGCCGGACACTCACTTTTTACACGGACACAGGTGACTCACACAAAAACCCGCGAACGCACGCACATTTTTCTCATGATGCGTCTCTGATTTCTAATCACATTAGTGCGCGAAACAGGACAGTGTGAGACATGCCAAAACAATTAAAATTCGTCCACTCATTGAAAGAAGTGTGTCAGCCTGCAAATATCAAAAGAGGACCGCTCGGGAATATTGAAGGAAGGAATGCGAGATGGAGAAGAGACAGTAAATGGTGGCCAGCATTCGACGGACTCTCACTTTACCGCCGCTATCATCCTCTTAGAAACATATAAGACGGAATCAAAAGTTCAGAATAGATGACTAGTGGTTCTACAACGCAGTCAGAAACTAGAATTCAACTATAGAGACAACAGTTCAACTACAGTGAAACACTCACATCAGTGAATCTCATTGAAACCGGAAGAGGGGGAAGTGAAAGGGATAGGTTGCACTGTGCTCGAGGGTGTCTCTTCCATCTCTCGCTTTCCACTAATTTGTACCGGTTCGATCTTTCTTCTCCACTTCTCCTCTCGAACCCACTGATCCAAATCGTCAAATTCCCAAACGAGGTCAAGAAAACCGTGTACTATGCTACACCAAACACCAAACACAAGTCGCAAATTCCAATCTACACACGTGACCATGATACCAACAACAATCTTTATTAGAAATGTATCACGGTGATAAAAAACAACAGTGGCATAGAAAAAAAACAATAAGAATCACGCAAGAACACAATCCGCGATAGACTAACTTGCAAACCGGAAGCAATAGAATAACAAGAACAATGGGAGGAAAGGTCTACAGTATTCATGCTACTGTATGCCTACTTGGTGAGACGGCAGACAGGGGTGTTGTAGATCATCTCCAGGTCCACCTTCGGTCCGAACAGGTCGCGGATGTTGTCGATGCCATACCGGATCATCGTCGGCCTCAAACACAAGAGGTAACACAACATATCAGATGATTGAAAATTTCAACTACTTGTTCTTTGTTTCCCTGCTACAACCATGTGTTTTTTTCTGAATAAAAAACCTGATTTTTTTTCTCAGACTCAGTGTCAAAGTATTGCTAGCTAGCTGACCTCTCGAGGGAGAGTCCGTATCCGCAGACGTTGACATCGGGAGGCAGGCCCATCGGCAGCAGCATCTCAGGACGGAACATGCCAGAGTTGCCGATCTCAACCCACTTCTTCAGACCCTAAAACACACAACACACATTAAAACATACATGCAACGCGTTATCAGTTTTTTTCACAGTATTGACTACAACAGCAAATATACGACCCCTACTTGACAGACTTGCTCACCTTGTGGTAGGCAAAGATCTCCATCGAGGGCTCAGTGTACGGGTTGTACGCCGGCTTGTAGCGCAGCTCCTCCAAACCTACAATACACATCAATACAATTCAACCCATCAACTCTCATACCACATGTAACTATATGTTTCACATTCTAATCATATACGGAAGCATATCGGGAGCAGCAATAACCAGTTGTAGGGACTATTACTAACAATACTAACCAATCTTCTTGAAGAACTCGTCGAAGAGACCCATGACGTGGGCGAGCGACAGGTTGCGCTCGGCAATCACTCCCTCAACCTGCAACACACCAGGGGAATCTATGCATCTTCTTCTATGTTCAAAGTGCTACGCTACCATTATATCGGCCTCTATCTTTCTCATGAACTGATCCAGATTCAATCACATTCCCTTTCCCTCCTCTTCCCTCTGCATACCTGGTGGAACTCTGCCAGGTGAGTGGCATCGAGAGTCTCATTGCGGAACACGCGGTCGATCGAGAACATCTTGGCCGGCTTGAAGCCGCCCGGCTGAAACATGCAAGTCACACAACAGTTCACACACGCAAGTGACGTGACGCAACACACTAAGGCAATTAAAAAGCGGTATAGATAATGATACATCGACATATCCCCCGTACCTGCTGTGCGAGAGCATATAGCTGCCTGGCTGAGACGGCAGTCGTGTGCGTGCGCAGCACATTCTTCTGCGCCTCGTCCAGCTTCCAGTCATACTTGTACCTAAAAAAAGTACATTATTGTTATGTCTCTTTCAGTAGGCATAAAATTAATATCTAGAGAATGAAGGCCATACACTCAACGCGTCATTAAAAATCGTATGATTCTGAAAACATGACATACCCGACGGATCCGAAGCCTCCCTTCGAGTGCACGTCCTTGACCTTCTCGAGGTAGTCGGCGGGGAAATTGTGTGACGTAGCGGGGTCTACAACGTAATACAGTGTGGTTTAGTGAAAAGATTAGTTGAGCATGTTTTCCTCACCCGACAGGAAGAATGTGTCGTGTGCGTCCCTGGCGGGGTGCTGCTGCGGCTGGAACAGCGCGTCGAAGTTCCAGAAGCTGCTCTCCACGTACCTATAATCGACATTGCAACTACGCCATGTTCCGACATCTACACGATGAAAACTTCAAAGTTCAACAGACATGTGTAACATTCACAACAATAACACACTCACTTGTTGGTGGGCATCTCGCTGAAGCCCATCTGGAAGAAGATCTGGCGGAACTCGGCGCGAACCTGAAGGAGAAAAAAAGTAGTAAAACAAAAAGAACCCCTCAATACCTTCATGAGGGGATGGAGGTGTCCGGCGGCGGGCTGGATTCCCAGCGCCTCGAAATTGTACTTCTTGAACGGAAGAGTCTTCCACGCACCACTGCAACAATTATGTTTCAACAAATATATACTAAATCGGTCGCAGAAAGTACGAGCAATTCGGTATGCATCGCATCAATAACGTAAAAATGAATAAAAATGAATACAAACAATGCACTTACGTGGCGATCATCTCGGGGGTGAGGTCCACCTCGGGCTTGACGATCGTCGTCGAGAAGGCAGAGCCCTTCGACACAACAACAGCCTTGATAGTCCTCAAATACGTTGTATAGTAAGAGAAACACCATGCTAGTACAGGGTAACTAAATTGATTATAATTGCGCGTTATAAAATAGGCAACACGATGGTACGAGCACAATGTATGAAAAACGTGTCTTACGTCTCGGAGACGAGCTTCCTCTTCTTGAGTGCCGTCTTGTCTGCCTCCTCCACTGGCTGCCCCAGCTTGAGCGCCTCCAGCTGAGAACGCACAGAGTCCACCACGTCAGACGCCGGCACCTTGCGGATGCACTAAACATGTATTATGTACTATTATAACTAAAAACATGAGCCTACAACAACAATATATTTGCTATGCATGTGCATACCTTGACGGCGCCACCGCTCTTGTCGACGGCGATCCATCCGGCCGCCATGGCCTTGGACAGACCGACCTTGCCGAACGACTGCTTCTGAAAACATTATTTTAGTACAACATACGAAAAGATATCAAACGTGACTTGCCATGATGTCAGCCTGGAGGGTGCCCTCGTCGGAGACCGCCTGGTAGACGCGGTACTCGGCCGAGCCGTTCGCAGCCATCTCCACACCCTCCTTCGTCAACTCCAGACGCTTCTCCGTCACATCCGCAGTCGCGATCAGCTGCAACAATATCATATCATAAAGTCAATCAATAAATCAATCATGACTGAATGAAGCAACATACCCCTTCCTGTGCGAGCAGACTCTTGACGGCTCCGATCACCTTCTGGTGGTCGACCGACTGCGACGCGGCGAAGTCGAGTGTGTTGAACGACGCATTCGTCTACAAGTACATAACATGCTATATTGAATTTGTATAAAGTTAATATAAACAGTTACCTTCTCGAGATGGTCGAGGATGGCCTGGGGAAGGTCGACGGCAGCGTCGGCGGACATTTCGCTCTTCCTAAGTTCGGCTACGAAGCGACAGTGAGAGGACGACTTGCGCCAGCTAAAACATCATTTGACACATAGAACAACTAGTAAAAAAATAAACATTACACACTACGATGTAACGCACTTGTTCTTTGCAGCGGGCTCGAACGAGGCGATATGACGATGCCAACGGGCGACGTTGACGGGGAGAGACTCGCGAGCTCTCAATGAATCCCAGACGATGAGGTCGGCCTCAGAAGGCGTGTACCTTCAAAGAATACAACGTGGATTGTATGATGATACACTTGCGCTTAGAAGCACATACACAATCACACAACACCAACCACCACGTACACAACAACGAAGCTACAGGGAAACGAGTGAATTTGTTAATCTAAATCTAAGTGCTTGGTTGAGGTGTTAGTGAGGGTGATAGGCCTAATCATAGCACGCCACGCACTGATATTGCATCATGTTGGAAGTGACAGGCATGCCAAAAACCAATCAAGCGACGTGAAAAATCAATATACCCGTCAATGTAACTGTAGGATTCGAGGTGGAAATTTAAAGCGAGTAGATCGACAGACATTCAATAGTTCCTAATATCTGGAAATTTACAATTACAACTATACTCTTTAAATTCAACGAAAATTGCGCAAACAATTGAACTCGCCGAGAATCAGTGACAATTTAGATATTCGCGTCTCTTTTACAACTGCACTATCAGACACTTTTTTCAATAGCTCACTTTTTTCAACATTAAAAATAAGTTATATGTTATTATAAATATTATCCTGATTAAAGGATGTATCCGGGCAACATTTGTTCATGCCATAGTTTTTGCTTTAAAAGATGACTTTCATAATGGCTAGAAACACCTACTAGATGAAAAGTTCTGAAAATTTGTTTGAAATGAATTTTTGCCGAAAATACAGGTTTAGTCCACATTGGAGTTAGGCTATAACTAGCTGAAAAATGAAGTTTTCAAAAATCGGTCAACGCAGTTCCGGGGAACTCTCAGAAGCATTGCAATGACCAATTGAACACATTTCGATATCTTTTGAAATAACAGAGATATTGCGACTTGAAAGACGTCCCAGGGACTTCGTGGCGGGACCAATTTTTATTGCTCGTAGTCATCCTTTAAGATAAAAAAGGTTAGAAATTCTATCATATATACACATCAGTTCATGACCTCAAGCTCTATTGTCCCACACCATTCTTCATTGTAATTTCTCCTCGACTTACTCAATCAATGTCAGTATTTTTTTCATCGACCTTTTTATAGTTTCTTTATTCATAACGAGTTAGTTAGGCGAACTATAAAAACCAGCACTTCTCACTTATTCACATCACGTCATTATTCAGGCGCTGGAATTTTCATTCCTCCCGATCCCCATACTTTCTGCATTCCAGGTGCATAGGTGATTCATTCATCTGTGACAGAGAGAGTATCTCTGTCTGTCGCATCTCACTCTGCGAGAGATGCTTACTCGACTCTAGTCTGATCACTCATTGCAGCCAACGGCACGACGGGTGATCTACCGATACACCGGCGGGAACGCGGCCGATCGACTGATAACAAGCGGGAACAGGCGGGACTCGTGTCGTCCGTCCATTGGCCGAGACGCCACTACATGCCCCGCCCCCTTCCCTATATAAGCCACCCTCACCACTCAGTCAGGGGTTCAGTACGGCGGTAGCTGATACTCAGATGCCAGTCCTGAGACCGTAGGTCCCACCATTGACCACCTGAGGGGTGCCGTCCCCGCGTCCACATTGGGGTTTTACCCCGTTCCCTATCCATTTCTCATTGTGTGCTTGTTATGCGAGATAAAGATGCCAAACATCTGTTCTTGTATTGCATTCACATTATGTCCCACGGGAACTAATGTGGACTACTGGTTTGTCATCAACGGTAGTAGTTTGCGGTTTGATATCGAAGTCCTCTGGGTTGGCGCATCCGCTCACGCGGATGTCCCTAACAGGTAGGTCCTGGGCCGACCGGCGTTCACACGTCCAAACACCTGTCACTGATAGCAGCGAGTTCGGTTTTCTAGTAACTAGTTCTTATATAACAGTTGTAGCTACCTGTTTAGAACTTTTTACACGATCCACCGATCGATTTTTGTGTGACCCCGCCCACCCCTTCCCTCTTTGTCTCCGCCCCCAGCCGGCCAGCTGCGGTGTGCGTGAGAGGAGAGAGGGAGAGTGTGATCGATTTCAGTCATCAGGTAAAGTTGTACACCCGACGTGTGAGCGGCAATGTACTGTTCCGCAAGCGATCGATGGACGAGTCCGCGCAACCGCCAGCATTGAACCACAACCACTGTGTGCACTGGACGGTCTGCGAAATGAGGTACGTTTCTCTCTCTCTTGAGAGGTGCCGCCCTCGCGTTCCCTCAACTCTTCATTTTCTCGTCTTTCCTGAAGGGTGCTGCCCCTGCGTTTTACCGAATACGAACATTTTTATTGCAACAGCCGCGAGGCTGGAGCGATCGTCAAGGTAAGCAGGAAGATGTGTTGTGTATCTCGCATAACACGCCCATCTCTCTTCACTCTCTGTCTTTCCATCTGAGGGGTGCCGTCCCCGTGTACGAATATAACTCTCTACACTCCCGGAAACGGTGAGGCAGCGGTCAGCGGTGAACAGAGGGAGACAGAGAGAGGCGACAGCGAGCGAGCGAGAAGCAGAGTTGGGGCGATCGATTTCAGGTCAGGTAAAGTTGAGCATTTGATATGTGACCGGCGCTGTTTCGCGAGCAGCGACGGACTATCTCTTCGCTCTGTACCAGCTTCATTTGTTGTACATCGACCCCGGAGAGGAGAACGATGAGGTGAGTGTGGTGTACTGTAGTTTGTGTTTTGGGTACTGTAGTTACTGTAGCAATACTGTAGCGGTACAGTACTTTCCCGTGTATTTTGTCTCGTTTATATGCGCTTTCTGCGGCTCCGGCTGGCAGGAAACGCTTTGTGTGAGCGAGTCAAATCGATGACCCCACACGCTCTCCCAGTACAACTACTCATACTAGTTTTCCGGTTTTGTTTTGTAGTAATGTTTCTTTAATTATACCGTAGAGCGGGTAATGCTTTTTCAGCAACGTAACAGTTACAATCCCCCGTTTAGATGGGTGGAGAGAGGGAGAGGGAGAACGACCCAGCGTAGGCCCTATTTTCTCTCACACCCTCTCTGCCCTTGTGTCTAGACGGCTCGCCGCGTTCAAAGAACGCGCAGAGTGCAATGTCCGCTCTCGAGTGTGCACTGATCACGCCATTCGACCGAGCAGACTACGCACAAGCGCCCGCCATTCGCCTTGCCATTCCGGCGACGCTCTAGTGATGGCAGCGGCTGCGGCGACTAGGGAGGTGACGTCATTTGTGGAGACGTGCCCGCACAAGGACTACATGGAGGTGGGTTGTTTTACCACTTTGTTTTGTCCGATTTATTAAGTCTACGTGACTAGTTATTGGGGTTTTGTGCACTACTAACTAGCGATACCATGGTAGTCACCAGTATCGCGCCTATATAGGCGGGATGGGAACGCGCGGCGGTGGGACGCAATGCGAGAACCCTGCCCCGGCGCGCGCAGAGGATGGGCCTGACGTTGTGCCCTACCCTCAAACAACTGCCCCCCAGATGCGGAGATTGAGTGGTATTTGCATATGTAAAGCGCTCTTTCAATGTAACGGGACAGAGACTGCCCTGGCCTAGCCCAGCCGAGGGACCTCCCCAGAGATCTCCGGGATCGGCGGAGGATCTGTGGCCGTGGGTTGGGGGATGACCTTCGCCCGAGGATACACATTGGTGGCATGTGTAGAAGATTTTAGATTTGTGGTAATATGATAGGTGATGAACTGCTGTACACAGTAGTCACTTCCCTCTGCTATGCACTTGTTTAGAGTCGCCAGACGGTAGCTTGCAATCGGAGTAGCACCGAGCAAGGGCGCCTCCGTTCTCCTATGTTCGGAGGGGCGGTGACGCTGCCCATGAGTCGCCGAACGACCATATGTACTACAAACGGCTGACGCACCGAGGGCGTGGACTGCAGGCGCTGGATCACGGATCCAGGACTTGCGCTGCTTAGGACCACCTCGGGAGAGAGAAGAGAGACTGAGCTGATCTCTTGGCGCCTTCCGCCGAGTCGAGCAGCCTGGATGGGACAGCTCATGATCTTCTATAGGTGTAGGTTTTTTTCTGTATGCTTTCCCCCATCACTCTCTATTATTTTTTTGCGCTTTTTCCGCCCCCTTTCTCTAAGTATTGATATCGATTGGTCGCTGCCAGTCAACATTGTTTCCACATTGTTCTCTCTATCGCCGCATCCTCATTGCGCGCATATCTTTTCTCCTTATCATCACGCCATTTGCCTCACATGCTTTTGTCGTGTTTTCGGGTACGCGCCGCCAGTTCGTGTAGACCCATGAAGCATCACAGTAATGTGGCGTTTTGCAGGTCACACTCGCTCTTGTGATTTCGATTTTCGCGTGGTATAGTTTTCGCTATTTCTATCCGTCTTTCTTTCCTCGAGAGGTGCCATCCTCGCGTTCGCATTACATTTCATCCGTCTTTCTATTCCTTGAAGGGTGTTGTCCCTGCGTTCAACCGAATAACCACAACTTGTCGCAAAAGCCGCAAGGCCAGAGCGATCATCGGTCAACAACAAGGTAAACAGGTAAGCGGTGGGTGTATTGTGGCTCGCACATAATACACTGGTATCTCTCTCTCTTGCTCCATCATCTTTGTCTATTCCTGAAGGGTGCCGTCCCTGCGTCTCGACTTATATCTTTCCTTATAACAATCAACAGGATAACAGTCGAGTGGGGAGAGAGACCAGCGGAAGTGAGCGAGAGTGAGATAGAGAACAGCGATCGATATGCCAGGTGAGACATCCGGAAACAGCAGGTCGCCGGCGACACCGGCGCACCCCGAGTTTAACATGGACCAGTTCCTGCAGAACAACAGGCTGCAGAGGAGCGCGTTAGCAGAGTTGAACACTGCGGCGAGTGGCGTGAAGGACATCATCCTTCCTTCCGATCTGGCCGCGGTGCGCGACGCCATGACCAAGGCCGTCGCCGAGGCGTACATCAACGGAGACGACCAGGAGAAGGCGTTCAACGAGGCGCTTGAGGCAATCCGCGCGAGAACTGAGGCGACTGACGCCGACATTCTTTCCATCAGTCAGCAGATTGCGGAGGTGCAGGCGATCTACGCGGACGCCAGTTCGCCCGAGCGCCCGTCTACATTCACCGGCGAGAACCCGGCGGAGTGGAAGGGATTCAAGAGAAACTTTGAGGACATCATGCGAACCCGCAGCGTGCGCCTCACCACCGAACGCAAAGCGGCCACCCTCAAGGGGTGTCTGCGCAGCTCCGCTCGCAACAGCATCGAAACGATGCCGGAAGCGAACAGAGACGACTATGACAAGATCATCGCCTTCCTCGACAAGAGATACAACAGCGTATCGGCGCGCCGCACAGGCGCAGGTGCGCAACATTTTCATGAGAGAGGGTGAGTTCGTTCTGAACTTTGAGGATCGACTGCGCACCGCGTTCGAGACCGCGTATCCAAACGACCCGAGGAGCTACTTCAACAAGGCTCTTCTGGAAGCGTTTGTGATAAAACTGCCCCTCGAGATCAGCGCTCGGGTGCAGTTAGCCGACTCGGAGACACTGGATCAGGCAAGGGATCTCGCGTGCCGTGCGATCGCGATTCGAGACGAAACCAACAGGATTCGGATGGAGAACGAGAGGGATCGTCAAGTGATGGTTGCAGCGATGAAAGCCAAGCAACAGCCGGTGGACGAGGTAGCCAATTTTTTTGTCTATGTTGTTTGAAGGGAATTCGAATGGAACATGAGAGAGTGCGCGCCTTCTGCACAACAACAACTACGGTGGAAGCAACGGAGAGAGTAGGAGAGTTTATAACAAGAAGAACAACAGGCACCAGCCCACTCAGAGCACGGTGCAGTGCTGGGAGTGTCACCAGCTTGGTCATTACAGGAATAGATGTCCTCTGAGGCAGCAGAACGCTCAGCACGCGTCGCAGCAGTATCAGCAGCAGCCGGCGTCGCAGCCGCAACAGCGGTATGTTCAGCAGCAGCAGTTATCGCCGCAGCAGCAGTTCATGCCGCAGCAACACTTTGCGCCGCAGCAACACTTTGCGCCGCAGCAACACTTTGCGCCGCAACAGCAGTCGCAACAGACGGGACGGCCTACTGTCCGCGTCGTCGACGCGTACTCATCCGACTCCCTTTCAGAGGTGGATGATCCCCGTCGACAGCTGCAGAATGCCAAGACAGAGCTGGGATACATGACTGAAGCCAAGGATAACTTGGCAACACAGGCGGCTCTTTATAAGAAGAGGAGCGAGGAGCTGCACGACCGCTGGGTGGACAAGGCTTCCGAGATGGCACCTCAGGTGAACACGCTGAGGGTGAGTGCCAGGAAGTCGAGTGGAGCCAAGGCCCACGTGGGTTTGCTTATGCTTGCAGCTATCGCGCTTCTGATGGGAGGCGCGAGTGCATGCGAGTGCGAGCAGATGGGCAACAACAGCAACATCGGCACGCCACAGGAGGTACCGATCACGATCCGGGGCCCGCTGCTGGTCATCAACCACTCGAGTATGATGAGCCACGAAAGCGTTAGCTGGATGAGTATGATCATTGCAGGTGGATCCTACCTGTGGGTGGCCTTGTGCTGTTTCTACCTGACGATCAGGATGGGCGGATACATTGTGCGCGGCAGGAGGACAGACTCTCCGCACAATCACGCAATCACTGAGGCGTCGGAGGTGGACAACCACAACAACAACGAGGAGGAGGGATCCGAGGGAACCGACTCCAGTCGCCCCATCACTCCGTTCTGGCAGGAGATGCGCGAGACGGGGATGCTCGTCATCAGCAACACTGCTGGACAGGAGAGTGCGGGAGATGCGACGAGCGACGAAGAGCCGAACGACTCTTGCGTCGAACACACGGACGATTCAGAGAGTGAGTTCGAAGCTCAACAACAACAACAACAACAACGGTACGCCGCAGGAGGTACCGATCACGATCCGGGGCCCGCTGCTGGTCATCAATCACTCGAGTATGATGAACCACGAAAGCGTTAGCTGGATGAGTATGATCATTGCAGGTGGATCCTACCTGTGGGTGACCTTGTGCTGTTTCTACCTGACGATCAGGATGTGCGGATACATTGTGCGTGGCAGGAGAACAAACCCTCCGCACAATCAAGCAATCACTGAGGCGTCGGAGGTGGACAACCACAACAACAACGAGGAGGAGGGATCCGAGGAAACCAACTCCAGTCGCCCCATCACTCCGTTCCGGCAGGAGATGCGCGAGACGGGGATGTTCGCGATCAACAACGCCGCCGGACGGGAGAGTGAGGGAGATGCGACGAGCGACGGAGAGCCGAACGACTCTTGCGTCAAATACAAGGACAATTCGGAGAGTGAGATCGAGGCTGCACTCTGCGGGGACGACTGCGAGAGGTACGTGACCATTGACTACAACAGGGTCATGCAGCACTTGCCGGTCGAATGGAGCACCGCGGACAATCCGACGGGCGACACTGAGGAAAAGCAGTTCTTCGACACTCTCGAGCCGGATACGGAAATGGCAGACGTCATGTGCGCTGACAGGGTGAGCTGTGGCATGTTCTCACTGAACGCGCCGTGCGAGATCAACGACTGCAGGATGCTTGCGCTATTCGACACGGGAGCCAATGTGAGTGTGTGTGCCACACCTCTGTGACGCCGCTCATTGGTGTGTTCAATTTCGACGCGCCCGGCATCGAGTCGGCAACGGGACCGTCCGGCGGGCCGGTGAAGTTGTGGGATAGAAGCTCACCAACATTAAGATCACCGGTATCAACCATCCCACCGTGGTGAACTTCTCTCGCACCATGGCCAAGCCGATGGACGTGGAGGGATTTCGAATTATCCTCGGAAACGACTTCCTCGCCCGGCTGCCCCGTTGGTCAATCGATTATCGCAACCGGCGATTCGAGGTGGGAGGCGACAGTATCCCCATCGTCACCATGATCGACGTACCCGTCAAGAAGGACGGACTCGCGAGCATCATCGCCCGCGACACTCAGGTAGTCAAGGCGGGACATGAATCATTCGTCGATTGCAGCATCATCTCGGATGAGGAAGGCAACGACTGGTGCACCGACGGCGTGGGAGAGGTGTTCCTTGAGAACAACCTCTACACGCAGCCGACCGTTCTCAACGGGAAGGGAGGCGAGCTCCTCATTGCCAACGGCACCAGCAAGGACGTGGTCATCTACAAAGGCCAGTTCCTGGCAGACGCAGTCCCCTGCTTCCGGCCGAACAGAATGCTGTCTCCGCGTGTCAGTTACGATCGGATCTCCAACCGAGCTGCCAGCCGGCGCCCGCGCAATCCGCGAGCGCGCCGCACAGGTACTCAGGCTTGCGGCGACGCGACAAGAGGAGTCAGACTGCGAGCAGATCCCCAACGGGATCGACGTGAAGGTGGAACAGGAGGGGGAGGAGCCAGCTTCTGGTGATCTTCCAACCGACGTCTTCGTGCCGGACATGAGCGGCAGCATTCTCAACGACGACTAGAAGACGATGATGGCTGAGCTGTTCAAGCAGTTCAGTGACGTCATGTCAACCTCTTCGTATGACTTGGGATCATACGAGGCCGACCTCATTGAGATCGATCTGCACACCGACGCCGAGACGAATTATAGAGCTCGAAACAGCCGGGTACCTATGAAGTACCTCAAGGAGGTAGACAAACATTCCGGAATTCTCGAGAGACGGCAGCTACGTGAAGACGCTTCTCCGCACATTTCGGGTGGTATGGATGAAAGCCGAGCGGGAGGCCGAAGTGGCAAGGAATAGAATGGCCACTAAGCTGCCATCTCACCTAAAGCCGCTAGAGATCAACGTTAGTGATCGCGTCTAACTCAAGAACTACAACAGGACGAAAGGAGTCAGCGACAAGCTGATCCTTCCTTGGAAGGGTCAGTATAGAGTGCTGGAGATTGAGCACCCATACGTCACTTTCAAGAGCTGCGTCGCTCAGGAGGTACCAAGGAGGGTGCACAAGGACTAGCTGAAGAAGTGCTTCGAGCTGGAGGGCCCGATATGGAGCAGACGCCGACTCTCGGAGAGCGAGAGAGAGGCGCTCCGACAGGCAGGCGCCCAGCCAGCTGACCAGCCCGGCAAAGTCAAGCCGAGCGACGGACCGCACAAGACGGATCCAAATCTGGATGAAGAGCAGTCGGCAACTGAAGAGTTCGTGCGGCAGAAGAATCCGAGACGCGGCAAGTACAACAAGAACCAGATTTGCGCGCCACGCCCTCGCGATTCCATCGAGGAGTCTCAGTGAGTCAGCTAATCGACTTTCAGCGACATTGTCATTTTCTTTTAGTGTAAGATTTTCAATTTCTTTTATATATCATTTGCTTCCCTTATGCGTTATTCATACACAGCGTTCGTGGCTGCGCGCGCCGTTATTTCCAGCTGCGCGGCCGGTCCCTCGATCCCCAGCAAAGAGGGAGAAAGAGAGATTCGCTCCCCCGAAGAAGCTAGAGCAGTTTTCGCAATCACCAGCAGGCGCTTGCAAAGGGGGGAGGCGACGGCAGACAGGCAGATGCGACGCGGAGCGGATGCGAAGCGGTCAATCGATGAAGCATGCCCAGCGCGCAGCCTGGCGAGAGCGCGACATCGGGGGTGCAGACGACAGGCCTATGCGCAGTGGCAAACCCCGCCCACAATCGCACCACTCTGCCCCGATAGTCACGCCGCGACCGGCCGTTTACGCGTGTATTAGACCGCTGTGGTCACTACCAAGCAGTCCAACGACACCAGCATGGACATGCCCGGGGAGATCAGGACGGGTGAGTCGTTTTGTAATCATTCATTTTGAGTCATTCATTCTCTTATCAGTTTGTGCTTCGTTAGCTTTTATTTTATAAGTTTTCGTTATTAGCGTTTTGTAGTTTCATTCAGTTGCATTATATAAGTTTAGAACATTTGTGTTAGTTTAGAAATTTTTTTTGTACCAGTTAGAACAGTTTAGTTGCATTTTGTGTGTTTTGTTTATTATGCATTATTTGTTTGAATTGGGTTGCATCGATTTATCGATTGCAACACAGTTCTGTACATTGTAAACTGTATTCGCAGGTTCAGCCCCACTGGACCCGGCTAGCAATAGCTGCAGCAGCAGAACCGAGGGAGCGCACCGGGTCGCCAAGGCAGGCGCGCCGATCGGGCGGACCAGCTCCAGCTTCTACGGGAGCGAAATCACCTACTCGGTCTGCTGGCAGGAGACCGGCAAAATTGAGGGGTGCTGTCCCCGCGTTTCCCCTATAAACCACTAACAAAACCAAGGTGAGTTGAGGGAGAAACCGGGAGCTACCACTCGTTTGTAGGTTCTTCGTCTGCAACGAGTTCGCTGCCAACGACAAGGCCTACTCTCGACTACGACGTCGATCAGACCAAGGAGGTTCTTGCGGGTCGCCGGAACATCGAGCTGATCACCGGTTCGACCAACTGCGAGGTGTTCTGCGCCGCGCACAAGCTGGCAAGGACAAGAGACCAATAAGCCTTCCGGTTCACCAACGGTGGACCACAGGTATGAGACTAAGGGTCATTTTTTGAGGGAGTGCGACAAACTTTCAGTCAACCCACTTGTTCAGGAGCTGGTGGACTCAGCCATCAAGGTTGGGATCTCACTGACTCGGCAGCTCTGCGGAAATCCGTCAAGGACAGCGGCGATACCAGCAAGGTGGCGCCCGGCAACGTCAACATTGACGAGGATCTTACAAGCCCCGCCGGCAACGGCGAGATCGAGCCGCAACTCGGTAGCCGCGACACCGAGAAGGTGGTGCACAGAAGCGCCGCCCCAAGATGGTTTCATTGACAAACCAGCTGGTTTGGATCCTAGCGGTGCGACAGCCGGACACCCGAGCGACCAACGCCCTTGATCGCTCGACAGAGAGAGCAGCACCAGGAACAAACCCGAGTGCTTTCTCCGCGTCAGCGTTGGAGCGCCATTTCTCCATTGAACGAGCCGTGCCAACAGGAACGCCAACCAGCAGCAGCTGTGCGGCACGCGTCAAGCAGTCCAGCTGCAAGACCAACGGGCCAACCAAGGTTGCCAACATCACGTCATCAGCCGAGGTATCTGAAGAGTTTGAGTGAGAGCGATTGCGGCTCTGACTCTCTGCGGTCAGGCCTTGTGTCCGTCCGCCGGGAGTCGGACGCTGCAAAGGGGGAAGGTGTGACAGAGAGAGTATCTCTGTCTGTCGCATCTCACTCTGCGAGAGATGCTTACTCGACTCTAGTCTGATCACTCATTGCAGCCAACGGCACGACGGGTGATCTACCGATACACCGGCGGGAACGCGGCCGATCGACTGATAACAAGCGGGAACAGGCGGGACTCGTGTCGTCCGTCCATTGGCCGAGACGCCACTACATGCCCCGCCCCCTTCCCTATATAAGCCACCCTCACCACTCAGTCAGGGGTTCAGTACGGCGGTAGCTGATACTCAGATGCCAGTCCTGAGACCGTAGGTCCCACCATTGACCACCTGAGAGGTGCCGTCCCCGCGTCCACATTGGGGTTTTACCCCGTTCCCTATCCATTTCTCATTGTGTGCTTGTTATGCGAGATAAAGATGCCAAACATCTGTTCTTGTATTGCATTCACATTATGTCCCACGGGAACTAATGTGGACTACTGGTTTGTCATCAACGGTAGTAGTTTGCGGTTTGATATCGAAGTCCTCTGGGTTGGCGCATCCGCTCACGCGGATGTCCCTAACAGGTAGGTCCTGGGCCGACCGGCGTTCACACGTCCAAACACCTGTCACTCATCGTACACTTACTGACTCACATTCAGTCACACACACACACATTGAACGAGAAACATTCATCTACCTGAATCGACCTGAAGTGCGAGCATAAGTTTTTTTTCCTTGGGTTTTTGAATTGAATGGAATGTGGAAGTTCACTGATATGATATTGTCTTTCTACCCATAGAAAATATCCTACTTGTGGACCACATCACTGAATGTATAGATGTTGATATTCGATCGATATCCATCGATATTTTCATAAATGAGTAGCAACTCCAGTAAACCAACTCTGCGAGGACCGATATCCACTCCGCGCGGGCCTTTTTCTAACGGAGGATTTTTCTCTCACATTGTCTCTCACACACATTGTTGTAGTAAATGGCTTGCAAAAAAAACAAAAACAACTGATCCCAGCCGGGATCGAACCGGCGACCTTCTGCGTGTAAAGCAGACGTGATAACCACTACACCATGAGACCACATTTCGGGATGAATAGAAAGTGGATACGCGGGAGGAAACAAAATACAATTTGTTGAATAATAACAAAGTCGCCCTCGTTGGTCAAATACAAATTAATATCCTACTGTAATCCTAATTTCATGAGAAACGACATTTGTATTGTGTTTTTTTTTATTTGGCTTATTCTTATGAAATCATCACTGATCGTAAACTGTTCTGAATTCTGATATTCTGAACGTTTCTGCACACCTTTCCATGAACGAGTACATGAGAGAGTACATGTTCATTCAAACTTTGAGGATTGAGGGACTTTTCTCATAACTTTTATATAAGGGTGAATTATATATGCCATACATCCTAATGGTAACTCAATTTTAAAAATCAGAGGGCACACTGGTAATAGCTTGCTTCACTTACTTGATTACTTGAGCGAACCGATTCGCTCAACGCAAGGTAGCCCATCTTCCTCCAGGTATGTTGATGTTTCCCATACGATACTCGGTAACTCGGTACCCTTGTCAATTTTAACTAACTTTTTTAGAGCTCAAGTCCTCAAATTATTATCATGATGACAGATATTCCTGCAAGAAGGTCAAATTATTCTTCTACCCCTACCCTACCTAATGTGTTCTCAATTCACAAGTTGGCCAATTCCCCGAAACTGTCAATTATGAGAGGCCAATACGAAAAAGGCATGCTATCACAACCACGATAACAATACCAAATACCATGTATGTAAATAAAGTGCTGACGTGCGTTGTATTACTCGTGGGAATGCAATCACTCTCTGCCTCCAACTTGAAAACGCCTCGTGATTGTTTCATTGAGCTGAGATGAACAGAAATTACTAAATGATGCGACTTTTCTTTTAGTGACAGGGCGTCATTTCATAAAATGCACTCTGTGCATTCAGAACATATTTGTGATTTGTGCTCACACACACAGATGTGTTGAAACAAAGACGCTTTCGTAATAATTAAAATTGCACTAAATAACAGAGCGAATGCCGCGTGAATTTCATAGTACAACTTTACTAAAGAAGTTTCGAGAATAGAATTTGAGAAACCGGCTTTATTGCTTCTTTTGTCGTTTTGTGATGAGAGAATGACGCACTTACATATATTATATGTATTAATGTTAAAAAAGAACCGTTTTTCAAAAAGACGGAGAGTTGGTTTTTTACACGATAGAATTGTTTCTACATGATAGGAAATCCAGAAATGAATGTGTAATTATTTTTATATATTATCGCTCGCACAAGAAAAAAATGATACAAGAAATGAAATTTGAAAAGACAATTTTTTTCTGTGTTTCTTCATTCCTATTCCTTCTTGAGAATGATTTGTAATCAGAATTGCACTTCCTGTTTTGAAATAAACATGTTTGCATTCCCGTATTGTTTTTTGCCCTTTTGCACAGTTTTCAGAGAAACGAAACATAGGGAGTGCGAAAACATGAGAGAGAGAGAGAGAGAGAGAGAGAGAGAGAGAGAGAGAGAGAGAAGAGGGAGAGAGAGAGAGAGAGAGAGAGAGAGAGAGAGAGAGAGAGACAGACGTCGATTTCGCCCGATTCTGTGCGCATCAGCGAAACATCATCACACTTGTTATTCAATCGGCTATCTGTTTTCAATATCGCTTTCTAACTTTTTTCTTCACTTCGGCCATCAGTCAATCGAAAGGTCTCTTTTTCACATCGAGCTTGATTGTGATTGGATAGAATGGTCGGGTGTAGCGAAAACATTGTGACTGCGCGGAGAATATATAATTACATCGGCGCTGAACACGTGTAGTTTTTCCATCTCGGGGTTTGTTTACAGTAGTAGCGGCGTGATGTGTCATGTATGATGTGGGTTGTATACTTCAATGCGTCATTCGACTCTTTCGAGAACAGCGCGGAACGAGCGAAATTGGATTCGAATCAAGCGCCGCGCAAAACACTCAAAACATGTCGCGTCTGATTTGTTGCTGATTTCGTCATCTTTCTCTCTCCCGACCCAGTAAGACTGATCTCCCAAACTCCCAAACAGCGCGTAGCCAGTTTCTTTTTGCGCGTCTATCGCTCGGCTTACTCCATAACATTTACATTTGTGTTTGTGATTTAACAAAGGCAGTTTCATCCCTGTCAACGACACTCCATGTAGTTCTCATCTCTCTCTCTCCTCTTTCTCTCCTCTCTCTCTCTCTCTCTCTCTCTCTCTCTCTCTCTCTATCTCTCCGTTTTGACGTTTGGTTTTTGCAGCCTGGCTGCAGTCTCGCGGGCTGCTGTGTATTTGTTTTCGCAACACACGGCAACTGGAATCGCACTCTTTCTCTGTCCACCCTCTCGTCTATCAATGTTCCCTCCCTCTCTCTAGCCCACCTGCCTCCTCCTGTTTCCCTCAGTCTCTCCATCCGCGCCCCTTGACGTGCGTTTTTTGCGCATTGTCTGTTTACGTTCTATGCCAACGAACTCTGATAGAGAGAGGGCTGAATCACTGGGTTGAAAACCGGGATACAGAGAAACAGCGAGAGAGAGAGAGAGAGAGAGAGAGAGAGAGAGAGAGAATGCGCGTGGTATGTACGCATGTCAGGCTTTCTTTCTTCAGGCAGTTTTCGCTTTCACAAGAAGGGTGAAAAACTCCCTAACCAAAACACCGCGCGGACTTGATGCGAAGAACGTGCTAGATTTTTTTCGGGCGATAGGTTGGCGATATGGTATTGGGGGAATCTAGCACGAGCTTGCAGTCTAGGAGAGATGTGGGGACAGACAGAAAACGATCCATCAGATAGGCTGCGCACGCGTTTTCCTTTCTATTCCGAGTCATAAAGGTCGAGCCGTCTGTTGGCGCGCGATTTCAGCACACGTTGTTTCATGTCTGCTCTGCCTCTCCTCGAAGACACACTCTCTCGCCGCGCTCTCGCCCGCGTGTTTCTGTTTCTTTTTCTCTCTTGTTTCGAAAATATCTAGAATACGCGATATGTGCGCGGCAGCTGCCGCCAATGTGTGAAGGTTGTTTCCCCCTTTCGCTCTCTCTCCCCCCTCTCTCTCCCCCCTCCCTCCCTCTCTCTCTCTCTCTCTCCCCCCCTCTCTCTCTCTCAATGGCGGGATGATGGAGAAGCAAAAACAGCCGGATCCCGCGCGATTTCATGTCTCTATGTTTCTCTCGTTTCAGAAATCACACACACACACACTGTTTGATTTCAATGTCGTTCACATCGCGCCCTTTCATCTTGTGATCTCCACCCTTGCATTTCCGCCACTTCTCTCATCACATGTTATTTTACGCTCTGTTTGCCCGACCCTTTTTGTTGAAAAGTCCCCCCGTGTAAATAAATTGTAGTGCTCGTTGCTTTCTTTGATTCTCACACTCTCACACAGGCAGCCTAGACATTCTATTCCTTGCCTTCACTCTCTACACTCTCTGCCAGCACAATAAAGTGCATGCATCATCCGTACCGCCACTCTCTCCCCACTGCTATCGTCAATCGACCATGTCCTAGACACATACAGACACAGGCATAGAGAGGGAGGGAGAGGGGGAGAGGAGAGGGGAGTATAGTGTGCATCCTCGATATTGTGTGTTATCGGCAAAGTGCTCGCGTCCTTTCCTTCGGCCGTTCCAATGATCTCTCAACATTCGATTCACATCCCCCTTCACTGTGCGCGCTAGAAAGACAGCCAGAATAGAGCGGCCGTGACTTTCTCGTGACTTGTAGTGAAAAAGAGTGCATCGTCTCCCACACACGATAACATTAACTTATCAATCCCGAATGTTGAGTCTTTAGCGTTTCTAAACGAATGTTTCATTGGCTGTTGGAACACGTGTGTCAACACATGTTTACTGTACTGCTCCCATTGGAGGCAGCGGGTGTGGCACGACCGGTAAACAACCGCGTCTCGTGGTCGCAGGACTACGGTAGCATGGATAGCGCAGTACGGTCCCCCGATTCTCTCTTGAATTCAACATTTCGAGTCGGCGCTAGTGCTATCAGGGCAACATGGATCTACGGCGTGGCAACAAACATTGCTATCGGGCGCGCGCGTCGTCTGTTCTCGCTTCTTTCCCCCCGTTGTACAACACACTCACAATACGGAATGCCGCGCGACGGAACAGCCACTAGTGAGAGACTCGTTCAGGCGGCGGTTTTTTCGCGCCCATCCGCCACTCCCCCGCAGGTTTGCACATGGATGACAGATCGTAGTTCGGTGGGGTGGGGGAAAGTGAATGCTAGTTCTTCTTGTTCTTTCACTACTCTCGCCATCATACAAGGACTGATAGCGGCGGCGCCGTCTGCGTGGAGTGACGCCAGCCTTATCGCCACATCCTGCGACTGACAGGGAGACGCGCACACGTGAACGAGTGTGTCTCAGTCCCCCGCAACACAGAGATGTGGTCAGCTCTGGCTGTCTCGTGCTTTGCCGGCGGGCGGCCGGCCGCGCAGCCTTCGGTCGATACGTAGTGCCGCCGCCGCGCATAAACACAACAAACACACGCGAGGCGCCCGATGCGTGTGCGTGTGTGTGAGTGTGTTGCGAGATGTTTCTCTCGCCCGCTCGCCCCTGCCACTCTTGTTGTGCCGCGCTCTCTCGCGAGCGCGCGCCCCCCGGAGGGAGTCAATCTTCGCCCTCCGGGGGCCACTCTGACTGTTTATGTTGGCAACTGACCAGAGAGAAGCTAGCTGGGGCAAACATATAATTGAGATGGATGAGGAAACTGAAAGAGCGGGAGGTTTTCTAAGAATACGCGAAACATATACAGGAATGCTATTATCCCCTACACGGGAGCTTAAGACACCTAATATGATTAATCTGTCTCGGCAAAGCCGTGTCGACCGCGCGTTTTTGCGCTCTTTTTAGGCGTCGGCCGGGCAAATGGCAAAGTAGCTGTTGTGATGTGCTGAGAGACGCACAAACACAGAAGAAGAAGAAGAAGCGTTTCCGCGAACTAATGGCCGTGCGATGTTTGATACACTCGGGGGTTCTATTCACGGGGAGAGAGCAATACTCGTAACGGGGCTTACTTGATTCACACACGCGCTTGCACTTTGCCTCTCGCATTGTATTCGCTCTCTTCACTCCTCCCGCGTCCCAGAGTTCATATTGTCCACCCCTCCCCCCACCACTTTCGATAAACCCCTATCGGTTTGGAAAAATATGCGCAGCAACGGCGGAGCGCGGTGTTGTTGGCAAATAGGCAAACACCTACAAACACAACACACGTGATGACAGAGTTGCTCTCTCTCGTCGCCCCGACTCTCTCATCGGAGCGCCTGTCATGTGAGGAGGGGGCAGGCACGCAGGAAGGCAGGGCAGGGGTGCTCGCTTTTTTGCGCGTCTCGCCCCGCGACCAAACCACGTCGATTGTTTTGCGTGTTGCTCCCATCGCCGCTTCCCCCCTTATCACAACACTGTTTCCAGCGGGGGGGGGTGACATGATGCAAGCACGACAACGGGAGACAAGATAAACGGAGCTCTGCAACAGGACATTGTACGCGTCTTTTGCAACTGACCTAATCAGGAATTTCGGTGAAGAGAGAAAGAGAAGGGAACAGAAGAGTTTCGTTGCACTAGACGCGAGCTTCAATCACTTTGGTAGTTTTTCGCTGTCTGTGTCTCGTCGACAGCCATCAGTTGGCATGTTTCCAGCGGCGGCGCGTAGTTGTGTTGTGATTGAGTTGCGACGGCGCGCTGTGCCGGGTGAAAAAGCGGCGGGCTGCGCAGCCGCGCCGCGCAAAAACCTCCCGCCTCGCCTCGCGGACACCGGTTGTGAGTGTAGTAACACGTACGCTCTCCATCTCTCCATCTCTCTGTTCTCTGTATGCGCAGACGTGTGTGTGTTGCTGTACGAAACTATCAAGAATCCGGTCGACTCACCCCCACGCTCCCGGAACCACATTTTTGCACGCCGTCGGGTGTGTTCTTGTTGCTCGATTGTCGTCGTGCGACATTCCCTCATACTCGTAATGTGCCCCGTTTAGTCAGAGCAGGAAGAGACATATTTCTCTCATCGCATGATGTAGCGAGTCCTTCCGCGTACATCCACTGCCTCCTACTCTTCCGGATGCGCAAAAAGCGCGGCGAGCAACGGTCGCAGAGAACGCACGTGTATATATTGTCGGGCCTATAATTGGCAGCCCCTCGATAAACACTGAAACGAGACGGAAATCGGATAGGATTGCTTAGGGTTAATTGTTTCCACGGCTCAGTATTGCTGTGTAGTTCCTCTCGTGGCTTATCCTTCATCCTCTCACTCTCTGGCTCTGCACGGCATTTGATTGAAGATGGAGACAGAGACTTGTCGTCTAGGTACCTCATTAAGCGAGCAGAAAACTCTTTTTTTTCGAGACCATGACGCGGCCGTGTTTCGGTGTATCGTAAGCGTTAGCGGAACTCGCAGCCAGCCTAGCCCCACCCCCTTCTGTATACATCGCGCGGCTATGCATGCGCGGCGCAGTGTGTAGTAGCGATAAAATGTTTCTCGCTCTCGCCCCGGCTGCTATTGCTTTTCGCCTATATTACATTCCTGTGGCGCGCGCGAGATAGCAGCTTGTGTTACGCGTACGCAAGCGGCCACTCTCTTGCTCTCGCGTGATAACAGATCACAAGCCGAGTGCACAGTCCATTGAGGCAGTGTTTCTATTACTGTGCATTGGTCTGCGAACGCGGTCTCAATAGCACTACGCTCGACCAAAATCCAATTACACTACAATTATCGCGCTAGCGTATATGCCTAATTGTTGCAGCGGAGGAGGAGAAAGGATGAGTTGCTCCCTCAGGGCTCGTTACATCATAAGAGTTGTAGAGTGGTGGCCGTAGTGTAAAGTGAGTGAACAGAGAAGGGTGAATTGTTTCCCGCATCTCCCGCAGTATCCCGTGTTTCTCTTTTCTTCTTCGCTCTCTCTCCTATCCCCCCCCCCCCCGGCTTCCTCTCTTCCCGTCTCTCACTCGCACTCACTCACTACATCCACAACATGCATTTCTATCTCTCTCCCCTTTCTCTTTCTCTCTCCCTCTCTACTCGCTTCTTTCTGGCTATATCGGTTTTTCTCGCGCAGGCGAGGCCCTGCCCCCGCCGCTGCCGCGCAATGTATGCATGTTTCCCTCTCCCTCTCTCTCTGTCTCGCCTCGCTCGCTCGCTCGCGCACACACGCCCTCCTATTTAATTAAAAACACGGTGGCCTGGCTGGTGTTGCGCGCTCTCTCTCTTTTCTTCCTCTCTTTCTGTCCTGCTCATTCCACTCTGCCCCTTATTCCCCTGCCACCAGATACCCTTGCTGCTGCCATCGCGCACTGTTTGTCAAGGCGGAAAAAGCGTGCGCGACGGCGGGGCTGCGACGGCGCCCCCTCGTGCTCTCCTATTTATTGTTCCATCTCGTGTTCTCCTCTGGCTGCGCGTTCACGTGGTGTCCTTTTGACTTGTAGTGTCTGTCTCGCGCATCCTAGCCAACCGGTCCTCTGACCCCGATCCGCTCGCGTGTATCATTGTACTCCTCCGATAGCCGCCGGCTCTCATGTGTGTTGAAACATGTTTTTACGCGCGCGTGTACTGGCGCTGTTTCATCCGGCTGCGTGTGTCGAATTCGCTATTCATACCGAATTCGAGCAGGCAGCAGTGGCGCGCGCGGGGCGAAAGAGGGGGTTTACCACTCTGCCACCCTGCGCGCTCCGTGTTTTGTCGCTCTCTCCTCTCGTCGAGTCCGAATGCGCTTCGCGCGGCGGCGGCTCAGCGGTTTATAGTTTATGAAACATCTGCACGAGTGTGTTCGCGGCTGCGCCTGGCCTGAAACGAGTATAGTCGTTTCTCCCGCGCTCTGCTGGGCACTCGATTACTGTGGTGTTTGTGTTATGTAGCGACGGCGACGAGAGAGAGAGAGAGAGAGAGGCGAGAGAGAGCGGCCTTCTATTAGTATCGATGGTCAACATCATGCGTGTATATGTGTTTCACACAGCGCTCGATGTGCGTGGAACGGGTATCCTCCTCTTTCTTTCGTCAATTGCATTGTCGTTTCGCGCGTCGACCTCGGAACCCGGATAGGCGGCGCGGCGGCGCAGGTGTGTTTCTGAAATGCAACATGCTATGCCCTCTCTCGTCTATCCGCCTGCTGCGCACACAACTTGAGCTGTGCGCGTCGCTCTCTCCCGAAAGCCGCGCGCGCCAAAAACCCGGTTCTACGTTTCCAAATGTTTATTATTTTTTGACGGAACAGGTCTGATGCGAGCGCGTGTGCTGCGCAGCCTCTCTATCCCTCTTCTCTTTTCCTCTCACCTCTGCAGCCTCTGCTAACATAGCTGCGCGGAGGCGCTGTGCGTGGGAGTCTGCCACACTCGCCTCTCGCTTGTGTTTTGCCTGCCCCTGCACATTCTCATGCCTCTTCTTTTTCCGTGTTGCCGTCGCTCTATCTCTGTCGCGCCGGTCTTTTTCGCACTCTGAACCCGCCGCGTCTCGCTACATCGTCAGCGGTGGCTGTCGCTGTTTCCATGGCCTCGCTCTGCACGTCTGCTCCCTCTTCTATCTCCGCTTTCTCTCGCTCGCTGTTTCTATTATGCGAGTCCTACTGGAGTAGTTGCACTTTTGTGTTAGCGAGTGAGAGAGTCGTTCCGTTGGACCCTGCACGGGTGTGGCGAGAGAGGCGGGCAAAGCAGGAGGGCGGCGATGAGCAGAGCGTGTCGAGAGAGTGCGTTCGGGGCGGGGCGCGGCAGAGCGAGAGCGGGATCAGAGGTACCGCGTGCACTACTAGTACACACCCCTGTCGCCGACCATGAACATTCGCCATTCCACATCCGCGCATCCACCACTGCATGTTATTCCCAGTCCCATCCCGCCTGACTATTTATTTTTGCCCCCCATCACTTGGTGACTTGGGCATGACTTGGCGGTCGTATGCCTTATCTGGCCGCACGTCATTCCAGCCACGCCGTTTCAATTCGTCTCTCTGCTCGCTTTGTGGCGTGTTGTGTTTGCTTTGTCAAAACGCGGCGCGCTCGCGCAGGCTGCGATAGCTCTCTCGTCGGCTGCGCGGCATGCCATATTTGGTTTGTGAATAGTGTATGTGTGTATATGTTGCCGGCTGTATGTCGGTGTTTCTCTTTTTCCACGCGCGCCGTCGTCGTTCTTTCTCTTCTCCCTTGCCTTGCCTCCGATACAATTGATTCAGATAGATACAACCGCGTGGTGTGCGCAGAATCACACATCATAGTTTTTTTTGTTGCTAGTGCGCGGCGCGGCCGCAGCCGGCTGTGTTCGACACCCTCCCCCACAATCTACACATTCTCCACCGTTTTTCGTTTCATAGCATGAGTCATGTTGTCTTCTCGCGCCGGCCTACGATCGCGGCCCATTTCGAAACGTGCATTTGCTTGTACTGTTGCAGTGTCTCCGTCGTATTTATGTGTCTGGAAATTCACCTTATGTCTTTTGCAGATATGGATCTAGCCGCTCAGTTGGAGCTTCTCGCACCATCGATGCTTGCTATGCAGGAGGCCGTGAAGCTGGAGAACCGCGCCTCGCCCGTAGAGGCTGCTGAGGCCGTGGAGACACAGGGTGAGTCTTCTGACTGACTGCACTGTTTACTCATCACGTGTCAAAACACGACAACACCACAGTGATCAATTGATATTCCGCGTTGTTTTCACATCATTGCTGAGAGAAGATTCCTATCAGCCGCGTGGCGCGCGTAGTGACTCACTTTTCTCAGCGAACGCGTTCTGTTCTTGTTCGTTTCACAGCCATCTTTTTTGCAGAGCCGTCCCCGTCATCCCCCTCGGTTTTGGCTATGCCTTCCTTGCCGACGCCTACTCCCCTGCCCGTTAACCCTCTGGAAAACATCGAGCGGCCCTCTCTTTCCTACAAGGACCTCATCATCGAAGCTATCGAGAGCAGCCCTGAAAAGAGGCTGAAGCTCAACGAAATCTACCAGGTGAGCACTACAGTGTTCTCTTCTACCGTAATCGGGTTTCCGTGTGTCTGCGCGTTCTGTTCTCTTTTCTCTGTGTGTTGTGGCGAGTGAGAGCAAGGGAGTGTTTGCAATGGAGAGAGGGTGCAGGATAGCAGGAGGGGCGAGGCAGAGAGACGGTCGGCGCCGGCGCTGGCCAGAGTGCAAGTGGTCGAGCTGGCCCGAGCACTCGCCTTGCCCTTTCTCGCTGCCTGCCACACGCAGCGACAGCAGCGGCTGCAGAGTTCACGAAGACCAGCAGACATAACACAAAGCAGGTCGCTTGCGAAACGTCGCTCAAACTCAAAACAGGGATCAGGAAAGCACGAGACTAAAGTCAAAGTGGTGTCATGTGATATGTGTAGAGCGCGTGTTGTCCAACTTTCATTACACTCGCATCTTCCATTCCGTACATTCCATCTCGCGCACCTCATTGTTATGCAGCTGGCGAGTATGGGTATATTGCCGTCATGCGAGAGCGAAACACACGCAGCCTACATATGTCTATGCTTGTCTCGCCTCTCGGCCTCTTTCGTCTTCTCATTAAGCCGCGCCGGCGAGGCAGTCGTGCAAAAAGCATGCCGCCGCCGAGAGAGAATGTAGAAACACGGAAACAGAAACACCTCTTCCGCAACCTCGCGGCGACATTAACATGGGATTATGTATTAAACATAGCAACTCGAATTCAAACATCAAAATTCCAGGTGATTCGCGTGCTCCACCCGTACTACCGCCTGCGACCTGACCAGTGGGGATGGCAGAACAGCATTCGTCACAACCTCTCCCTCCACGACTGTTTTGTCAA
>CAWZYM010000148.1:242500-257500 GCA_963966185.1 Rhabditoides inermis
CAATTCAATTCAACATTTATCCGGTAATCGCATTATGTGATCATAACTCAAAACATCAATCATTCACAGAGTAGCGCCGGGAAGCAAAATTCTTCCATCTTGTCGCATCAGCGTCCGCGGCCACACTCTTCCATTCCTCCTCGAGGGTCCTCCTATTGGTCTGGATCGTCTTCTTGAATTCGTCGCTCCACTGTAGATGGGGGCGACCGGCCTTGCCTTTCCTTGGCGGGTTCCAATCGATCACGCGTTCGCGGTCCATCGGTCGTCGTTGCAAGTCATGATGTGGCGGGCGAACCTCC
Organism: Rhabditoides inermis; assembly: GCA_963966185.1. NCBI lineage: Eukaryota > Metazoa > Nematoda > Chromadorea > Rhabditida > Rhabditidae > Rhabditoides > Rhabditoides inermis. The sequence continues at coordinate 242,800 of CAWZYM010000148.1, forward strand.
ACTTCCTTGATCTCGCCTCGCACAGAACGTCTCGTAACCCCGTCAGTCGTCGTATATCCTTGCACGGCACTTTGTCCAGCAGAGTCAACCCGAGCATCTTTCGTTCCATTCGTCGTTGGACAGTTCTCAGCTTCTGCAGGTCTTCTCTCCTTAGACTCCATGTTTCGGCAGCGTAGGTGAGTGCGGGAAGAACTGCCATCCGAAATACTTTCCTCCGCAGTCGCATCGGCGCACTCTTCAGCGTCAGGAACTGGCTATGGCGGAAGAAAGCGCCCCAGCCAGCCTGTATCCTCCTTGTCACCTCCACTCGGTCGTCAGCCAGAAAACTAAGAGAGCGGCCCAGGTAGACGAATTTGTCCACGTATTCCACTTCTCCTCCGTCCAGTCTAATGCTCTTCTTCGGTCCGTTGCTCATGACCACCGTCTTCTTCCTGTTCACGTACAGCCCGTAGTCGCTGCTCTTCTCCGCGAGTTCCTCCAGCATCCTTTCTGCAGCCGAGGCCGAACGTGCAAAAAGGATAATGTCGTCAGCATAACAGAGATGAGTCAGCTTCTGTCCTCCAATGTCCAGTCCGGCTCCAACGAAGTCGAAGTCCATCTTGGCACAGATTTCAGCAAGCACGCAGTTGAACAGATGAGGAGATAGCGGGCAGCCTTGGCGCACACCTTTCTTCACTTCGATTTCGGCCGGTGTCCCTCGAACGTTCACTTTCGTCTTGCCATCGTTGTAGATACTCTGCAGCAGTCGAATGTAGGCGGGGTGCACTCCACATCTCTTCAGCGCAAGCCACGTGTCGTTGTGCTCGATGGAGTCGTAGGCCTTGGCAAAGTCCACGAAAACCAGGTAGCCGTGGTAGCCGTGGCGATAGAGTTTGTAGATCACTTCTCGCGTCACCAGAATATGGTCGTTGCAGCTGAATCCTCTCCGAAAGCCGGCCTGCTCCCGCGGCTGCTGCGCCTCCAAAGACGGTTGTAGTCGAGCGAGCACAGTCCGCATTAGCAGCTTCAGCAGCGTCGAAGACACAGAGATCGGTCTGTAGTTGCCGATGTCGAGTGGGTCGCCCTTCTTGTACAGCAGCGATACCAAGGAGTCGGCCATGTCGTCAGCGATCCTCCCTCAGTGAGACAGGTGTTGAACAGCGCGGCAACGTACTCCGGTAGTATTGGCGGCGCGTACAACAGACTCTCCGTAGATATCCGGTCAGGTCCTCGAGCGACATTCCTCTTCATCAGCACCAGAACGCGACGAATCTCCTCGGCAGTAAACTCCTCCGGTAGCGGTTCATCCACGTCGAACGTCGGGAACGGCAGCCAGGCAGTGTCAAAGAGAGCGTTGTAGAAGAGCCGGATAACTTGGCAGACGTCAGCGGGGCGAGTGGCGATCGTGTCGTCGACGGCACGTAGGTGTCCCATCAACGTCCTCGAGACCTCCTGTCCTCGCAGCGCCTTCCTTGATGCGATTCCTCTCCGGTATAGTGCTATGTGGCGTCTCTCCAAATCCTTCTCGATGGCAGACCGAATTGCCTTGTTGATCAGAGTCAGTGAAATGCGGGAAGCCGAGTCGTCCTTTCCTAGCAGCAGTCTCCTTTGCCTGAACAGCTCCATAGTAGCATCTGACAGGCGCGGATCAGGCGGCGTGAATGTTGAAGTGGCCCATTCCGCGTCCTTCCACTGTCCTTCACTGCGTCGCACAGGGTACGGTAGTGTACCGTAGCATCCGACGAGCGCGGCAGCGGCGTCCTCGACAGCAAATCTCCAATCTCCTTTCTGTATTCTTTCCAGTTCGTTTTCCATCTTCCTTTCGTTTTCGGCTTCCTCTTGGGCAGGTGGACTCGCAGCTCCATCCGGACCATCCGGTGGTCGGACCGGAAGTCGAACTGGTTCAAAGCCCGGCAGCTCCTCACTCCGTCAAGACTCCGCATGAAAACGAAATCATAACAAGAGCGAGTACCTTGGGCAGATCTCCAAGTCCAGAGTCGTCCCGTCCGGTTCCGGAAGTAGGTGTTTCCGGCGATCCATCCGTTGCTCTCGAGCCACTCAGCCAGTATCTCTCCTCTTCTGTTTCTGGCACCGTATCCATACGGGCCAACGCAGCGCTCCGAGTCCACGATTCTTCTTCCCAGCGATGCATTCATGTCACCGAGGACAACTACGCGGAAACGGCAGCGAACCCCGGATTCGGACCGACGAACGCTTACCGATCCACCACCCCGGCGTCTCTTCTGCCTGGAACCGGGGCGGGTGCAGTCATCCAAGGCTTCAAGAGTGCGTTCGTATTCTTCATCCGTGTACGACGTGGTCTCCATGTAGACGCAAACCACGCGTAACGTGTACTCCTCCATATCCAGGTCGACGAAACACAACCGCGGTGAGACGGCAGTAAATCCGACGACGCGGTTCGCGTAGACGGGGCTCAATAGAAAACCCACGCCATGCTTCTTTCCTCCTCCGGTGTGGTAGAATTCGTACCGGCTCTGGTTCAGAAGACGTTGCCCGGGTGCGTCGCGCTTGACTTCGCAGAGCCCGAGAACGTCCACTTTCACCTTGTTCACGGCCTCCTCCAGCTCCAATAGTCTCCTCTCTGTCCGGAGAGAGCGAGCGTTGAGGACGGCGATGTTGATGACGTCCTTTCGCTCCATCGGGCTTCTCCGTGCGGGCCCAGTCGTGACTCACGGAGGCTTCCAGAACATGCGGCAGCGACGGCCGGGGGAGCGAGAAATGCACCCGACCGGCCGCCGTGACGAAAAGAAATGGAATGGAAGGTACGCTACTTCAATTACCACATTGTTCTTCTCTATAGTTGGTAATATTTGCGACAATACCGCATTGTTCGTCTTACATCAAATGCCGCGTTTTTCAATTAAGAGGATTGTGTTCACTCTGTTAAACGTCACAGTTCACAGAAGTATTAGAGAGGGCGCGCAGCGCCCTCTCTTTTGGCTTAGGATAAGGCTCGCGCCAGAATTTTCAAGAAGTGATATCCAAAGGTCATGTTAACAACAATGTGGACTCATCCAAATCATGTTTGTTAGATTCGCACCGTTCCGTAGGACAGATCATTGGTCGTGGGCATCTTTGTATCTTTTCTCCGAAAGAAGTTATGAGCGATCTCGCGCACCCATGAGGTGAGAGGCCAGCGTGTGGGTGGGTGGGTGGATGTCGTGTCCGGTAACTCTGACTCTCTGCCGAAAGCGTACTCTCTCGCGTTTTCTGCGCGTGTTCTCCAACTAGTACTTTGAGTGTAGTTCGCCCCGCCGCCGCCAGCGTCTAATTCGCGCCGGGTTTGCGTTGTTTTGGGTCTGCCAACTATAACCAGGAGAAAGAGCGCAGTAGGCGCGACTCCAAACAGTAAAGAGAAAATATGTGGGGAAAAACGTTTTGTGAAACGTAACGGCGATCCGAAACGTAACGTGTGATCTGTGGTACATGAGCGTAAGAAGAAAGAGAACGGCCGAGAGTTTGTGTTAGTATTTGTAAGCGTTGATAGAAGAGCAGAAAGATATAAAGAGACAGAGAGAGAGAGAAGGGCAGAAAGTGAGAGTGAGAGAGAGAGAACAGTGAAAAAGAGAGAAGGAACAGTGAAAGAGAGAGAAGGGACGAAGAGAAGAAGAGAACAGAGGGAGTGAGAGATACTTAGTAGTTTTTGATATAATCCAGATGAATATTCATAATTCAGCACATATTCAAAATTTCTATGAAATTTAAGAAAAGGACATATATTTTCTTTGAAAAGTACTTGCGTAAACTGATGAACTTTGTCTTTTCCCAATGCAGCAAAAGCACATGCATAAAGCGTTCACAAATACTAACACAAACCTGCGCATTCGGGAATGTTCTGTTGATACTAACCAGTGAACACAAATAGGAGAGATAAGAAAGAAAGAGAGGAGAGAGAGGTGCAGGTTTGTGTTAGTATTTGTGAACGCTTTATGCATGTGCTTTTGCTGCATTGGGAAAAGACAAAGTTCATCAGTTTACGCAAGTACTTTTCAAAGAAAATTAAGTATTGCGACAAAATATTTGTCGACAAAAGTTTGGTGAGGAAATCGGCTATATTCATCTTTAATCGTAAACAAACCGACATTTAGGAGTTTTTAATGATATATCACATTTTAATTGTGAAGTTGTGAAACAATTAGCATGCCACCTTGAGGGATCTCAGAATTCAAAATAAAATCAATTTCACGGAAAATGCGACTGACTTGAATTCAAACTCCTCGCATATCCTATTCATCGCAGGATCCGCATCCATCTTCACAAGTGACGTCATCGAAGTGGCGGATGACGTGGTTGAAGTTGAAGGTGAAGGTGAAGTTGTTGTGGTAGACGTGGATGTAACAGTAGTCGGTTTTATTGTAGATTTCTGAAATCAACAATTATCTCTGTGGAAGAAAACTATATAGAAGACTCTTTCCTCTCACCTCTTCCTTCGCACTCACAGCGTCTACACTGATTGGCAGAACGATGTTCCCCGTCTTGCTGGTGGATGGGACGACGGGGGGAGAGGCCGACGAAGTGGTTGTTGTGGATGTGGAGGTGAATGTGGATGGCTAAAAGAGCATTGCAATACCTATGAAGACAGCAGTTGTATACGAGAATACCAGTAACAGGACTGTCAAAGGCATAACACATAAAGTAGGCAGGTACCGAAAAAGTTATTAAGTGAAAAGCCCCGGATTACAGTGGTAATACCTTCATGTCAGCAAGTGCACATTACTCCCCGTCCCACCTTTGCCACGACCATGTCCTCCGCCGAGACTGTCTTGGCAGCGTGGGCGACAGGCCCGAACACAGCCGCCGCCACGTCATCCACTTTGATCGACGAGGAGACGACAGTGGATGATGGAGGGGGTGGGGTGGAGGTAGTGGTTGATCTCTCTGTCAACGCCTTCTCCACTGTCTCTGCAGTGGCAGCAGTTTTAGCTGTCATATTCTCCTCTTCTTCCACAGCCACTGCGGAGACAGACACCGTGGTCAACGAAAGGAGAGGCTCGAAGGTGAACTGGCCTGGAATGGAACGAGAATAGAGAGGTTGAGTGTAAGTGTAAGACACGGGGTCAGAGAGACGGATATGAAGTTTGTATGGTGAGGAAGGGAGATTGGAAGAGAAAGACATAGAGAGACAGAGAGAGAGAGAGAGAGAGAGAGAGAGAGGGGGGGAGAGAGAGAGAGAGGGAGAGAGAGAGAGAGGGAGAGAGGGAGAGAGAGAGAGAGAGGGAGAGAGAGAGAGAGAGAGAGAGAGAGAGAGTTCCCCCCCCCCCCCCCCCCCCGCACCGCATCCGGCCTCGTCCTCCCCACCCTCGCAGTCCCGCATCCCATCGCACCTCCACTCGTATCGGATACAACGCACCTAATCAATTGTTTAGTATTTATTATATTAATTGAACATTTGATACTACTATTGATACATATTTGATGATGTAAAGTATGTATTTTTGCACGCAATTGTTGGTACGACTGTATAGGCTGATTCAAAGAAATAACTGAAACAAAAATAATCACTGCACAAAATGGCAACAAAAAACTATGCTAATCTATAGTTAGTCAGTCTATTCACACAATCACACACTCTGTTCGTATGATGTACATGTTTTGTGAAGCAGTGAGCTATCCTTTCTTGCACCCACCGTGCCGTCTCGCAGAACACACTCTCCCTGGTCGCCCGAACAGCCGACATCTGAAAACACGCCATTCCAGACCATGTAACTCATATCATAGTATAATAAGTAATGACTCCAAGGGAGCTATGATAGGTGATAGCCATGTGATTGGAACAAAAATATGGTGATGTAACAAGAGCAGTGTTGGGTGTCCCCCACTGACTGTGGTGTTTGTTCGCACTGCTCGTGCTTCTCGTCCTCTCCTCCGTCACAAGTCCGACCGACCATCGCACAGCCATTCCTGAAGAATACGATGTGTACAACTCCGTTTATTTTGTCCGAGACCGTGTGCATAGAAGTACTTAGACGCGGTCGTATGGAGGAACAGTATTCGGACACACTGTACAGTAGACAGGAGGATTACTATATTCGATCGAAGGACAATGGAAAAGTGAGGGACTGCTCCCGTTTTTTCTACCAAGGTACCAAGGTTTAGCTTCATCAATGAAAGGCTGAATTGCTCTACAGTGATTGTTTGTCCAAGCTACATACTGTGTTTATCCACTACGACTGCGAATAATGAACACGCGATCATCTCAATGTGCAAACACGTAAGAATTGCGCGTCTTTCTCTGTCTATGTTGTTTTTATTTCCTTATTTCAACACCACGACTCGTGGTTGATTGTGAGAGACCGAGCCAAACAAAGATGAGTCATTACAAAGTGTACAAACCCGGCCCGTTTCGCTCGCTGCCGGAACTGGGATATATCATCGAGCACTGCACGTGCAATTCCGTGAAATGGTCTGGCGTGGATGGGTTTATCACGTAAACGTCTCGCATCTTCGGATGAGAGGACACCGCCCTTCGGAGCAACCGTCTTCGGACAATCTCCCATCCACACAAACTCGACTAAACTCACTTTTGCATTTAAATATTTGTGAGGTAAAGGTAAAGGTAAAGTATCCCCCGATTCAAATATTTATATTGTATGGTAAAGTAAACTTTTTTGTAAAATAACGAGCATACATACCTTTGGAATACACTGTCCCGTTGAGCAGCGATAGTGCGTCTCGGTACTGCAGTCTGCAATCATTTCATTTTTTATATATTCTTATCGTAACTGACAAATAATTCTCACTTGAATTCATGAGTAGTATCTCCTGCTTTGTCGCGGGAGCGAGTTTGTGGTCCGTCTCTGCAATTCTCTCTGCACATCCAAAAAAAAAAATTGGAACGCGTCACGAATTTGCGTGTCATTCTTGCGCAGGGGCCATACTTCCATACTAATCGAGGAATGTATTAATGAAATGGAGAACTAACCATTTCCATGGGCCAGGGTGCGAGTGAAGAACAGAAACAATAGCAGTGGCCACATTTCTATCGATACATTCGGATGTGGCAGGTGGGCAGGTGGCAGGCTGACCAACGGCGTCGTATAGACTGATTGACTATGCAGGAATCCTCCCTCCCAAACACACGCAAGACAATGTCCGCGCGCGTTTACGTTACCTGGTGACGGTAGCGAGAGGAGAGAATGAGAGAAAGAGAAAGAAAGAGAGAGAGAGAGAGAGAGAGAGAGAGAGAAGAGAGAGATTTGTGTGCCGTTACTGCCGTTACTGGGAGTGTCGTTATTTCGTATGTGAAGTGTGTAACGTGAAATGAGAATGAAATATGTGAATGTTTGTATGTGTTTATGTGTTTGAATGTGTTTTGTATGTAAATGTTTACACACATCATTTATCCGCCATCAAACTTGTAAGTATTCTAAGTCTCTAATCGTTAGTTTATGTTGTTGTTCATGTTTGTTTGTCTTTGGTCCTCTCCCTCTCTCTTAGTCGTCTTTCCTTCTCTTGTGTCCGTCTCCCTTCTTTCCACCGTTCTTCTTCTTGTTGAGTTGGGCTGTTTCTGAAATCCAACAGTCATTACATAATTCATTAGTTTACAATAGTATCAAAGTAAAGTACCTTCTTCGACTCTCCGATGATGCCCGTGGAGCAGACTTGAGTCGTCTCCAGCTCCCCTCCGCAATGCTCGCCCGTCCGGTGCTCACTGCAGCTGTCCACTGCAAGGTATACGGTAGCATACGGTAGACTACTGTGACTACAGTACCGATCGGAATGTCGTAGCGAGTAAACGTCTGCGCCATGTTGAAGTGATCGAGCGGCGAGACTTCCTGGAAGTACGTACAGTAATCCACACAACTACCGTATACCTTGTCCGAGACCATGAGTGTATAGAGGTAGACGCGGTCGTTAGGCGCGAGGGGGGCTTTCTGAAAATCGATAGGGGTGTTGAATCAATAATCAATCGATACCTTGTTGAAGATGACCGTCTCGGTCTTCTGCCCGTTGATAAAGCCGTAGTAGGGTGAGATCTTGATGATCGCGCCCTTCGTTACCTATACGGTAGCTACAGTCAGCTTTTCAAGTACCGTATCCCGTACCGTGAACCGGAAGGCGATGCGCTCGTGCTCGAGATTCTGAGTCGCATCGACACGCGGTCGCCGTCAGGGTGGTCGTCAACTGAAAAGTGGGATACGGTATTTTGAATCTATTGGATACTGTAGCTACCGTACCCGGAGGACTTCGGGGACGATGGTGAGACGGAGAGGGCCCTCAGTGGCTTTCGTCTCGTGGTCCTCGGCACCGGAGCCGTCATCAACCATCTGGAGAGAGAGAGAGAGAGAGAGAGAGAGAGAGAGAGAGGAGAGGGAGAGAGGAGCGAGAGGGGGAAAGAGAGATGGAAAGAGATAGAGAGAGGGGAGAGAAGAGCGAGAGAGTGGAGAGAAGAGAGAGATGAGAGAGAGGAGAGAGATGAGAGAGAGGAGAGAGAGGGGGAGAGAGAGGGAGAGAGAGGGGGATGCCTGCTCACTTCTACTCGACTTTCCGCAGCGCGGCCTTGAACTGTGAATGCGTGTCTTTCATCTTCTTCCCTGTGATATGTCCGTCCTTCCATGTCTAGACAATATGCAAATACCGAAGACAAACACAATCGCAGTAGTAAAATGTGTTTAAAATGATCTCTGTGCTCACAGTATACGAGTATACAAAAATCCCAAATGATTGAATGCTTTTTCACGAGTCACTCGCTGTTAATTTTCTGTTGGAAAGCAAGCTCGTGAAACAGGAAAGCTCCAACCTCGAGATTTCGTGTCCGTAACCTTCTATGGGCTCTACACGTCTTGAGCAACTTCGCAAATTAGAATCCTATAGGGAATGCAAATATGCGCTCGCCTACGTAGAAAATCAAATTATCAAAGCCTCTCGACTGTATAAAAGCTGTGCTAAGAAATCAAGACCAAGGTATTCCAATTCCAATTATTGGACTTGCGTGTTCCACAAATTTATGTTTCCACATAAGCAATGAATGATATCGCCGTGATTTGGATAGTCCGACTACTGTACTTGCTGTTCGCTGTTCCCGGATGCTTGCTCACTCTCATTTTGCTATATTTAATCGCGACGAAAACGCCGAGTGTGCTCCGCGCATATAGGTGAGCACAACCCATCAAACACCAATCATCCGCCATTCTAGTGAACTCATCATCATATCGACAGTCTTCGACTTTATGATTGCTGTGAGCGTGAGTCTGACGATGGAACGGTGAGTATGATACAGGATACAGTATTATAAATGATATTCAGGATAACTACGAAGGCTTTCAGGCTGATAGTGGCGACGGATACAGTGGCTGCGGCTATTTGTTTCGGGCCGGCAACGAGACTGGGCAGTCTGGTGTTGGAGAAGATACATCTCGTTATGGCACATGCGCTCAATGAGAGCATAGTGCTGCTGCCGATTATGTTCGTGTATAGGTGAGTCGCTTACACCCTCTTCTCTCTCTCTCTTTCTCTCTCTCTCTCCCCTTCTTTCTCCCTCTCTCTTTCTAAGCAGTATGGTGTTGGATCTCTCCTCTTTCATCTCTTTCCCCATACCAATTTCTTTCCAGGTACCGTGTTCTTTTCGGCAAAACAATCAACAACAAGGTGTTATACGCCGTCTATGTCATCACGTACTTCCCGTTCTTCATTCTGGTCTGGTAGTCCGATCTGCTCTTCGTTACCGTACCCATTCCAGCTGGTCGTGCCATTTCAAATGATCCCCGACGAGGAGATCCGAGCACTCATGATCAACGACTCCATGTATGCCTTGCTAGTGGACGGCTCACTGTCCACTGTGTCTATGCCCATCTCCAAACCGATTCCCTTCCTATCAGCATCCTATCCTATCGTCACTTTCCCCACCTGCTACGGTATTATCTTTATAATTAGACGAAAAACTATGAAGTTTCTCGCCGCTCATAACTTTCATAGCGAGAAGACGCGGCAACAACAAAAAGCTCTGATCACGGTACGGGTACACTATCAAATTAACATAATATGTTGCCACACATGTTTTAGGCGCTCACGGTTCAAGCCGCTCTACCGCTCATTTGCTTGTTCAGTTATAGTCTTTTCTTGCTTAAATTCGTAATCGGTGGGTGCACATATGATATAACACATTGTGAACTCGAAGTTTAATATTCTTTTTGAGTTTCATGTAAACTGACTGTTTTGCAGGTAACTTTGCTTTCTTGGAGTATGCGTACCTCACAGTCGCCTTCATATCACCGTGTGCGGCTGCCTCCAATATATACTTCATCGGCGAATACAGGTAATGTTTACGCCTACGAACTCAGTATTTTAAAACTTACTTCCGGTTTTGAAAAAAAAAAACAATAAAAAAACAATGAAACTTTTATAGGGAAGCAGTTCGCCGGAGGATCAGCCCTAAGGTGTCGATGATTCCGGATGGGGCGAATGAGAATGACGACCTGCCAAGGACCAGCATGTTCAATCAATCAATCAATCAATCGTTTATCCGGAATCGTTATATATGAATATGACAACACAATCATAATGATATGAAGCATACAGTAGTGCCTAAGATGTTAGTTACATACATAAGCTAACGCCGGGGAAAGACAGGTAGACTGACGAGGTTAGTGGCGTGAAGACGATACTTGATAACTTGATCGATAGTCATTCCTGGACCATTAGAGTACCATTCTTGACGTGTAGAGCTCCGGGGTTTCCTTTGCTTACATGCCGATTGATATCTCCTCGCGCCATAGCTGCTTCCACATGAGGGTACTTCCCGCCGCCTCACTGGTTACTCGGGAAGGATCGAACGTTCGGCGGCGGTGGGGCAAAATGAGGACCCGACCGCACGCCGCGGGGAAAAGAAAAAGAATCCGTTCAATCAAACACAAGCACAATGACTGATATATGATATATGATAGTCATTGTTTCGTACTGTGTGAATATCATTATCTACTTGACATAAGTCTGATTGTCTGATAAATCATTGTATTCTTACCAACGCGCATTTATACGACAAAGTGTATCGGACTAGCGCGCTTCGCGCGCTAGAAATACAGGTATGAAATAGAGGAGAAAATTATCTATCGATTGATATATAGATTGATTTGATATGTGCTCTGGAAGTGCTATTAGGAGCTGTGCTAGAAGTGCTGTTGTCAGTCTTCCAGTAGATGACTAATCTTTATTTATTTCCTTTTTTTATTTACAGTAAATTTAAATAATTAGAAAGTGTCACAGTCTATCTGGTTGATAGTACAGATACTATCAACCAGATAGACTGTGACACTTTCTAATTATTTAAATTTACTGTAAATAAAAAAAGGAAATAAATAAAGATTAGTCATCTACTGGAAGACTGACAACAGCACTTCTAGCACAGCTCCTAATAGCACTTCCAGAGCACATATCAAATCAATCTATATATCAATCGATAGATAATTTTCTCCTCTATTTCATACCTGTATTTCTAGCGCGCGAAGCGCGCTAGTCCGATACACTTTGTCGTATAAATGCGCGTTGGTAAGAATACAATGATTTATCAGACAATCAGACTTATGTCAAGTAGATAATGATATTCACACAGTACGAAACAATGACTATCATATATCATATATCAGTCATTGTGCTTGTGTTTGATTGAACGGATTCTTTTTCTTTTCCCCGCGGCGTGCGGTCGGGTCCTCATTTTGCCCCACCGCCGCCGAACGTTCGATCCTTCCCGAGTAACCAGTGAGGCGGCGGGAAGTACCCTCATGTGGAAGCAGCTATGGCGCGAGGAGATATCAATCGGCATGTAAGCAAAGGAAACCCCGGAGCTCTACACGTCAAGAATGGTACTCTAATGGTCCAGGAATGACTATCGATCAAGTTATCAAGTATCGTCTTCACGCCACTAACCTCGTCAGTCTACCTGTCTTTCCCCGGCGTTAGCTTATGTATGTAACTAACATCTTAGGCACTACTGTATGCTTCATATCATTATGATTGTGTTGTCATATTCATATATAACGATTCCGGATAAACGATTGATTGATTGATTGATTGAACATGCTGGTCCTTGGCAGGTCGTCATTCTCATTCGCCCCATCCGGAATCATCGACACCTTAGGGCTGATCCTCCGGCGAACTGCTTCCCTATAAAAGTTTCATTGTTTTTTTATTGTTTTTTTTTTCAAAACCGGAAGTAAGTTTTAAAATACTGAGTTCGTAGGCGTAAACATTACCTGTATTCGCCGATGAAGTATATATTGGAGGCAGCCGCACACGGTGATATGAAGGCGACTGTGAGGTACGCATACTCCAAGAAAGCAAAGTTACCTGCAAAACAGTCAGTTTACATGAAACTCAAAAAGAATATTAAACTTCGAGTTCACAATGTGTTATATCATATGTGCACCCACCGATTACGAATTTAAGCAAGAAAAGACTATAACTGAACAAGCAAATGAGCGGTAGAGCGGCTTGAACCGTGAGCGCCTAAAACATGTGTGGCAACATATTATGTTAATTTGATAGTGTACCCGTACCGTGATCAGAGCTTTTTGTTGTTGCCGCGTCTTCTCGCTATGAAAGTTATGAGCGGCGAGAAACTTCATAGTTTTTCGTCTAATTATAAAGATAATACCGTAGCAGGTGGGGAAAGTGACGATAGGATAGGATGCTGATAGGAAGGGAATCGGTTTGGAGATGGGCATAGACACAGTGGACAGTGAGCCGTCCACTAGCAAGGCATACATGGAGTCGTTGATCATGAGTGCTCGGATCTCCTCGTCGGGGATCATTTGAAATGGCACGACCAGCTGGAATGGGTACGGTAACGAAGAGCAGATCGGACTACCAGACCAGAATGAAGAACGGGAAGTACGTGATGACATAGACGGCGTATAACACCTTGTTGTTGATTGTTTTGCCGAAAAGAACACGGTACCTGGAAAGAAATTGGTATGGGGAAAGAGATGAAAGAGGAGAGATCCAACACCATACTGCTTAGAAAGAGAGAGGGAGAAAGAAGGGGAGAGAGAGAGAGAAAGAGAGAGAGAGAAGAGGGTGTAAGCGACTCACCTATACACGAACATAATCGGCAGCAGCACTATGCTCTCATTGAGCGCATGTGCCATAACGAGATGTATCTTCTCCAACACCAGACTGCCCAGTCTCGTTGCCGGCCCGAAACAAATAGCCGCAGCCACTGTATCCGTCGCCACTATCAGCCTGAAAGCCTTCGTAGTTATCCTGAATATCATTTATAATACTGTATCCTGTATCATACTCACCGTTCCATCGTCAGACTCACGCTCACAGCAATCATAAAGTCGAAGACTGTCGATATGATGATGAGTTCACTAGAATGGCGGATGATTGGTGTTTGATGGGTTGTGCTCACCTATATGCGCGGAGCACACTCGGCGTTTTCGTCGCGATTAAATATAGCAAAATGAGAGTGAGCAAGCATCCGGGAACAGCGAACAGCAAGTACAGTAGTCGGACTATCCAAATCACGGCGATATCATTCATTGCTTATGTGGAAACATAAATTTGTGGAACACGCAAGTCCAATAATTGGAATTGGAATACCTTGGTCTTGATTTCTTAGCACAGCTTTTATACAGTCGAGAGGCTTTGATAATTTGATTTTCTACGTAGGCGAGCGCATATTTGCATTCCCTATAGGATTCTAATTTGCGAAGTTGCTCAAGACGTGTAGAGCCCATAGAAGGTTACGGACACGAAATCTCGAGGTTGGAGCTTTCCTGTTTCACGAGCTTGCTTTCCAACAGAAAATTAACAGCGAGTGACTCGTGAAAAAGCATTCAATCATTTGGGATTTTTGTATACTCGTATACTGTGAGCACAGAGATCATTTTAAACACATTTTACTACTGCGATTGTGTTTGTCTTCGGTATTTGCATATTGTCTAGACATGGAAGGACGGACATATCACAGGGAAGAAGATGAAAGACACGCATTCACAGTTCAAGGCCGCGCTGCGGAAAGTCGAGTAGAAGTGAGCAGGCATCCCCCTCTCTCTCCCTCTCTCTCCCCCTCTCTCTCCTCTCTCTCATCTCTCTCCTCTCTCTCATCTCTCTCTTCTCTCCACTCTCTCGCTCTTCTCTCCCCTCTCTCTATCTCTTTCCATCTCTCTTTCCCCCTCTCGCTCCTCTCTCCCTCTCCTCTCTCTCTCTCTCTCTCTCTCTCTCTCTCTCTCCAGATGGTTGATGACGGCTCCGGTGCCGAGGACCACGAGACGAAAGCCACTGAGGGCCCTCTCCGTCTCACCATCGTCCCCGAAGTCCTCCGGGTACGGTAGCTACAGTATCCAATAGATTCAAAATACCGTATCCCACTTTTCAGTTTGACGACCACCCTGACGGCGACCGCGTGTCGATGCGACTCAAGAATCTCGAGCACGAGCGCATCGCCTTCCGGTTCACGGTACGGGATACGGTACTTTGAAAAGCTGACTGTAGCTACCGTATAGGTAACGAAGGGCGCGATCATCAAGATCTCACCCTACTACGGCTTTATCAACGGGCAGAAGACCGAGACGGTCATCTTCAACAAGGTATCGATTGATTATTGATTCAACACCCTATCGATTTTCAGAAAGCCCCCCTCGCGCCTAACGACCGCGTCTACCTCTATACACTCATGGTCTCGGACAAGGTATACGGTAGTTGTGTGGATTACTGTACGTACTTCCAGGAAGTCTCGCCGCTCGATCACTTCAACATGGCG